>CAAKHB010007770.1:52438-72210 GCA_901007665.1 Aeoliscus strigatus
GGGCACACAATGGAGCGGCGATGTCTTCTGTTCACTTTCACAGGACGTGAAAAGAGAAGACGTGATGGTGAAGACGCTGCAGCCACTTCAGATCTGAGAGGGCACTGAATGGAATCAGTTGTTGTTAATATTAACAGGGTTCAAGTTATCACTATATAAGTGTTTCTCGTGGGTTAGCATCACTAGCTTTTGCTTTGGTGATATTTCTAGGGCGATGACGGTGTTTTAGTTTGACTTTCTGACCCCAAACTCCTCTGAAGGGTCACAATAACCAGACCATGTGGCAATATGGTCTTCATTTGGCAGCAACGGGGATCAGTCAAACCTGATTCTGGCTCAGAGTCCATAAAAAAGCCCCAGTGCTTAGTGTCTGACCAAATCTGGACCCGGGTCCCAGGCTCCTCATTTCCTTCAGTTTAGCTGACTCTAGCGACTTTACACAGCTAATTTATGCCCGTCCCGTCCTGTCATACCCTCTTTAAAACGCCGCTACGGCTGCGGCGGGCTTGAGGAGCGAGGGTGTTGCGCGTTCGTCTTGAGAGCTGCTAAAACATATGTGCGTGCCCGCATGTGCTAATGGGAAAAGCTCAGCGCTGAGAACGTATGAACGCAGTTTCAGGAAGCAATAAATGTCAGTGTTGATTCTTCGTTACGTGCTGCGCTCGGCGCGTTTAGTGGACTTCTCAGGTGGGATCAGATTGTGGTTAGAGGCTCATTCAAAGTGTCACCATAAAGGGCAGAATAAATAATCATAATATACTGGGTCTTGAATATGTAGTTTCTCTTTATGGATAAAACAGCAGAATTTTGCAATGGACAAAATGTATTGAGGCAGATGTATGAAGTCCTGTTTATGGTTAAAAACAGATATTTGACGTACGCTTTCCAGCTCACATTCAGGGAACAATTCTTCACTCAAACTGACCTCTTGTTCATTTATATTCTATATAAATATGTGCATTTTTCCATGGTTGGAGAGGCTTTTAGCTTAAAACTCCTCCAGCCAGGAGACACACCAGCCTCTTGTTCTTGTCATCGTAGAAGTAAAACACAAGAAACACACTGAATAACTTGACCATCCATGAGTATTCCAGGTCGTGCAAGCTGACAGGACCTCAGTATGCGGCTGTTGCTCTGAGATATAAATCATCTTGTTCACTCTGTAAAAAGTTCTGGGAGCAGAACAAATGTCTTCCTTTGCAGGGCTGCTGGGAGTTCCAGTCAGAGCGTCTGCTGCGCTGGATGCCAGCTAAAGGCCGAGTTGGCGTTTTTCTTTCCGTTGAGTGCATTCAATCCTAAAATGGCCCGGCGTGCAGCCCCATTCTTCCTCTCACCTCAGCCATGATACAGCACCCTCAGCAGGGATGTTTATAGCTCTTTAAATCTGTCATCTTCACATTACCACCAAATACCGAAACCCAATATTGCTTTTCATGGCGAAAGCCAACAATCCGATTGACCGGTCTTGCATATCAAGTATTAAATAACAGCAAATAATCATCAGCAAGTACTTAAAATGTTCTATAAAAGGTCGGAGCCATGGGAACGTGATCAGAGGAAAAGGGACAATTGAGACGGAACGCACTTTATAGGAAACACGTTGATGGTTCAGCAGCTTATTCTGCTTCTTCTTTTATCTTTTAGTGGCCAGGTCACCCATCTGGATGAAATCGGATTGTTATAGAATTATATCTTTATTTTAATCCTCTGGTCCTGGAGGGGGAGGATGGGGTGGGGGTGTGGTTGGTTTTCAGCTGCAGGTCGTAAAATTCCTGTCCTGGTAAAACATTTTATACCGTGGCCCAGAAAGCTTTTTAAACAATGGCTTTGGTGTAAATCAAGTCTGGAGCGCAGACGTCGTTCGTGGGGAGGCTACCATTCACCCCCCCACACACCCCCAACCTGCCTAAAGAGTCTCTCGGACTCCGTGTGGTAGAAGGTTTGATTTCTCTGGTGGTAACTTCAGCTCTCAGAGGGTCCTGGCCTGTGAACGAGGGTCCTCACCTCGGGAAATCTTTTCATCTGACCCTTTATTCCACCGCAGCGCCGAAAAACACATTAAACTGCTGCGGGAGGGAACGTTCTCAGACACGTCGATCCTCCGTGACCTCAAACACAACCTCGTTCACGTCTTTCCTTTCCTGTGGAGACCAAATGTTTTCGTCTTGGCTCGTGTTTTTTAAGCTTTCGACAAATAATATCCCCAAAAATATTTCCATCAAACAGCTGTGTTTGTCGCTCCATCGAACCAGGGCGTCGTCGTCTCCACCTCAAGGTTGATAAATGGCAGGATTTATCATTGTCCACTGTAAAAAAAAAAAAAAAATCATCATCTGGGCGGTATAAGTGAGCATTTGGCATGTTTATGAGAGGGGCTTCACCTCCTGTGTAAATAAATCCTCCCAACTATGACTTATGAAAGCCTCAGGACATACGTTCTGCTTTGATCTTGACCGTTTTGGTCAAAGTTTCAGTTTCAGTTTCAGTTCATCCTGTGGAATTCTTTGTAGCAGCCACGTGTGAACAATCTCCCTGTGAACACCAATGATGAACAAACTACTCCTAATAATCTGTTTTCTTCATATCATCACCAATCACAGTCTGTACACAACTGCAGTTTTCGCCCCTGCTGACCCATGCGCAACCTCATACCGCCGCTGTGACATCACAACGCGCCGCATCGGCTTCTCCTCACCTCATCGTCTTCACGGATTATTGTTCAAACACCTCGGGCCCTGTTGTGCTTGAGGACTGTTTCCAAATCGCGCGTCAATCAAACACGTTCATTTCCTCCTCCGGTGTTTGCTTTCCAACTCTGGGCACATCACCGATGCCTCGGTTTATTTTCTGTAGTCCTACGTTTGCAAATAGGAGGAGGAATTCGAATGAAAGCAAATAGCAGAAGGTTATGGATTAAGCCTGTAATTTCTGTGACGTCTCTCCCCCGCTGGCACCTCCAGGGGTCAAGTGGATGTCTTGAGTGTGTGTCCACAACCACCCCCGCCCCCCTCCCGCTCCCCCCACACCCTCGGCCGAGTCAAACAGGCCCGTACTGTGAGCGGGGTTCGCCGTGTGGAGAACGTGTTAAGTGTGGCGACATCCGCTGTGATGTTGTGATTAGACGTGTTTGCTCTGGAGTGCAACACATTCCACATCGCTTTAACTGATCGCAATTATGCGGTTTCTGACTTTTTTTTTCGATGGACGGCGGATTAATGTCTCACTTTGACGAGTTTGTATTGTCGTTGGAACATTCAGGGTGTCTGAATGATAGATTGCACCCCCCCCTCCCCTTGCCTCCCCATATATGTCACATCAACAGGCACCAGTACGCTGGCACTGACTTTTCATGTTTCAACTTTGTGTTTTAGTTTCTTTGCCATTGCAAATGTTCAAACTGGAACGTCACTGTGTGTGTGTGTGTGTAGTATATTCCCCCAGCACCAAGAGCCGTCCATCTCCCGGGCTATTTTTCTCTAAAAGCAGAGGAATCGTCCCTCCAGGGGACACCTGGCTTGTTCCCCACCTCCTCAGTGCAAATGTTCACCGGCTTAAACTGCCAGATGTTGTGAAAGGCTCCATTGAATTCCAATGGATTTTTTTTTTTTTTTTCATTCTCATAAAGGATCAGAAAAAGTCACCGTGGCTGAGACGTCTGTCCCGATAGCTTTCGTGACCAGACTCTGTGTCATCCGATTTTACACGGGGCGCTCACATGATGTGGGTTGTCAGGACCGAAGCACCGAGTCAGTGAGGGCTTGGAGGAAGTCAGAAGTGACATTTACAAATCCCAGTGTCGTCCAGAGAAGAACAACAACAGCAACAGAGGCACAAACAAGAACCGAGAGGGAGGAAAGCGGAGAGAGGAGGAAAGAGAAATTTGAGATGTGAGGAGAAGAAATGGAAAGTGGTCTGCAGTTGTCCGTCAGCCATTCTGACATGCAAACGTGTGAGGTTGTGAAGCTGCAGCTGCTCCAGCTCCGTTTGACTGAGGCCCATTTATTGATTGGCTGCTGAGCCAGACCTGAGGACTCGTGGGGATTGACCCTCCTCCTCCTCCTCCTCCTCCTACATCCCCTCCGATAACTCCCCCCACCCACACGCCACACACCCACTCCCTCTCCTCCCTCCCTTTTTAACCCGAGTTGCTCCTGGAGAGGAAAGGGAGAGAATCAGAGAGGAGACGGCAGGCGGACGGGACACGGAGACCAGGGCATCACTCAGACGCCGAGCTGGAGCGACCCACTCCCACTCTGCGAAGGCATGGAGCGAACGTCTACGTCCCACCAGCTGCTGCTGACGGCCCTTCTCATCATGGTACCGTGTCGTCTTGGTTCTCCTCTTTGACACTTTGTCTCACACGCCGTGCGTCTCCGTCTGCGCCTTCTCTGCTGTGAAGTGGCATGACATGTTTTGTGCGAGGTGACGACTCCCTGTTCAGCAGCGAGTCCAGTCCAGACAAGGGATTCAGCAGATGTGCAAATATCATGTGTCTTGCCAACTGAAAAGGCCATCGTACGATTATTGACACAGACTGCATGAGTCAGGTTTCCTCCTGGTGTTGGGTTTTCCATCTCAAAGGAAAACGTCCTCAGTCCCAGTCGCTGACAGGTGACTTACACAGAATCAGTCCATCAGAATAACATACAGTGTGGTGTTTTTTTCTTTTTTTTCCCTTTTCTTTTCATACATGTGCTCATTTCCTCTTTTCTGAAAACACAGGATGGGGCGACAGCCTCTGCGGTCGCGCTGTATGTTTCTCTCATCACTCCCGACCGAGAAAGAGCGGCAGATTATACTTTTCCTAATCTGCTTTGTTGCCTGAATGGGACTGATGAGACGGAGGAGGAGGAGGAGGAGCAGGAGCGATGAGACGTGTAATGATGGAGGATTAGACGGCCTCCAAGTGGATATCCGAGCCGTTTGATTATTGGCTCCAAACCCCGGCGGGACGGCCGTCCGACTAGTGGAGCCTTGTGTTTCATTGAGAACAATAGCGGTGCTGTCAGCCAAACAAATTATTTCTCCTCATCTCCATCCTCTCTCTCCTCAGCAGCCGTGCAATGCATCTGTCTCTTTCCAGCCATAATTGAGTGCAAAATTCACTGATTGCCTTTCAAAGGAGAGTTAAGGTGGCGTGCTAACCAGCTGTCCAGAGCACGGCCGCTGTTTATTTACTGTGGATCCAAACACTGAAATAGTTGGCCCGTGCAGAAAGCAGTGCCGTTGCTGATATGTTTGGCTGCATGCTCCGTTGGCTGTGTGTTTAGGTCTTGCCCTTCCCCTCTGCTGTTCCTCAGGCGTCAGCAGCACTGACAGCCATTTATATCAGTCCCCACGCACCTTTAATAAGGAGAACCCACCGGCCCCCTCATAAGCTATGCGTGTTTTTGCTACTGTGGCCCAAAGAAAATAATCAGAACCGTATGAACCTGCTTCCCTCTGTGAGATCCGTTCATCTTTAAAGCACAATGCCATGCTGTTGGGAAAAGCAGGCCGCAGAGGTACGAAGGACTTGGCAGACACTGACTTTTTCCACTTAAACCTCCAGCGCGAGGCTGGACATTCACTGTAAACCTTGTCAGCTTAGTGGACATAAATCTTTTTAAGAGCAGGTGTTACACGTACAGCTCCTCCTTTCGGTATAAGTGGGCTTGTTGTGGCTCACGTTTACGCTCCTAATCAAGACGCCGCAGGAGTTTTTGAGTCACTGGATGTGAAAGTACAAACTGCTGCCTTGTTGCGTGAAGCGCCCCTCAGGGTTAGGGAGCGGGGTTGCTGTCCAGAGCCCACAAGAGCAGAGTTTCTGTGCACTTAAAATATGCAAGGATGGTTCTCCAGCACCAGAAAGACTTTGTGTTTGTCGGTGGAATTCTCCTTTTCAGTCCTCCGGTGAAACGCAGATCATTTTTTATTAAATAGAGGGGGGTGGATGATCCCTGAGAGGGAAACCTTCACCCATTCATCCGGTAGAGACCTTCATAAAGCTCCATGCAGTCACGTAGTCACATGACCTTCCTGTTGACCTCGGTGAGGCCGTCCAGTTACATCTGCTGCGAGAATTAAAAAATCCTGGAAGTGTGAAAGAGGAATAAAAGTGGATGGAGAGGATCATATTTTTTTTTTCTTTTGAAGGCTGCAACTCCACATCTGAGATGCACATTGTCCACGCTGTCACAAACTTCCCGTATATTGATGTTGGATCCTGCAGTAATGTTCCTCGCTCCACTGCCAAATACAGCACAATGCAATTATCTCACACACACACACACACACTTCATTCACCCAGACAAGACGTTGAACAGCAGACGTCTGTCCGTTAACGTCTCATGTCTCCTGTCTTTGTGCGCAGAGCTCACGGACGGCCCGATCAGAAGAGGACCGGGACACTCTGTGGGACGCCTGGGGATCGTGGAGTGAATGCTCCCGTACCTGTGGGGGCGGAGCCTCATACTCCCTCAGACGATGCCTCAGTTCGAAGTAAGGTTCCAAACCAACATCAATCAGTGTGTTTGAGAAATGTTGTTTCATTAATGAACAAGATAGGAAATTCTCTGCTGGCTGAAACGTTCCATTTGTTTGACCGCCAATTGGACGTGAGAGGACGGTTCTCCTTGTGAATGACGGCTCAAAGATGAGGAGAGCAGATTAACTTTAATGTGTGTAATTGCAGGTTAGAGCCTCATTGACCTTCAGATACGTGGAAACATCTCATGGCCAATTTGTACGTGTGTTTGAAAACTAACCAGAGTAATCGCCGCGTTTAAAGAAGCGAAATCCCGACTGAGGTCGGACTGGTTTCCATTAAACTGCTGCATCATGGCTTTCAGATTTAAGAGAGCGCGATGGTGTGTGTGTGTGTGTGTGTCTATTACTCACAGTCGTTGTGCCAAATACGCCCAGACAGCGTCTATAATAGTGTGAGTAAATCTCACCAATTGTTTCCCTCCTATGCGCTGTGACGGGGTCGTCTGTAATACATAAGACTCTTACTGGGTGTTTAACAGCCCTGAGGGGTCACTCGGGGTCACTCGGGCCTTCCACCTCCTAAACCTGTCTAGACGGTCATATGAGTCTTCACAGCTCGTGACAGTTGGGATTGGACATCGTGTTGTGTCGAGTTGTCCAGTGTCACGTCCAATAACTCCCTCTCTGCGCAGCGATCTGCATCTGTCGGCGTCCCACTGCTCATCATCATGGCTCAAGGAAGAACGAGGACTCGCACTTTGGACCTCCGGGGTCCAGAGTCACCAGCTTGTTTCGGCCTCGCGCTCACCCTACGGGCTCCAAGATTAAAGCTCATCTCTGGGGGGCCCAGGCAAAGTGGCCAGTTACCAGTGGAGTTCAGGAACAAGAACCAAAAGCAGACAGAAGCAGTGAGAGTGGACGTTCCCCACAGAAACGTTGTCACATTTATAGTCTTGGAAATACCCACGGGGTGACTTCACTGCATTCCTCCATTTTACAGTTCCCAGAACATATTGCTCACTAATGGTCACCTCTGTTTTAACGCTGAGGACGTTCTAGTGCTGACTGGAGCAGCAACAACCACCACGGCCCCAAATGAGGCTTCCCACTGGCACCATCTCCTGAAATCGGTGAACCGGGCTAAGAAGCATGAGACCATCAAAACCTCAAAGTGGCGGCCAGCTAAACACTAAGGTCAATGGCTTTGTAAGGGGATCGTTTCATGATATCAACAACCATCCTTTGCTCGGCCAGAGCGTTTTGGTCAGAGCGACCTCAGATTGCTACTGGCTATAAAAGCAGTGGACGTGTTAAGAGGTGTCTGGGGTTTGTGCTTCCATGTAGGACGGAGGCGGCGGATGTGTAGACGTGCATTTTCTTGTGTATTTAAGTCCAGGCGGGTGTGTTTACGAACCGGTGTGTCTTTTGGCAGCAGCGGTAATGTATGGGGTTCTTGAGCAAACTCTGGGACCCGCCGTCCCACCGCATCCCACCTCAGCCCGCTGGTGCGTGGGAATGAGGGAGCGGTAGCCTGGCCGCGGGTGGCAGATCAAACAGCGTCATTAAAAACGCAGCACAAGGCCCCTTGTGTGTGTGTCTTTGGAAAGAGATGCTGAAAACAGGCCTGCAACACCCGCCACGCCAATACCCACTCCAACTCGCTGACCTTAACACACACACACAGACACACACATTTGGACTGCTTCTCCAAAAACACACAGGAGTGAGACACAAGCTCTCTGAAGGGCCGTGCAGAGCTCAGACTAAACAGATCGTGTAGCCCTCATTAGTCGCACCCGTACAACACACTTGACTTGATCACAAGCGCCATTATTAACAAAAGCACAGCTGGTTTGAAGCAAGTGTGGACATATGGATTGGGTGTTGTGGCAAGACAAAGTGCTGCACCGTTATTTTTTATTTTTGAGACTCACAGTTGGCAAACACTTCAGATATTGGTACGTTTTTAAAAAAAAAAAAAAGAAAAAGATTAATGGAGCCTTGATAGCAACATTGGCAGAGGAAGATGAGCTGCCATCGAGAGTTGCAAAAGCCTTTTTTATGATCTATGTGTCACTGATGTGCAGGCAATGCTTTTAAAGGACTTTGGGTTTTTTTCACGGTTTCACCAAATGCACATCACATAAAGTCGTTATTTTAAGGCTGTGCTCGTTAAAAGTGAATTTTTTCCAAAGCGAGGAATTACCTAATTAACACTTAACGCTTGGCACCGTGGCGGCCATGTCTCCTCGTTTACGGTGTCAGGCAGGGACCACCGTCTGTGGGACTGGTGCGGCGCTAAAGACAGAAAACAACTTTCTGTACGTTATTAAATCGCTTCTTTTTATTTGTGGAACCGATCGATGGCAAATCTCTTTGCAGCAGAACATTCCAGGTATTTCAAAATTAACCACATTGGTGTGCCAATCCAAACAGCACGTCAAGTCCATGCAGTCCTGCTTTCATTATTTTGAATTCGCAGCGACGAGATGTTGGCATGTGTTTGGACATTGGGAGCCAGACACGTTTACGACGTTCATTTCTTGTCTGAGGATGATGCTCCACATTGGTTTTATTGTGTGTTCACATGGTCGCTGTAAAAAGGTTGGGGTTTTTTTGTGTCCGTTTGTCAGGAAACAGGTCATAGTTTGGGATTTATGTGCTGTTTGCTGCAGGATTTCTGACATTTCCAAACAGTTCCGTCCTCGCCGTGGTCCTGCTTCTACTTAGATTTTGCCTTTTTTAGAAACAACTGTTTTTATTCCTTTGCCTCTTTTTTTTTTAAATTTCAAATTGACTCGTCCCGGTGTGACTTCCCGCACTGATCCTGATCTCTTGCTACCTGTCTCTCAAATTGGTCTCTTTGAAGTAGTCATCCTTGAGCTCCGGCCTCACGACCTTCTGTTTGACTTGGCAGCGCCGAGCGTCTGGATCCATCGCAGGGTTTAATGTTCTCGCCATGCCACACACTCCACATCGACTCCCTCTCCGCTCCTCTCCAGTCGTATTATAAAACTCCTTAAGCTTTTGTTCATCTGTCAGTCCGGATTCTGCTCCGTTGCTTCCAGATTAACTCAGAGCCGACGACAGTGGAATTCCTGTGCAGCTCCAAAGTCAACAGTATATCCTTTGATTGGTTTCCGCTGGGATCCGGGGTAATTGGCTTATCATAGTCATCATCAATGGTTTATCATCACTCGCCATCAAAGCACAAAGGAATCCTAATTTTCAATAAGTGGTTAGTTCCATAATTTGGGCCGAGGCGCTGCAGATTGTCATGTAGAGACCGGCGATCCAAACTGTTCCAATGTGTTCAGCAGACACAGCTGCGAGGCCCAGACGTCTGCGGCTGCTGTTTGTGCCGTTTGTTTAGTGACGGACACGTTCACGTTTGGATTTTGCTGTTTTATAACCATTTTATCCTTCTTTCGCTGAAATATGTCAAGAACCAAAGAAGTTTCAGGTGTTCATGGTAGTTTGAAAAAAAACATTAGCAATTATTATGTAAGATGTATCACTGTTGTATGTGCTGCATGCATATTCTCCATATCTCAACTTTTTTTTTCATTTATGGCCACGTGATTCATGCTGGTAACACAATTCGTGCCTCTTTTATTAGCTAATGCTGGTTTCATGTTATTAGCCTTTAGCGCCAAGCAGCACAACACTGCTTCAGTAAATAATAATAAATGTAGAACGTTTGATTGTCGTGCAAAACCACTGATGCAGCTCTGAAAAGTGAAATGTGTTGGTTAATAGGTTCCCATCTGTCTGTTCCTGCTCGGACCTCTGACTCACTGAAGGTCATTTTTAAAGCACGTTTATATCCGTAATTCCACCAGCACATGTCTCGGCAGACCTCATGCGTTGATGAATGTGGTTTGAGAAATGCTTTGTAACAGCAGTACGCACAGTCCCATGGTGTGAAAGTCTTCACGAAACACGCCACAGAACTCGCTTGTGGTTTTCCACATTCAAAGAAATCACTGGAATCAAAGGTAAAAGTAACAGCTGCCTCCGGCTGCAGATGACCGGTAGGCAGTGTGGTTTGCTTCATCATTCACCTCCAAAGTGTTTTTCTTCTTCTTCTCCAGGACCTGTGAAGGGCAGAATATCAAATATCGCACATGCAGTAATGTGGTAAGTTCAGCAAACTCATCTTTATGTAGATGTCAGTGGAGCTGTTGCTTGCGAGAGAGTTAAACTTTCATTAAACTTTCATTTCCATTTCATCCGTTGATTTCCACGTTCGTGCTTACCTCAGGACTGCCCTCCAGATGCCGGCGACTTCCGGGCCCAGCAGTGTTCGGCCCATGCAGATGTGCGCTGCCAGGGTCAGTACCACGAGTGGCTGCCGGTGTACAACGACCCCGAAAACCCCTGCGCGCTCAAGTGCAAAGCAAAAGCCTCGGGCCTCGTGGTGGAGCTGGCGCCCAAGGTGCTGGATGGGACGCGCTGTTACACCGAGTCCCTGGACATGTGCATCAGCGGCACGTGTCAGGTGAGACACACTCGTCTTCTGGTCTTGGGACAGCTTTTTTTGTGCAGAGGCAGCATTCTTCTACGGTCCAAGTACAACGAAATTGTGTGTTTTGTCTCTCAAAATAGCAGTTAGCAAGGTCAAAAAGATGAGGAAATACCAAAAAATAAGATAAAATACAAAAGGTATGTGCACATTATTTACAAAGAAATATACTTATACTTATTATAATTTTACTCTGAGTGTAATTGCAGCTTCTTGATGGCGTCAGTTTTCTGAATATGGAGCATGTGCCGTGTGACATCATTGGTTTTCAGTGTGACTTTCTGTTTATGCAGCATGACTGTTGCCAAGATGTCAAGTGAGGAAACATCTGGCTTCAGCAGATCGTACCCACAGCATCTGTCTCCAAATGACATTTCATTATCACATATAGAAGGAATTTATGGGGGGGGGGGTTTCACACAGGATTCTCACACTAACGTAATGATTTCAACCTAACGAGTGCCGTATTATTTCATACACGTTTTCACCCCAGCCTATTTTCCATCTCAGGATCTTGGTGTCAATGAATGAAAGTCAAATATTTGACATTTGGCTTTTGACTGACAGCTCAGGAAATACTTAACAATTCATTTGGTCTCGGTTGAATGGAATTACCTCCCAAGGCATTGAATGTGCCGAGAACTTCAGTCCGCTCTCGCTCGCCGTGATTACAATCACACTGTGGTTTTTGGTTTTGTCTTACTGACAAAAAACTGGAGAAAACACCATCAATCAACTACGCATGGTTGCAGATAAAGTGTGATTGAGAAAGTCGGGTGTGGTGGGGGGGGATCACACGTTATCTTCGAAACCGAGTTCAGAACTAAAGACTTTTTCTTGAAGATCAAGATTTTTGGCGTCACAATAAATGTGTCATCTTAATGGCTCCCATCACACTTCTCGCATCACAATTTGATGTGCTGATGACGTTAACACCGCATCACCTTTGTCGTGTTCCAGATTGTGGGCTGTGATCATGAGCTGGGCAGCACGGCGAAAGAGGACAACTGCGGCGTTTGCAACGGAGACGGCTCCTCCTGCAGACTGGTGCGCGGTCACTACAAATCCCAGCACGCCTCAGGAAAAAGTAAGTTCCCGATTTCAAACAAAAAAGACCTATTTTACAGTAAAATCTAGTGCTGATGCTGAATCTGATCTAGCAGCTGCGTGTGTTGTTATTGGACTGTCTGCGTGTCTGTCTCACTCCAGCTGAGGACACGGTCGTCGTCGTCCCCTTCAAGAGCCGTCACGTGCGCCTCGTCCTCAAAGGCCCGGATCACTTGTGTAAGTCCTGGTAGGTCCGGGGTGCCTTCCCTCCCAAACAGGTGTTTTCTTTGACCAACGCGGAGTGGTGGTCACCTCACAGCGAGAAGGTGCCTGCTTCCATTCCTCCCACCTGGTTACTCTAAATTGCCCGTTGACCGCTGTGTTGTCTATGAAGGAAGGAAGTGAACGAGTGTTGCAGGTCCTGCAGCATGTGTTTGAGCACACACGTTAACGACGCTTCTCGACCTTTTATTCAACTAATGGAGAAATACATTTATTCATTTCTGTCTCTCTCACAAAGGCTGTTTTTTAAAGAGCACAATGAGCTGGTGAAGTATAGCTCTGGAATCAAACCCCCACTGGACCTGACGGCTAACAAACATTCCATCTCTGCATCTATCTCTTGCACAGTTGGTTTTCTGCCGACGAGCCAAAAGCACTATTTTAACCGATCAGACAGCTTTTCATTAAATATTTCCCCCATTATTCTTGGCAGCGGGTACTTAAAGCATCTGTCTGCAGACGGCTGCTGGTTCCTGTGAGCTCCTGTCCTTCCTGTTGCTCTTGCGTCCGTGCTGGACTCACACAGGAGTGTTTCAGACCATTTTCGGGTAAAAGTGAGGTCAAACAGTGGAAGAGCTCACTGCTGCGCTGGGACACACACACACACACACACACACACACACACACACCCTTCCTGGCAGTGCCAGAGCGGGTGTCTTCACTTCCAACTGCAACAGACAGTCTGTGTTCTTTGTGTAACCGGATCGGACTGAAGTCAGATGTCAGAGGCTCTGTGATAAATTGAATATAATTTGAGAATCTCAACAACTGGATCGCATTTCTGTTTAAAGTTTGGTCGACTGTATATATCATGGACAGGGCTCTCTAATTCATCCCGCTGGATAAAAGTAAAGCCAAAACATACCAGATACACCACAAGGGGGAACCAGTCTGCGCCGCCATGCCCCGAGGCCCCACCCTGCAACATTTTCACTGTTTCAATAAAATCAATGATTTTATCTTTGGTGTTAAAGTTCCACTGAGCTGTCTCAACAGTAGATTTCCCAAAGAGTAAGTTTCCCCATGACAATTCATGGAAGGATTTTTGATTTTATACTTTTGGAGGTCTGATGAATATCAGTACGAATTCAGTGAACAAACGACGACCTGTCGCCTCATTGTGTGTCCTTTCTGTCATTGTTTTTCCTCTTCAGATGTGGAGAGTAAGACTCTTCAGGGTGTGAGAGGTGAGCTCGTGTTGGATAAATCAGGGCAGTACCACCTGGAGAACACCACCTTAGACTTCCAGAAACTTTCCGATAAGGAAGTCCTGAGGGTCGCCGGCCCACTCGGGGCAGATTTCACCGTCAAAGTAAGTGTCATGTATAGAAAGAGTAAACATATATCTAGTACTGAAGGATAACGGAGGATAATCCCCTGCAGGTGCAGTTTGCTAATGGAGCGGATAGCGTGGTCCAGTATATCTTCTACCAGCCCATCGTCCACCGCTGGCGGGAGACGGACTTCTTCCCGTGTTCTGTCACGTGCGGCGGAGGTGCGCCTGCTGCTTCGCTCATTACGCCTCGGCTTCTCCTGACACCTCTCGTGTCCTGCAGGGTACCAGCTGACGTCAGCAGAGTGTTTTGATCTTCGAAGTGGTCGAGTGGTGGTGGACCAGTACTGCCATTACTACCCAGAGAACGTCAAGCCGAAACCTAAACTGCAGGAGTGCAACATGGAGCCTTGTCTGGCCAGGTCAGTGCTGCAGGCAGTCACTTAGTTTTATGTACAATCTTCATTTCATTGAATCATGTTTCCTTTCAGTGACGGCTACAAGGAGATCATGCCGTACGACCTCTACCACCCTCTGCCTCGGTGCGTTCCACGAAACGAAACACTGACGGACAAAAATGTACGTGAACGTCAACGCGTGTTGAATCTGTGGATTTTCTGCGACGACAGATGGGAGAGCAGTCCCTGGACGGCCTGCTCCACCTCCTGCGGCGGGGGCATCCAGAGCCGCTCGGTGTCCTGCGTGGAGGAGGACATGCAGGGAACCATCACGGCCACCGACGAGTGGAAGTGTCTGTACTCCCAGAAGACGGCCATCCTGCAGCCGTGCAACACCTTCGACTGCCCCACCTGGCTGGCTCAGGAGTGGTCACCTGTACGTATGTGAAAGGCCCCTTTCAGTCCCAAAACACAAAGTTCACCCTGCAACCAAATTTTGTTAATATAGAGTAAATGACGATGCAGTGGACGTTTACAACCCTTCCATCCTTTTGCTCGTTCTTAGTTTACAACATATCGCGCTGTATTCCACGCACATCTACATTGTAACACTGTAATGTGAGTCACTGAAATGAACAAAACAATAACAACACATCGACATATCTTGGATTCATAACTCAAGGCCGAAGAGTAGTTTCATGGTCCGCAGCTTGGAAAATGACTCCCATTCCATGTCTGACTGTTATGGAACGCACCATCAGCCTCACTAACCGACAAAGACGCGCAGGAATCTGTGAAAACCTGGGATGCTGTGTAGTGAACACACCGTTCCTTCGCGACCTGTGCCTGTAAATACTCGTTTTGGCCGAGGACACGCGGCCTGAAGTGGATGTTGGAGGTTTTTAACGGCAGATAACTATGATTGTGAATCAGACATGAGTATTCTCCTGTTGCTGCCAGTGCACTGTGACCTGCGGCCAGGGTCTGCGCTACAGGGTGGTGCTTTGCATCGACCACAGAGGGCTCCACGCCGGCGGATGCAACCCGACCACCAAACCCCACATCAAGGAGGAGTGCCTGGTGACGGTGCCCTGCTACAAGTCCATCGGTGGGTTGGGACCGGCGACGTCCTCCGGTGGGAACCGCTCATGCGCCGCTCACCGTCCCTCTCTCTTGTGCTGCAGAGTCGCTGCCTGTCGAGGCGAAACCCCAGTGGCATAAACAGGCCATCGAGCTGGAGGAGGAGATCGCCGTGACGGAGGAGCCGAAGTGAGTGATGGATGCACACACACACACACACACACACACACGAAAAAAAAGAGGTATTGATGGAAATGTGGCGCTTCAATGCCTCGGTATTTATTGGATTTGTCTATTGATAGAAACTGAGAAGGAGCTCCAACCCACAAGTTCATATTTTGTTCAGCTCTGCTGACAAGCTGCAGTATAACTAATCCCTCAAGAACCCCCCCACGCCAAAAGCATTCTGGTGTCTTTTAAATTCACGTCAGTAAATCCTCATGTAGTTGTCACTCAGATCACATCGCCTGGTTGGTAAATGTTCCGCTCGAACCGTCGCAGCTGTGGGGACTTAACACTAAATTAGTTGGACAACTGCTAAAGATATAAAACTCTTCAAGGTGACAACCAGGAAAAATTGAGGGGAAATGTTCGGCATTAAATATCCCCATTTACAGAATTACAGGCACTCGGTACGCAGCAAGTTAGTTTTCACAGTCCGGGGTTTGAAATTTACCTGGATGTGAAATTAAAGTCGACAGGGCCCAGCGCTGCCATAAAACATCTACAGTATCATGGTTGCGTTCATGTCACCAGACATTTTCTTCACTTTTCAGACAAATCTTTTGTTTTTTTTTCTGACACTCGTCGAAGTACTGCCAAAAGTTTGTCAGGTCATCCTAGAGCAGGTTGTTGATTTTTTTTTTTTCTTCTATTCCATCATAAATATACTGTGTATACAAAGTTCTTATGTCAGATGTTGATATTTTAGTTTTAAATAATGAGGTAATGCTAAGTAAAATATTCCCTAGTCCTCAGACTGCTCGCACAGTACAGTGACGCTGCCCCTCGGCAGGCTTCTGGAAGGTGTCCACTCTGAGGAACGAGGCTTAAAGAGACACCGGCGACAGGGGCTGCAAGAAGGCAAAGTATGAGATAGTTCATGTTTAAAAAAAAAAAAAAAAAAGCTTTAAATCACAGAAAAAATGGAGTCGCTCACTTGAAATCAGCAGCTTGAATTGAGTTTCTCCTCCTGAATTCTCACTGAATGTAGGTGTTGATCGCCGTTTCTCTCCAGAGAACATGAGCATTGTGAGGTCTAGGTCATGGATTTAAGGTAAGAAGGGGAAGGGAAGGGGCATTACATAAGCGTACACACACACATACACAGGTTCCAGATGTTTTTGTCCCACACATCAGTGCACTAACAAAGGATGTCGTCTGAAGATCAACAACGACTGGACTCTGCCCAGACCCTTGCACGACTCGTATTAGCCGCCATGTTAGCCATTTTGAAACATCTGTTCCTTTGACGTATCTCTGGAGCGGGGAGATAGGCAGGGAGTGGGTTGGGAGGGGGGGGCAATGTGAGAGTGATGCCAAAACATATGATCTTACTCCAAAGCAGAAAAAAAAGGAGCACGCATTTCCTCTGAACGCACATAAATATCTGTGTATATTTTGCCGTCATTCACAAGCCAACAGCAATATCTGCCTTCCACATGGGGCCCGCTTACGGATGTGAGAGGACAAAGGAGGAAATTCTTCTGTAAGACTTATTGCACCTCCACTGCCAAGCTGTATGCCGGCCCTCCAACCACCGCTGTGCAACTGCTTGAGTAATGAAACGCACGTATGCTCCTCGAGCGGGCCAAAAGTTGTTTTTTTCTTTCATGACTAAATCAAATATTTCCCCCTGATGGAAATTTAATTGATGTAATTAAGAAGAGATTCTGGCAGATATTACAAACATGTGTTGTTTCTGTCCACAAATGAAGTCAGGACTGTTTTTCAACTACTTAAACCAGGCATGAAGGCAAACAATTCTCCGGGTCGCTTGTTGACTCTGTTGTTGTTCTGGGTCCAAGCTCTAACTGTGTGTGATTAATTTGTCCGTCCTCGACGCTGTGAGTCCTTGAGCGCTCATAAAGAGCCAGCGTTCTATTGAGGTATTCGTATAAAACACCAGGGTACTCTTGTGTTGTGGTCGGACAGCTCGACCACGGCCGACAGCTGCTGGGCCTGTGATGGGGAGAGTCCAGAAACGGATTTCACATCATATTAACACAGTCAGAGTGTGGGATCGGGTTGGCACCTGCACAGATCAACAATATTCATATCAGAGATGGACTGATCCATTTGGGATTTGTTTGTGGAAGAGCCTGGTACGACCTCTGCTCTGATTGGTGGATGGTCAGGGGGAGTTTTAGCAGATGACCAACTGCAGCTACGAACTTTCTGAAACTGTGTTTTGGACTTAAATGCTTTTTGGACTTTAGCATTTAAAACCAACTTTTTCATTTCCAGATATGACCCTACCGGTGACTAATTTCATGAGCGGATGCTGAGGAAAGACAACGTCAAACAGATTGTCAGTGACTGAGCCGGTCTATGCAGCAGAACGCAGATTTCTCCCCGAAGATCTGAGCTTTTAATTTCAGTTTTTTTCAAGTGCGTTCCCCAGAAATGTGGAAGTAGGATGTGAATGAACTCTGACGATCAAGTGGGATTCGGTAATTCTTCCCTCGCATGCGCTTGACTTTTAATATTTCTTTTGCTCGAGCCAGCGCTGTTTCTCACCCAACTTGGTCAGGCCTTCGAGGCTTTGGCCTACATCAATAATCTCCAAGTATTTCCTCCTCTGCTTCATTCTTTAATATGAGGAAAGATGCTCATGAAAGCAGTTTATCCAAGAATGACTGGTCCTAATGCGTCGCAGCTGTTCAATTAACCACGGACGAGCTGGATTTTACAAGTACGCCGAGGAATTTAAGCATAAATGACTGTGATAAGAACCTTTTAAACTGTTTTCCAGTCCGGCTGCAGTTATTAATCAAATCCGAGTGGGTCTGTTTGCATAGGTACCATATATGATCTCTGCTGTACGCCCACCGAACTCTGTTTGGACTCGCTGAATCCCCGTCTGCCGTATGAAAACTCGATCTATCATCCGCAGCTTCATTCCCGGTCCTTGGCAGCCCTGCAGCAGGACGTGCGGCGCTGGGACGCAGCACCGGACCGTCAAGTGCCAGGTGATGCTGACCTTCTCTCAGACTGTGGCTGACCTGCCTGATGATGAGTGCGAGGGGACCAAACCCGCTGCGAGCCAGCCCTGCTACCGCACGCCCTGCCAAAGAGCAGCAGGCGAGGAGGAGAGAGAGGAGAAAGGAGAGACGCCTCAGAGAGAAGAACTGCACGACTGGGAGTACGAGGGCTTCACAGAGTGCTCCGAGAGCTGTGGAGGAGGTATGGAGCTTTGAGAGGGACGACACAGAGGGAGTGGAAAACTGAATTAGTCCACAGATTCTGATGCATTTTCTCCAAAACAACCAGATAAGTGACTGGTGATGAGCATGAAGCTTTAACGCCGCTGAATCACCTGCTGTCATCATCTGTCATCTTTATGTACGGTGTAATTTGTTTTCTGTCGGTGAAGAGGAAGAACACACACACACACACACACACACACACACATACAGCGTAGTGGGCATAAATTACTAAAGTCAAATCTGCACCGGCTCTGAAGAGATATTTTGAGGGACGTTGGAACGCCAGGCTCCAGCTGTAAGGTCGTACGTCTCCGAACAACGTCCCGTCGACGCGCGTATCACTCCGGCTTTAATCTCCTCGGCCGTCCCCCTCCAGCGCCTGCATCGTGTGACGGCACGAGAAGCTCCGTCTCCGCTCGTGGGCGTAGGCTTCGCTCAACGTCTGCGTGCGCTCACCCAAAGCCAACAAACCATTACAGGCCGGTGTCGGATGTCACGCACACACCCTGAGGGCCACACGCTCCTGTGGACCATCACACCACCGGGCTGTTTGAAGTGCCGGCCTCATGTTATTGTCCCCGTCATTGAAAGCAGACGCAGGCGTTCGTATCCAGTGAGTCCAGACCAGGAGCTTTAGCAGTCAGCCTGTTCTGATGTTCAAACAATAACCACGCACAATCTCAGCCGTTCATGTTTTTTGGTCTTGTGTTTTTTTTTCTGCTTTTGAAAGTGAACTCATGATGTTTCCGCGCCCTCCCAGGTGTGCAGGAGGCCGTGGTGATCTGCCTGAACAAGCAGACCAGGGAGGCGGCGGACCAGAGCCTGTGTGTGAGCTCCCGTCGGCCACCGCAACTTCTCCAAGACTGCAACGTTCAGCCGTGCCCTCCCAGGTAACACGCACATCATTTAACGCTCACAAGCTGTTTGATGTGGTTTAACAAGACTAATCAGATATAATGGAGCAAAAAAGTCATTCAGCCCATTAATGTCTACTAAACACGATTAAACGATTAAATCAGCATTTAGGCCACCTGGGTCCAAGCGATTGCTGAGCGCAGTGTCAGAGATGGATGTGCGTATCGCTGAGAGGAGGAAACAGCCAGCTGGGGGGGGGCTGGTGGAACGTGGCCAGCAGCAGACACAATAGGATTCAGATGTCAGTAACTTCAGCCGCCGGGCTCAGACGTGAAACTGTCCTGAGAGGAACTTTCAGCGTGTGTGCACAGCTACTGTAGTGGAACATGCTTTCCAAGATGATGGCGGGGAGGGGG
>CAAKHB010007770.1:78423-90863 GCA_901007665.1 Aeoliscus strigatus
CCCCCCCCCCCCCCCCCCCGAACCAGAAAAACAAGAAAGAAACACCCTGTTGTGAGTCAAACAGCAGACACTTCCTCTTTGTGTCATGAAACATTCGAGTCCCCTGAACGCATCACGCTCACGTCGGACTCTTTCGGAGAAGTCATGGTGGAAACGCTGAACGCCGTCAAGGCCCGGCGGGTTTCCCTAGTGGACGAGCTGGAGGGGAGAGTCGACCGGCTGCTGGACGGCCTCCTCCACCGGGGGGTGTTCTGCCGCGACGACCGCGAGGAGGCGCTGTGTCCCCCGGGGCCCCGAGCCCGAGTACGGAAGGTTCTGGATATCATCGAGTGCAAAGGCGAGGAAGCGGCGCAGACGTTTTTCTCCATTGTTGCTCAGCTTCAGCGGACAGACGCCAAAGAAACCAGCGAAGATCGGCGGCTTCACTTCCATGGTACGTAACCCGGCGTCATGGGTGACGTCACTGCAGGGCTCGCGTGAAATGTGACGTCACATCTAGATGCAGCTGTTCTATTTTTTCTATTTTTAGAAGTCAAACCAACCCTCTTTTAAAGTTTCTTGTGTTTGAATTCAGTAGTTCAGAAATCCTGAAATGAGGACGGTGTTTTTTTTTAATTTCCCAACAGCTCGACCAAACATATTTATAACCCAGTCAGGATGTCACGAGTTATTTGTTTGTTTATGTGTTCCACCAGCACAAAAACAGGAATGTTGACATGCCTGCTGGCTGGCTGCTGCGTTCATTTTTGATTGGGCCCCGGTGACACGGTGGAGCAGCGTTGAGTACTAACCTCATGGTGAGAAGGTCCCTGGTTGGATTCCTGACCTAGGACCTTTCTCTGTGGAGTTTTCATGCTCTACCTGGGTACTCTGTCTTCCTGTAGGTGTCAGTGTGTATGTGGGATCCACTGATTGTTGATTACTTCAAACAGTTGTCTCTGCTCACTTCTTTCCACTGAGCCGTTTCTTTTCTTTTGCAGAGTACAACAAAGTCAAACAGAAACACAAGGACGTCCTCAGGCGCAGAAGCGAGAACATGCTCTTCTACAACACTCGACACGGAGAGAAAATTCTGCTCTCCGAACATTACGTCAACCTCCTGCTGGTGGACGGCCACCGGGGCTTGGACTTCAGAAGACACGAGGTGCTCACATTTGGACAGAGACGTCTGTCCCTGCAGAAGACGTCCGGGGTGCACGGGAAAATCACACCAGACGAGCTCTTCCTGTGCACAAATGGAACACGGGCCGTGAAGAAAGTTCTGGTAGCAGGGGTAGCTGGTATCGGGAAAACCATGTTAGTGCAGAAGATGTTGTTTGATTTTGGCGGAAACAAGGTTCACGCTGCGTTTGACTTCGTCGTCCACATGACCTTCAGAGACCTGAATCTCATCGACAAGCCCACAAACCTGCGGGAGTTGATTTTGCGCAAAAACAAACATCTGGCCAAGGAACTGGACGGCATCTTGGCCAACAATGACAAGCTGTTGATCATCTTGGACGGCTTCGATGAGTTCAAACACCACAGGAGATGTGACGTGGACGTGTTCGTGGCCGAGCCGGGTGACGACGCGGAGCTGGTGGAGGTGATCGGGAGTCTGATGCAGGGTGAGCTGCTACCCAACGCTTCTCTGCTGCTCACAAGTCGACCTGCAGCTATTAGCCACATCCCAGTGGGCTGCGTCGACCGCTTCGTCCTCATCGCTGGCTTCTCCCTGACCGAAGTTCGAGATTTCTTCCTCCGTTATTTCCAAGACGATGGCGTTGCTGAGCAGATGTTTGCGGTGGTCAGAGTAAACGAAGTGATGCTGACGCTGTGCTACATCCCTGCGTTCTGTTATATCGTGTGCTGCATCCTAAGAGAGAGCAGGGACCTCTGTGGAGAAAGCCCAAAGACCATGACCGACATCTACGTTCAGTATCTGCTGGCCATGATTCGCTCTCACACCCAAACCCGAGCAGGTCTCCAAGACGACAGCACGGGAGCCGGACAGCGGCTGTCGGACACAGTCCTGAAGCTCGGTCGACTGGGCTTCCGCAAGCTAATGGAACATCAAACTCTGTTCTACAGCGCCGACCCAGATGTTTCGGCGTTGGAGGGATGCGGCCTTGTCAGCACCTTCCTGGACAGGACGGTTGTCCAGGAGCCCGGCTGCACCGAGGAGGTTTACTCCTTCACACACCTCACCGTTCAAGAATTCTTTGCAGCACTTTATTACGCAATGTCAGATCACCCTTTACCCGACGTGCTCCAGCAACCCACCTGTCTTGGAGAGGGGTCCAACGGCGGACATTTAGACCTGTTCAACCGTTTCCTTTCTGGAATCCTGTCGGTCCGCAACGCGAAGCTTCTGGCGAGGCATTTCGGACTGCGTTGCCACAAAGATAAAGCACACGCACACCGCCAGAGGATGATCAGGGAACTGCGAATGCTCTGCGAGAACGGGGCCTATATCCTGAACCACGTGCAGTGTTTGTTTGAGCAGCAGGACCCCTCGTTAGTCGATGCTGTACAGCCTCAGACCCTCAGAGTTAACGTGGGCGATGAAACACTCTCCCAAATGGATTATAATTCCATCAAATACTTCCTGAACCTCACAGAGGGTGAAATACAAGAACTGGATCTGACGGGGACGGGACTAAACTCTGGGGTACTTCAGGATATTCACCCCCTTCTGATCAGATGTCAGAGGCTCTGGTGAGTTCTGTTGCAGCAAACCTCCCATCAAACATGTCGTTCTCCTTGTGGATAACAAATACTGTTCTGCAAGCTCTGTTGAAACACGTATTAGAGATATTAGAGACGTTTCGTTTCTCAGGCTCGGAGAAAACAGCCTTGATATGGAGACGGTTCAGGTCATCGCCGATGTGCTCCGACAGTCAGACAGCATGACCCATCTTGGGTAAGACGTCTATTTTTAAGACCATTTTGTTTCCACAGAAATTAAGTGGTTGTTCCAAAACACACAAGATCTTCTTTCGTGCTTTCTTTTCTCCATTTTAGAATTGGATGGTGCAACATTGGTGATGATGAACTACTGGCTCTGTCTTCTGCTATTCGGGTGAAAAAAACCCTTCAGGAGTTGTGGTGAGAGACTCATGGAAGGGATCTTACACTGAAGGGGAAATGAAAGTCTTGTCAGGCTGAAAAGAATCGCATCTGTCTGCAGCAGAAATACTTCAGAGACTTCGACATAAGACTGCAGAAATGTCAGTTCTGTTTTACTAACAGTTGCGCCCCGACTCATTATGGATGTTAAAGTTGGCTTTAAAGATGGGACGTGTAAAGGACATGTTGGTTTAACGGTGTGCTCTGCAGGATGGAGGGAAACCAAGTGAGTGTTGACGGACTGCTGTCACTCAGTGACTTGACTCCAGATCCGCTGAAAAAAGTTGTGTGAGTGGATGACTCAATTAATTGTCAGTTTTTAATACTTTTTTTGGGGTCTAAAGCTCATACTTCTTTCACTACAGGGCCATATGGAATGATTTGTCTGACACAAAGCCATGGAGTGCAGACTCCACCAGAGACAGCATTACTGTGGACTTCACAGATGACGCTATTTGGGAGGCGTGGGGCGACTGGGTCTTACGACGATGTGAGGTCAGCAGCAATGACAAACTGGTGAAGGTTCTTCACAAAGTGTGCAATATATCAGTCCAATGCCTGGATAACCAATGGGCGAAGGCCTTCTACAGGAGACTCTCAGCGCTCATCAAAGACAGGATTGAGTGTTGCACCGAGGACGACATGTGCAAGAAGCTGAACAAATTTGAAAGTGTTTTGAACATTTGACAAACTGAAGTTCTAACCCGCCTTGTATCACGTTAGACAAAATGCATGTCATAAACCAGGGTAAAGCACACTCACTGAGAGTGTAATTAATTGCAGACGTACGTGCAATTAATGTATCTGGTTAAATACTTAAAAGATTATATTATTGTACATTAAGAGAGTCTGCAAAACCACCTCTGAGAGCGAAAATTAATTGGCCCGTACGGGGATCGAACCCGCGACCTTGGCGTTATTAGCACCACGCTCTAACCAACTGAGCTAACCGGCCACGAATGGACATGTGTTCAGGCGATAATATGTAGAAATATAAGGAGGTGTGAGCAGTGTGGATTTTCATATGTGGATTACGTAGGTCAAATATAACTAACCACGAATTGTAAGGACTCTGTTTACTGACTATTAACGGAAACATTTTTTTCCCACTTTTCGCACCTCTGGTCTTGTAAAGTAAATTTAACTTATACCCATAATTATATCTATGCATTATTGCAGATATGTGCTCAACTGACATTAAAAGATCTACCTACCAGACGCTGTTTTTGTGTGGGGTTTTGTATTTATTTATTGTGGAAATTATCAACCGGATATAAATGTTCGGGAGATGACGTAGTTCCTCTGCGACAACGCTCATGAGCAGATCCAAATGCCGTTCGTTTGAACAAAGTGAGTCGCAAAGGATTTGCTATTTTTTGGTGTAAACCTCTTTGTTTCCCTCTTTCGGAACAGACTAGTTCCGTATATTTCAGAGCTACTCACTCGGTGTTAATCGCCCGTTGGTTTGATGGACAGAAATGAATCGGACGTGACTGAAGCCCTTTTTGAAACGTCACAACCCCGCGAACGTAACTTCGACGTACAGTGTCTTTGCTAAAGGTGACGATGTTAGCCGCTAGCACGAAGTTAGTCAGCGAGCTAAACTTTGTTTGACTGCTTGGAACAACGCCTAAAGTGAATCCATTGGTTACAACTTATGATTGTGAGAATGTGAAAATAGATAAACTGACTCCGTAACATCGTTGGGTGAAGGGTTCTGGAAGAGAAACTGACGAACCAGCTGTTGAAATGAAACTACGTGACTATTTCTACAAGTACCTGGTGCTTTTGGGTCAATAGGTCAAATAAGTTTCATTACAGGATGACCGACACAGAGAGGGATGGTGCTGATGCTGCGGAGTCCAGTCGTAACAGCAAGGACAAGGAGACGGAGAAGAAGAAGAGAAGTCGGGTCAAGCAGCTGTTGGGCGATGTGAAGAAGCAGGTGGAGTTCTGGTTTGGAGACGTCAACCTCCACAAGGACCGCTTTCTGAAGAAACTCATCGACGAATCCGAGGATGGATGTAAGCGCCTGTCAGCTTGTTCACGAACCGTCAAAACTCTGCATCCACACCTCGTTTCCTGTGACGTGTCTTAGATGTCGATCTGTCGACGTTGGCGAGCTTCAATCGAATGAAGAAACTCACGAGTGACACCAAGCTGATCGCGAGGGCCCTGAAAAATTCCTCTCTAGTCCAGGTCCAGTAAAAAGCTTCAAAACACATCTTTGTTTTTTTCGTGTTGCTGCCAGACGATACAAACCCCCTTTTTTTTTCTTGTCTTTCAGGTTAATCTAGAGGGAGACAAAGTCAGACGTCAGCTCCCAATTGGAGACGTACCTGAGGACGTCGACGGCCGCACAGTCTATGTGGTAACTAGCTTTGTCTGTGAAATACAACGTACAAATACAACATTCCCCACAAAAATGTGTCTTTCCTGTCTAAAAAGGAACTGTTGCCCAAGGATGTGACGCACAGCTGGATAGAAAGAGTGTTCACCAAGTGTGGGAATGTTGTTTACATCAGCATCCCGCGGTACAAGTCCACCGGAGATCCCAAGGGCTTCGCCTTCGTGGAGTTTGAGAATGCGGAGCAGGCGCAGAAAGCCATCGAGGTGATTGTGTCGCACGGATGTTTCTCTGTGATGAGAGGAGAACTCATGGGAGACGTCTGCTGCAGATGCTGAACAACCCTCCGGAGGATGCTCCCAGGAAGCCGGGCATTTTCCCCAAGACAAAAAACAGGAAGCCTCTTCCCCTGCCGGCTGACAACCCCACACCATGTGGCGTAGGTGAGGAGGAGGAGAAGAAAAAGCGAAAGAAGAAGAAAAAGAAAGATGGCGGCGCGGCGCAGGGCGCTGCAGAGGAGGCCAAAGAGCAGCGGATGGACGCGGAGCCGCCGGAGCCGAAGAAGAAGCGCTCGGCAGCTGGAGACGTGCAGCCAGAGAGGACCCCCGGAAAAGTGTCGGAGAAGAAACGGCGGCGGTCGCAGACGGCTGAGAGGTCACAAAGTGACGTACCAGCGAAGATCAGGAAGACGAGTGCAAGTGAAGCTGCAAAGGAGAAAGAAGTGGAACGTTCCGGTGAGTGACGCCATTATATGTTTGTCTGTTGTTGTTTTTTTTTCTTTTTTTTTTTCTGCGGCTAACGAAGACTCCTCCCTAGAGCCGCCCGCTGACAGCGATGGGGAGAAGGGCGCTGAGGACGGGAAAGAAAACCAAGACGACTCAGCCATTAAAGCAAAGAGGAAGAGAAAGAAGAAACACAAGGAGAAACTGAAAATCGGAGAGGAGGTCATCCCTCTGCGCGTCCTCTCGAAGTGAGACGCTGCTTCTGTTGTAAAAAGCCTCCCGAGTCGCACCTCGCTCACCGCTGCTGTCCCCTCAGGAAGGAGTGGCTGCACCTGAAGGAGGAGTATCTGACCCTGCAGAAGAGCAGCATGGCGTCGCTGAAGAAGTGCATGAACAAGATGAGTCACAAAGAGGGGAAGGGTGCGACGCAGAGGACCAGCGGGCGTCAGGAGACACGTGAGTCGCTTCACTTCACGTGGTGTCAAAGGAACACGGGCACGAGACGTCATCGAGTATCAAGTACTGAATGCTGCTGTGTGTGTGTGTGTGTGTTTTCAGCCGAGAAGAGTGAAAAAGGAAAAAACCAGGGACCTCTGTTCACCAGCGGCGTCATCGTCAAGGTCACAGATACCAAACCGCTACCAGGCAGGAAGTTGTTAAAGGTGCAGTATTCACTCCTCCACCCGTCCAACGAGACGGTTTCTCTCGTGGATAAATGAAATAGTTTACTGGAGTAAATAATAACTGAGGATTTCCTTATTTTGGTTTTTATATTCGGTGATTTACTTGTTTCCTGTTTGTCTGCAGGACGCTCTGAGTAAAATCTCCCCCGTGGCGTATGTGGACATCCTAGAGGGCGACGCAGAGGGTCACGTCCGGTTTCACACGCCGGAGGCTGCTAAAGCTGTTTTTGACGCTAAAGCGCGGGTGCAGAGCGAGCACGGCTGGAAAGTGGAGATTCTCTCAGGTAGATCGCCCCCGTTGGTCCGTCACGTCTTTGAGGAGGTGATGGAGCAGCACGGTGACTCGTAATAATGGGTGAATTCCAACCCAGTCTGACTCCCCGTGATGCTCGTCACAGGGGACCACGAGCAGAGGTACTGGCAGAAGATCCTGGTGGATCGTCAAGTCAAACTCAATCGTCCGAGGGAGAAGAAGCGAGGCACAGAGAAGGTGAGAGGCTTTGGGTACAGACTAATTCCTGGACTAAATTGATTTTGCATTCGTAAGCGCTTGTTTGTTTCCTGTCTTTATTTTGAAATGCTTTTCGGTCTCGTACAGCTCATATCCAAAGCGGAAAAAATCATCAATGCCCGAGCCAAGGAGGCCAATAAGCACATTCGTTTCCAAGATGACTGACGGCAGGTGGAATTTTTTTTTTTTTTTTTTTTTTTTAACTGTAACCCTTTAATTAGCTGTGGTCCAGACCTGATGGGTCGTGACTGGGACAGTTTTCTGTTCATGTGTGTGAAGTGAACTAAATGAACCTTTCAGGACTTGTTTGTATGTTTTTTGTTGTTGTTGTTTGCACTGGAGCCCCCTGCAGTCATGGATGTGGAATCTGCAACAACTTTTTAATGGATGTTTTGTTTTTGTTTTTTTTTTTTTACTTTTTCAAAAACAGATTCTGTACATGATGTAAATACTTAATTTGAACTCCTTCTCAGTGTTGATGTAGACAAGTCATGACGTTTGCTTTTGAAAATATTTGCCGATGAGGGTTTTTTTTGTTTTTTGTTTTAAATAAAATGTCCCTATTTTATGGTTACAAAATGAATGATTTCACCACCTGAGTGTTTCTGTTGAACTTTTCTGTCAAACTGGGATAAAAACAGACTCCGCTCCACTGATGTCTTTATTGGTCAGAAGTACCTGAGATCATATGTGGGAACAACAGAACACGTCTGCTTTTAGCTGGTGCAGCTTATTACTGGATGTGTGCGTCCTTGTGGACCCGTGGCGATGCAGTGACATGCAGCCGGGTGCGTGTTGCTGTGGCAGCTGGGACGGCCGGTGGAGTTGCAGCACTCTGCGTGTGTGCGCCGCGGCACAGGACGACAAACGGTGGGGAAGTGTGTGTCTCCGCTGTTGCGCTCCCCCCTTGTGGTCGTCGTCGCCTTCGGTGGATGAAGACCCGTGGTCGTCCTGCAGGTGTGTACCGCTGGCAGAGACGGCTGGGTGTGCTGCTGGCACGCATGCGCCTGCATTGTGGAGAGGACTCCGTGGCTGGACTGCTCACGGGCTTTTTGTCTGCGCGTCCTGGGCAGCAGTGGATGGGTGACGTAGTCGGACCTGTAGCTGGTGACGCTTTGGAACGGCTCAGCTGCAACCTGAGGACAGTTCTTCTGCCTCCGACTGTCTCTCACCACTGTCCCGTGTTCCACCTGCAAGTTGTCGCTCAGCGTGAACGGCCGGCGTCTGCTCGCCGCCCACGCTTGAAAATCATCTGGAAAAGATTCAAAATGAGCCAACGGGCGTCGGCAGCGTGTCACGCCACGCATCTGAAGCTTCTTACGTTTGTACACCGACGTGCAGTCCAGTGGCCCGGACGCGCTGGCGTTGGCCGCAGCGGCAGCGGCGGCAGCGGCAGCGGCAGCAGCGGCAGCCGCCGCCGGGTGTTGGCTGCTGCTGCGTTTCCTGTGACGCTGGGCTGGAACATTTCTCCACACGTTGAACGATCTGAGACAAGAAGAAATTGTCACACTGGAGAAAACAGTTCCATCTCGTAACGTCAACGTTCTCTCTTCTGAAACAAGTCCAGACATGAGACCCTTCAGAACCTACTTGAACATGGAGACATCCTGGCAGGTTCCCTTCAGAGGATGGAATGGGTTTTTCTGCGCTGTGGTTGTGATGATCGTTTTGTAGCAGCAGGGGGGGGCGAACCTCTCCTGGTACTCTGTCAGCATGAAGCCGTGGGTCCTTTTGAGCCTTGAACGTGAAGGTTAGTTGGGTTGTTGGAAACCAAAACAAAAAACAACTAAATGAAGAAACAGGAGAAGAAGATGATGGAATGAACACATTAACCATGTGACGTGAATGTCCCATGACTTCAACTGCACCAAATCCACTGAAATGAACGACACAAAACGTTTTCTATTTGTTTATTTGTCATTGACGTGGTAAACGGATCCATTTGGTCACTGTGGCTTTTTCATCCTTCCCTGTGCGATGTCTGGTCAGGTGTTTCAGGGTGATGTGTGTTTCCAGGTCAGGGCCCTCGATTTCAGCCCATATCTAGTCTGCGATTCTGATTTTTGTAAGACAATGTTTGTTTCCTTTGTCTGTCGCTGCTCGTCTGCTGCTGTCGTTGCTTCCTGGCTGTTTTTTTTTTCACCAAATGGGTTTTTCATGCTGTCTGACCTCTGACTTTTCTGACACGACAAGGCAACACGACGTGATGTCACACTGGGAGGCGGGGCCACACTGTGCCGTCCTGGTTGCCTAGCAACGTGCTGGCGTACACCCGCCTCCATTCAACCTCCTCCTGTATTCTGTTGCCAGTTTGTCGGCAGTGAAATCCCACGGCAGATTCATGGATTCATACTCTAAGTAAAATGTATTTTAAGTATTTAAATCATTGCTGAACACCGTCGGAGCCGGAACGTCTCTACCGTAATCCCACGAAAAGATGAGCATCTAAAATCCTATGGACGTATTTGGACAAGTGATGGTTCACTGAGCGCAGTCCGACTTTAGTGGTTTCGTATTATGAACTTAAGAGGGAACTTTGCTAAGCTACTATTCGGTTTAGTGCCTCAATATGGCACCAACCTACTTCATTAGTACTTCATTAATTTTGAAATGGTCAACGGTCATCATTCCCCTGCAGAAAGAGAGCATGCATGTGCATATTATTGTACATATCCGTGATCTACTCGTGGCCGGAGTGGGACGTGGAGCAGGAAAGACGGCAAAGCCTCACCTCACAGATGTTGGACTGCTGGTTCCGTCCGCAGCATCTATGTCTTATGGCGTCTGCCTGCGCCCGCGCTCGTTCACAGGCCGAATGAACGAATGAATGAATTATTGACGTGGAGGAACACTGCACGTGTGTCGGAGGAGGGGGCAGGCAGTCACTTTCTAAAAATAAACTGGAGTGGATGCAGGCGTGTTGTGTGGAGGTGGATGTTGGCTGTCCGACCACCGGCAGCCCCCCTGTGCGTCAACCGTCTGCGTCATCCTGCTCCAGCCTGCTCGTTTTAATGCCGCAGACGTGAGGTGCAACTGTTTTGCAACGTGACTTGGTCGCAGGACTCCATCTGTCACTTTGTCGTGTCCAGAAAAAAAAAAAAAAAGCAAAAACAAAACAACAATCATGGCATGTGCTTCGTTTGTCCACTAGATGGCGCCCAAAGCTCGAAAAAGACACCATTCTTTTCACGCACCTCGTTTTCAAACCTACATCAATTACAGGCCCAGGATAATAAAGCAAACACACAGGACAGGAGCATTCAACACGATCTCACATTCTCCAAACAGACACATCATTCACAGTAGAAGTCGTGCCCCCCCCCCTCTCGCTACTTCTCCTATTGCTCTCTTTGTGTTGTTCTGTGACATTTGAGGTTTTATTCCTTCAACACGCTCCTTGTACTTTATACATTTATCAGCCCCAATTATTCTTCACACTCCTCAAATGACTGGAGCGTTGTGTTTGCGTGCTCGTGCATGTAACAACGCCGTCCCTGACATCTGTGGTTTTAACAGAGCGACGTTATAAATCAGATTACAGTGTAAAAACGGAACTGTCAGGAAAACACAATAAAGTGTCCAGACACCTCATCCATCCCCCTCTGAGAGAGGAAACACTGAATCCAAAACAGCTTGGAAAGGATCGCGTCACAATTAGGAGCCAAGACATCTTGGGAGGTTAATGGATTTTTAAGATCCCGACGCAATTCATCATTTCTGGCTGCGCGTGATTTACGTCTCATTTCTGTTTCGTCAAAATCGGTGAAGACGCATTTTGGCGTCTCGAGCTGAGCGAGCTGCCGCCGTCGATTGATGTCACGCGGCTGCGGTTCACTCATCAGGTCCACGAGCGAACGGACGGTCCAGAACCCCCCCCCCACACACACACACACACACACACACACACACCCGGACGACCACACCTAAGTCAGTGAGTGGCGGATGGAGTGGCACAGGTGAGTTCGGGGGGAGGAGCCAACGTTCACGTGACCGAGGGGCTGCAGGATCTCTCTCTCTCTCTCTCTCTCTCTCTCTCTCTCTCTCTCTCTCTCTCTCTCTCTCACACACACACACACACACACACTGATGCCCGTGCAAACCAGGTGGGGGTGCCAAAGCTTGGTAAATGTCAGCTCCGCTGGTGGCTCCAGTCTCAGGTCAGCCAGGTCGACGGCACCTTTTCTAGAAATCACCGTCGGTTTCAGAATTGTTGACTGCTGCAAACTGCTCCCACAAAACATCCCACAAAAACAGAATATCCGTCATCACCAGTCACCTTCACCAACTGTGAAGACCCAAACACTGACCCGCCTGGAAAAGGAGCAAACGTCAGGTACATTACGGCTACAAATGGGAGTTGATAAATGTACAAAATCAGCAGGAATTGGACACATATTAAATACAGTTAATCAGTAAAAACAAGAGGCATGGGATAACCCAGAAGCTAAAACAGCAAAAAAACCCAAAACATATATATGTGTACATATATATAAAATACTCTCCTAAACGGAGATTTATGGGTCTTCTAAAACCACGAGTTGCGCTTAAAAACATTCATTATTGGTGAATTCGGGTTTGACGCAGCGTAAAAAGGCCAAATCTTGTCAGATATCATTCGATGGAAAATCAACTTTCGTGCACGTTCGACGGGACCGTGGGGGGACCGTGTGCCTCTCACCGACGGATCCCCCCCATCACAGCTGCGACCTCACGCGCTGGCGCCGCTCTCTGCGGAACCGATCACCTGGATCAATTAGCGCTAATTGAACTCAGCTGCGGGCGCGCAAACGCGGCGGTGCGGCGCGCCCCCCCTCCCGATTACTGTGCGTGTAGTTTTCCCCCAGACTGCCGCGCAACAAGTTCGCAGGTTGGAGCCCGGTGAGAGCTCCACGCATCTCTGCTGCTGGCGCCACCGGCGACAGTGCGTGGACGACGCGTCGCAGACTGCCTCCCTCCTCCTCCTTCTCCCCCCCCCCCCCCCCCCCCCCCCCCCCCCCCCCCCCCACACACACACACACACACACACACACTGTAAAAAGGATTAAAATTCACCCATGATTTGTCCTGAT
>CAAKHB010007770.1:99252-159369 GCA_901007665.1 Aeoliscus strigatus
GATACCCCCCTTTCATGTAACATAATGAATGATAGAGGAACTGTTGCACATTTGTGGGTTTGCAGTCTTGAAGCGGCGGCTCACACACGCCACTGGAACACTGAGTCACTTTGGGAGGTGGAGGTCAGTTGGCAGGGCCTTTGTGGGGCGGCCGCATGACTGCAAATGTCAGGTCCCCAATAATACGAGGGTGTAGGTTTCGTCTGGGCAACAAGAGGGAATGACACTCATATATAACTCAGTGGAACACAAGATTTTTAAAGAAACAAAGAGTCCCAAAGGAGCTAAGGCACTCTTGCTCATGAACGTCGTACTCATAAATCTACATTTTCCAACCCCAGATCCAGTTGCAGGTCAAGATAACGCTGCCGAGTTGTATGAAATTAATTTCACAGTCACTGGGGTCGATCCTTATAGAAGGTCTTGTGAAATGTCTACTCAGCTAACTCGCTCAGCTTTTCGTCATGTGTCAATGTTTTTCACGGACCTCATCGACCTTTAATCTCCTTGAGGGCGAGGTTCCAGCGTCACAGAGAACGGCCGCGGCCTCTTGTCTGCGTTTTGTGTTCTTGCGGTGGCAAAGCAAGACAAAAGTCAGTCGGCCGGACCTCAGAGGTCGGCGCTGAGAGGTGCCGCCCGGGGCAGGGAGCTGACAGAGGTCACCGCGGCAAAAGGCTTCGGTTGCAAACTGCCCCGCTGCTGTGGACACGATGTTTATAGTAGCAGCCATTGCTGAATGAGTTAGTTTTATAGCTTGTTTACCTTCCGTCATTTACAGAAAGTAAATTAAACACAGATATGAATCACACCGAGAAAGGCTGTTTTTGTTCATGCAATATCTTATAATTTTCTGGATGACTTTTTATTTGTGGTTTCATGCCGGCTTGTAAGAAAAGCATACTGAGAGATGTGTTGCGAGGGCAAGAGGGCAAATTTTCGAAGGGAAAAATAAATCAATGCTTACACGTCTCTCTCCGGACAAGGTAGACTGCTCCCCTTCGGCCTGTTCTCGGGTTAGCGTGTGTCGGCCAAAGTCAACACGAGGGGAAGTGGAGAAACGACTTCCCTCATTTGCACCGAGACTGCTAACGCCTCAGCAGATCTGGTGTCAGACGAGTCCATTTGAGATGCGTAATGTCCATTTATCATAAGACAAAGTTTAGTCTGACAAATTGCCTTGGCGTTTCACGGAAAGCGACCACATTCGCTCGTAGAGGAAAGAATCCAACACAAACTGAAGCCCAAAAATATCCGCGCCTGCTCGAGCGAAAGCCGTAAAGGAACATGCTACATGTCAAATACTCTCACCAATGTGTGAAATGCTCAAATGCTAAAAACATCAAGGCACCTCTTGATGTCAGAGCTGGGCCATGTTCAAGGTCCTCTCCAACCCCTCCCCGTTTAATTGCCAAGTCCTAAAGAATTTCCCATGTGCCCACATACCAGTCACGTCTAGTGCAGTAATTGTTCCCTCACATCGCCCCTTTGTGCTGCTGTCTGCACTCAGGCTGCCCGGATTTCTCTCCCCCTCCTGCTCTCTTCAAACGAGCGCTCCCCGTGCTTCCGCTGATGGCACAAACGATTCTGTAAGTCAGCAGGTTTATCAGCTGGGCACGACGCCCACCTTCCACATCGCAGGACACGTCACTGGGTTTTCAGCCAGAGCTGGATCTCAGCGGCCATATTTCACCCACATACGACACTAATCCAATCCACGTCCAGTCACCTTTCATCCTGCTGAAAGCCTCTCAACGTTTCAATGAGAGCAAGCGGTTTGGGGTCTGCAGCCACTGACTGCGTTTATCTGCGTTTTATATAGACTTTGGTCAGACAAACAAAAAAAAAAAAACCTGACCAAAACAAGCTTCTTCCCTATTAGAAGCGAAGCAGCCTCTGTTAGCTGCTGCTGCTGCAGATCCCCGACAAGAAATTCCAAGTCAATGAATCCCTCGTCAAACTTTCTGCAGAGGAAAAACAATTTTTTTTTTTTTTGGTTCAAACAGTGGGAACAAACAGGGTGTTTTACCATGCTTGCTGCAAAAAAAAAAAAAAAAAAGATAAATCTTATAAATGTGTTTGGATCCCACATTAAATGGCTCATGAAAACAGCAGAGCCTCTGAGAGGGGACTGTGCTTCCTCTGTACGACCTACTCTGATGACGCTGCGCCGGTCGACAGGCTGTGAGGAAAAACTCCTGAGCGGTTTCGTCCTCACTCGTGTTGCCTGTGTGTTTCTCATCTAGATGTATAGAATAATTACCGCTGACTCTGATGACGGTGCGTCGTTACTGAGTGTCTGGGAACTTATCCAGCCCTTGCCACATCCCGCGGAAACTCTAAACGTGTGAGAAAGATGCAGCAGGTCAGGGTTTGACCTTGTATTGATGTCGTTCCGTATTGAATATGTCAGTTAGGTCTTGTACCTTCACTGGATCATTTGCTCCGACAGAGTTTGAGCTCAGGTTAGTCCGCTGGCAGCGCTCCTAGAGCTCACCAAGAAAGCAGCCCCTGTCAGCCCCCGCCCCCCAGGGCCGGAGATGAAACAGAGACCACAGTGTGTATGTATACGCTGTGTACATGTGTGCATCCTTGGCTTCCCTGAGCCTCCTAACTGACGTTGGGACAACTGGTGCTGGTGTCCATAAGCTCCCACAGCAGGTGTGGGGAGCAGGCATGGGAGCAGGGGAGGTCTGCGCCCCCTTAACCCGAGGCCGCGGCCAAACCGGCCTGGAGAAGTCAATATTTGCGCTCGGTATCAAAGGCAGCCCTGTTTCTCCATGAAAAACCGGGACTGAAGTCAGCTTGTCCCTGGTTCCAGCAGTTGTCGAGAGTTACTCTTTTATTTTTTATTTTTTAACAGTTTTAAACGCACTAAATGTTTTCAGTTAATTTGTTGAAAAGTGGTCTGACAAACTTGACTAAATGGTTTCCTGAAAAACTGATGATTTCAGGCTTCTATATTGTATAAGTGCTGCAGAGTTTGTCTGACGCTAAATTGTGTGTTTAAGCAGCAAGTGGTGCGCTTGTTCCTTTAAAAAAAAAACGTCATTTATTACTCATTACTCCTTTCAGAAAGAACGGAATTACACCCCACAAAATTGGTAATTGCCTCCTTTCAGACTTCACACATGCGCTGCAGTGTAAATGTCGGTAATTGGCGGTGAGCGGTGCAGCGAGGACGTCACACCAGCAGCTTCTAGTCTGCAGCATGTGTGCGTTATTGTTACCATAACGACGGTGGCAATGCGTGGGTAAATGCAGGAAATACAAAAGTGGAAGAGTCCTTTAATGTTCGTTTAGTTCTACCACCCTTATTCCATCGAGTTAAAGGCCACCGCCCGAGACACTTTTACTGCTAATCTTCGATGTCTAAAACAGTCCTTTTGCTCCACAAAGCACACCTTTTCATTTTCAGACGTTCACGGGAGAGCAGACTGCGCTGGTGTCTGGCTCCGCTCCTCCCTGTCTCTTAAAAAGTGTGTGGAAAAACACTTACACGGCTTTGCTTTGATTCGCCGTGTGTACAGAGGGGTTTCCATCGCAGCTTCCCTCATGTGGTCCACCGGTCCTGTCTGCGCGCTGAAATCATCTCCTCAAATGTTTTTTTTTTTAGGAAGAGACAGTGTCTTGACTCTATCACAGACCGTCCCACAGGGATTTTTTTTTTTCTTCAAGTTGACACAAGCTCGGTTGCAGTGAGGGGATATTTTTGTGTGTGTGTGGTGAATTTGCTAAAGAAGGAACAGACTGGTTGGAATATGAGGAGGCAAAGAAACACCTGTAAGGGCCGACTGAAGAAGGCGGGTAAAAGATGTTAGAAAAACGACAGAAAGGGCCGTCGGAAGCCATTAGCCACTTGTATGATTGTGAACAGACCACGAGTCACATGCCGGCGAGCTTTGGTCAACACTTGGCGAGACACGACTAGGTCCGGTTTAGCTGTGTGTGTGTGTGTGTGTGTGTGTGCGCGTGTGTGTGCGCGTACCACATCAGCCAGTCAGTCACACACCTTCCTGCATGCACAGCAAGTCTGCCAGCCACACTTGAGCTCAAGACTCCACATTACTGAGTGCTTGTAGTAAACACGCCAAGCAGGGCACCGCTTGACCGACGCTTTTTTTTTTTTAATAGCCTCCTTCCTTCCTCCTCACACTCCACAGTCTTCTGAGAGGCTGTGCAGGCTCACTGGGGAGTAAGGAAGTCAGCATGCTTCATTAAGTGAATGCGGCGCAACACGCTTGTCCCATGAAAACAACAGAGGCTCTGTTAGTTGACAAAATGACACTTGGAAATAATAGTGTGCCAGAGGCTGCTTTAAGGAATGACTGATGGTTACAAGGCCTCCAGCTGGGGTCAGATTTGTTTTTTTTTTTTAATTATATTAGAAAGCCAACAACTAACCCTGTATTCTTTTACACAGTATTAGCTGTTCTGTTTCCCAGTCAGACACCACAACCTTTGGAATCCAGAGTATTTTGGTGTTCTTACTTGTCACTTTTCTCAAATCTTTCACAGCAGAGTCACCCACATTGTTATGTTCGATGAACTAAAGTTTATTTTATAGTCATCAACTACAGCATCTCCCTAAAATCTAGTTTTTATTCGGTAATCATGGCATCTACCCACCGTCTGACTCACTGCTGCCTCTTCAGGTACAAAGTGGAACATGTTAATAGGGCTCGTTGGCATCAGTGGCTGTAATGATGTGAAATAGTTTTGTATATTATATGTTTGCATTTGTATGATTCAGTACAACACGCGCTGATTCTGTCGTCCATTTTTGTACGTCATAATTCGTACATTTCAACGTTAAACCTCTTCACCTACTTACACTCACCTTCGCAAGTCACACGCAGCTTCTGTGTCGTGTCGTGCTGAAGGACACCTCCACATGGACTCTGGGCTCATTCTAGGAATCCTCTGATTCCCGGACTCGTTTCATCCTTTTATATTTCCCTTGTTCAAATCCCATCATTCAGTGCAATGAAAACCGACATCAGGAAAGTGTTTCCTTTCATTTCTAAAAGTCCAAATCCCTGGATGTCCAACACGGGCAGGTGCATGTGTGCAGCGGGCCCGGGGGCATGGTGGTGGTGGGGGGGGTTAGTCTCTGCTGCAGGGCCAAGACAGCACCAGTGAAACAGAAACCAGATGACCGAGAGGAGGTGTGTGTGTGTGTGTGTGGGGGGGGGGGGGCTGAAGACCGGCCTGTGCTCCTTCTGTTCTTTGTCTGTGTTCGCCCTCGAGGAGTGTCAATAGGCGACCATATTGTGCGTGATATTTCCCGCGTTGCAGCGCGGCGTGGATCCTGCTTTGCTGCTTCTCGTGTCATCAGACACATCTAATGCAAGATGAAAAATCCAATAACGACTCAGCACCTGTTTGTGTCAAAACGTCTCTCTGAGCGGCATTCGACATCAGGGGCCCGTTGCACGCAGCAGGTTTAGTGAAAACTCAGAGTTCCTGATTGGTCTTATTTCTGTGCAGACGATATAGACGTGACTCTTTGGGGCTGAAATGCTGGAGGCCACAGGTATTCGAGGAGTGAAGGCTTTGTTGACTGTGACGTTAGGAATGTTCCAACGTCTTCCAGTCTGTCATCTCCCGATCTGTCCGTGCGCTCGACTTGCAGCTGTGCACCGGTCCATGTCCAAGTGGCTTTGGCAGAGCTGGACGTCGGTGCCACCTCAGTTTTTGTACGAGCAGAACAGTCCGCTGCGTTGATCCGGCAGTGTGCAGACTGATTTTATGGCCATGGTGAGTTGCTGCTGCCTTCGGTCGGGTTGTGAGTACTGGCAGCTGTTGTTCACTCTGTGGTCACAGTCCTCTCATGATCTTTATATTTTGGACGGAGGTCAGCTCACTGAATTCTTGACCGACTGTATGATCAAGTACTCATCTCACGCTCTCCTGCATGTATGTTTGAGGGAACTGGAATAGTGTCGTGGATCTCGGCGCGGACGAGATTCGCCAAGGCGCGGACAGGCAGACGTGCCGGCAGACAGGCAGACTCTGCATGCCGACTGGCACAGGCAGCGCTCAGCGACAGACGGACGGGTCGTGTTTGATGACGCCCTGCTCATCTATCAGTCCGCACCTCACCAAAGCCTCAAGGCTCTCGCAGATGCCGCAGATACCGCATTCTGACGTCAGGACTGACAAAACAACAGGGGAAGTTGGGAAATGGCTGCTGGCTTGTTTACGGTCTGGTTCCCTCAGTGTGGACAAGGCCTTTGACCCCAGAGGACTCTTGTCAGCGTCGGGCTGCAGGCTGCTGAACAACACTCAAGACAGGAATAGTAACACGGGGGTGTGGGGGGAGGGGGGGGTGAACATGAGATTTGGGCCCATCTGTTGCAATGTTTAAGTGTCAGAGAGATGGTGATGAAAGAAGGCGTAAGAATAGCGTGTGAAGAATCTCGATTGTCAATAAGAAGTCATCGGCGAACGATTGGACTTTTGCAGTTGTTGTATTTCTTCGATGCTCCAGAACGGTTTGGGGAGTGATGTATGTGTGACCTTTACATTGTGCACATTAGTCTCCAGCTGGTTTTAAGTCCTGGGGACGACCCCGGTCAACTCACCGCCGTCGGTCACTTTGATGCCAAATTAGTACCCTTTGTGCCTGCGTCGAATAAACGGATTCTCTCTTGATGTATTGTGTATTGTTCTGGCCAGTACACACAATATACGGTTTCTCTAAATGGCCTTAAATAAGCAAACTAGTAACAGACACCAGTGTTTGTCTCTGTTCAGAAATTCCAAAAGACATAAGTGTCATTGGTTATATAGAACATGAAGTGTTATTACTTTTTTTTTTTTTCCTGAAACCAAAATGGAACATTTTTCCATCTTTTGAGCTGTTTTTTTTTTGTATGTATATGTGGTTCAAATCTCGGCCTCGAAGACATCTTCTAACTCTGGTGGAGCCAGTTCCTGCCCTCGTAGCTGCAGGGACACCGCTTCTCTTCCTTTTGAAGTCGTCCAGCAGTTCCCATCCCTTCCTCTTTCTGTCACTCTGAAGTTACCCACCCCGACAGGCCAAAACACACACACAGTCGTACCAGGGGATTAATGGGTGCCAATTTGCTGCCCCATTGTCTGGGAAACATTTCCTTGAGTGAAGGCTTGCGGTGAAATATTTACTGCGTGGGAGCTATAAGCAACTTCCAGGGAGGAATCAAGCCAGCGTAGTGTGATCAATACTTCCTTTGTTTGTTGAACCCCCGCGCTCAAACCGCAGGGTCTCCTCCAGCTCTGTGGCTCGGTGACACATGGTAAATTTTACAGCTGCTTTGTGAGTCCGGAGTGTAACAGTAGAGTGTAAAGAACATGTAAATGGGATTACTGCCGACGACCGGCTTTGCACCGAGACGGCATCGCTGGAGTCGCCTCTAATATACTAATCAGGTTCTTGTTACGAGCAGCAGGCCGACCGGAAAGACGGAACGCACCAAAGGCCTTGGGTCTACAACTGCCGTGCTGATTGCACGCTTAATCCCTCGAGGATGGATTGATGCGCATGCACTCGTCGTAAAAGATGCCAGCGATAATGGGGGAGATCAATGGGGAAAGCTATCGGTCCGAATGTGTCTACTAAATTGAGCATCGGTAATCCTGCAGCCGTGGCTGTTTGCGGCAGCTGCGGATGTGTCGAACATGTTAATTTCCCTACTTGGACACATGTAGAGCCTGGATGTCTTTAAAACGAAGGGGGTCGTCCAGCAACACCTGCTAAGGGAATCTGAAGATCAACACTCCCTCTATCTGTAGCAGCTGATTCTCCCTTTTCCTGTCAAATCCCTAATGATTTGAGATGATGGATGAGTCGGACACATGTGTAAGTGTTTCTCTCCGCCGTCATCTCTCACCGCGATTGAAAAGGTTTTACAGTGTACCTTTTGTCGGTTTGGCGTGAAGCTCTCTACCCGCACACAGTCCAGCAGGCACCACCGGTAAAAAATTACAACTGCACCTGTTCTCATTTTGACGAGCGCCAAACTCCACTAAGACCGGGCTCATCACCAACACCGCACAACTGAGCTGGGATCGGTTCGCCAGTGGAGCCGGCGTATTTCCTCTTTTAGTCTTACAGCAACTACCACAAATGATGTCGTCTGCCCTGTCAGCGACAGGCCTCCAGGACCGAGCTCATTCAGACTCTCAGTGGCGTTGGAGGTAACAAATGCATGCTGCTGTAACGATTTTAACATGTTCTCAAAGCAAACACATTTCCAATGAGCTCGTTATTGATTCATTCTTCTGAGGAAGGTTATCGTCCTACTTAACGCGGCACAGTTACTGAAAACCTGCTATTAATTATAATTCACTCTCAAGAAAATCATTCCAGCAAGGTCAAATAATCCTTCTAGTGCTTAAAGTTGTACAACCGAGTTGAAAGATCGGTATTCAACGCAGGTTATACAAGATTCATAAGTATGCAAGGCTGCAGGTCTAGTCAAACACTTGATGTTACAATTGTGTGTGTGTGTGAATTGCAGCCGGTCACATCAGCGGCGGTTCGTCCACACACGGGAGGGACCGAACCGTGCAGGCTGTCAATATCACTCATTTATATGATGCTGTGCTATGACGCCCGGCACATGAAGAAAAACCTGACCACATTATAAACCATAATTAAAAGTCTGCTCCAGTTTCTATCACTACATCATTTATTCGCACTGGATAGCGTTAGTGTTTTCCCACCTCGCAGTCCGACTTCACTGGGAGCTCATAATCACTTGGCCGATGCAAATGACATGTTATTTAAATCTTTCAATGAGCCTAACAGCTGTACGCGCCCAAGCAGCAGTAATACCTTCTGTCAGTTATTTAACACTGCACACCAATAATTGAAAACCGGTTCTATGTCTGAACTGTGTACCGCAGCCAAAATCAATTTCCTGGCCGTTTACACCGCGCTGCAGCTGCTGACAGCGCGTTGGCCGGCGTGTGACCTGCGCGTTCACATGCGACTCATCTGCAAATTCAAATACGGCATTCGGCTGTTTACTACTTTGCTGTCGACGCAGCAAATGCATATTTCCAATACAAGCGAGTGCTATCGACGGTAAACCACCAGTGATTTTATTAAATTCAGGCCAGCCGGTAAGCGTCACCATGAAATCTCTGTGTTCAGCAATGTCCCGTTGCGCAAATATTGATATTTCAGCTCGGGGTTTTTAACGCATCCTAAGGGAGCTCGCAGCACATTGTAAACAAGGTCAGACCAATCTGGCTGCCTCGTTATGAACTAAGTCTCAGCCTTTCGTCATCATGACATAATACAGACGCCGATGGTATTAGGAAGTCCTGTCGGTAAACACCGGCGCCCTGAGACGGGACAGAGCGTCGCTCTGACTCTGGAACCAGCCGAGTGTTTGCTCGGATTTAAAGTCGTATACCTAAGGCAACTGGGGAAAAAAGTACCCGCTGTCTACGACTGCATTACACCTGTGAAATATTTGCGTGAACACTAGCTCATACAGGTTGTCACGACAACCACAGCTAATTCGATTATCGTGAAAAAAAAAATAAAAACAAAGAAAATACAGCCTCTTGATGCTTTTATTTAATGAAATAGTTTCAGATTCTCTGATTTGCTTTTGGATGAGAGAATCAGCCAGCAGCAAAGTCTAGAAAATGTCCAAAGGTTTTCGACTCTGTCCTTCTGTTTTATGTTGAATAAACGTGTTTCATTAGGTGGTTTGAAAGGTCTGTGTTGTGTTTTGTGGGTGTCAACCTGTCCTGGATATCCTACCAAGTTCCAACACACCCGGTGAGGAACTGGACAATTACTTGTAGGCTGATTCTGTTCAGTTTGGACCAGATCACACTCCGTTTTTCTGTTTTCTTTGCATGTCGGTGAACCTCAGCTGACCGGCTTCTGGCTGCAGCATCTGAAGAAAAATCACTTCACAAAATGGTGCATGATTGATTTCGGTTGCAGACTTAATACTTAACTGCTTCTCGCCGAGACGCCAGGTGTTCAGGGTGAATTCTGCACCTGGAGGAAGAAGGTGTGAGTGAAAATCTCAACTGGTGTTGAATAAACCATCATTGAGTCCTCGTTACTTTACACGTTGGCGTGTCGCTCCACACGTTCGTCATTTACAATCACTGGAGAAAACGATCCCCTCATCTTAATGAAATATGTCGGAGGACTTCGGAGCCAATTATCAAACACAAAGTAAACGCCGCTCCGGTCACACTCGATCGCTGTTTGAGCAAAGTGGGATTTAATTTCCCAAAGTTTTGGATCTCTCACACCATGAACATGAAGAAGACTTTTTCTGATCTCCAAGGACACGAACAAACTCTACGAAATGTTTTGGTTTTTTTTTCCCCTTCCTGTCTAGAGAAACACGTTCTGGTATCGGGTTTACAATAAGAAATCAATGCGTCCTTTGTGTGTCATGTTAATTCGCGGAGACAGTGGCAGTGAGGTCGGGCACCAGGCGGGGAGGTTAGAAATAGTGCTCCAGGGACTGCGCAGAGTTAGAACTTGGCTTTGATCAGATGGAGCTCAGGTTACGACCAGCTGCCCACCCAGATTCACTGGCAGGTTTAAGTGTCCAAAACCCAATCCCTGCCAGCAGTGAGCTCAAGCCCGAGGCCAGAGGAGACTGTTGTGTCTCTGGCACAACCTGACGCTCAGCTGCAGCGAAAGCCTCCACTTAGCTGAGGTAAACGTCGACGCAGTGCCGCCGTTAGGGAACGAAGTAAAGGTACGCCACCCTCGCAAACAGTAAAACGGAAAATGCACGTAAAAGTGAAATAACCCACGAATAAAGTGTGTTTGTACACACTCCTCCTCTGTTGGTTCCAGGACCTGCCGAACCTTTGAGTAGTCTGCTCACACACTTTGACATTAACTCTGTGTGTGTGTGTGTGAAAAGTGGAATGAATCTGATGCAGCCAGCAGCAAACGGAGTATTTTTTTTTTTTTTTTTTCAGAATTCCAGGTTTTCCATGAGCCGGTTGTTAACAAGGATTGAAATGAACCAGGGTTGAAATGTTCCTGCTGATCATCTTCGACCTTCTTTTTCCCACCACATGCAGCATTTCCTCCTCAGCCCTCCTCCTCAGACGTTTCTCACCGGCCATATAACATGATTTAGTTTGTTTTCCTCCTCGATGGACTTCTGGATCGACATAGCTTGTTTCATATTTTCCGCGCCATAGCAACGGGCTGATTGTCGTTGTGAAGTGGGCGTCTGTGGCCGTTTGAATCAGCCGTGTCCGATCAATGAAAGGCCAAACTGTCAGCGTCCCAGAGATCCTTTTGTGTGTGGATGTGTATGACGGTGGAGTGGGGGGGGGGGGTTGTCATTTTCATGAGACAGCATGTTTGTTGATTCCGTGCCAGCCACCTCAATAGAAACCTCACAAATTATCTTATACGTTACTGGAAAACTATCCTAACTACACACACACACGTATTGCTGCTATGAATGTCTTTCATGAACAGTGTCGTAATGCGCAGCGAGCGTTCCAACGTAACTGATCTCATCTTCTCCACTTCCTCTGGTTAGTCGTACGATGTACGAGTTTGAGATGACTCCTCCCAGGAGAGAGACGGCCCTTTTGAAAAAGGCGTCACATCCATCTCGTTCCGTCATCTGGAGATGTTGCTTCTTCTGGTTATTTGTGTCTGTACGGACACTCGGAGGAGCAGCCTGAGGTATCGGGTGTCGCGGGCGAGCGCTAAAGGACGGTTATGATGGGAAAGATGAGATTTGGTCCACGTCTCCGCCTGTTGGACTTGTCGGTCGCTTGTTGAGCTACAAGAGCAGCTGGTAACGCCGCTCTCCGCTCGCAACGTCTGTCTCCAGCCAGAGTCAGAAGTCTGGCCAGTCATTCCCAGCGAGAGCAAACCCAGCCAGGTCAATATCTGCTTTCGTGACCACTGCGCTCTTTTGTCCTGCACTTCTCCTAAGAGGGCGTTTTTTGATTGTCTATTGGCAGCACAGGGGTTTTATGTTTGGCCAAAAAAGCAGAGCCTGCGGGCCAAATTTGGCTCCCAACTAAGGTTTTTGTTGGCCCTCCAAGAAATTAAAAAAGTGATTTGGTTTTCTTTATTTGGTCAACTTAAATGTAATTTAGCAATATCTAAGTGTGTTTTGATTTCCACTGTTATATTAATAAGCACTTTGTAGCCCAAGAAAAACAGTATTTCTGTTGCGTTTTAAGATCACCATCGACCACTGGAGCTCTGGGCTCACTTAGCATTAAGATTTCAGCTCTACCTTGTCATGACTCTGTAACATCAAGTGGCAGGAGGTTGTTCCTCCCCTTTTTGGACATTTTGACACCAGTGCTTGGTTTGGCATTGATGCCAGACAAGGCATTGAAAACCTAGTTCAAGAAAACAGGCTGCATCCTCTGGAGAGCAGGAGCGAATGTGTCCAAAGCACAAGCAGTCACTCCGTGATTCGTTCAGAGTCTGTCACAGGAGGAGCTGCTGTGATTAATGGTGAGGAAATGAGCCCGTCTGAGGATCCTGAAGCTGCACGATCGACTGAGGGCCTTTAACCCGTTTGTCTTGTGTCACACGGTGAATGAGACAGTTATCAGAAGAGCCATTCAAAGTACACGGTATAATGTAAAATAGAATCTATGCCGTTGATGGCTCTGGGACTCTGGAGTCTCTGGAGCACTGTGACAATGTTGGAAGAGTCTCGGGGTGCAGGCACAGAACCATTTCAGGTTTGGGTCACTGAACATATGCAGAAAAAAAAAAAACCCCAACCAACAAGCCACTACCATTTCCCGTCATCGCCCCTCAGGCAAAGTGTGGGATTGTCTGACAAGGTTTTTATTTTCAGACCCCTCAAAGCTGTCAACATCAGCCCTCAAGTGCCATTTGTTCACCACATGGCCTGTTCATGAGCAGACACACATTTCTTCTGCTGACCACAGTACCTTTCCCGTTTTGACCCCCGTTCTGGTTCCCAAACCGCGAGTCATATGGGTCTCAGGCAGCTCATCCCACAAGGTTTAAATCAGTTGTGCTCAGACGTTCCCTTCTCTTTACAATTCAGCACCACCCCACAGGAACTACGACGGAACAGACCCAGTATCTCCCCCATGTCTCATCTTCTTCCTTTGGCTCCATTGCAACTTCCAAATTGTGCAGGATAGCGCCATTACTCACAGGTGTCACAGAGCCCGGGACGCTCTGCCAAGCATCAGACTACCGAGGCTCCTGATCTTTTTCATCGCTGCCACCTCTTGATACCTCGAGCTCCGAGTCCAGGAGCCGCGCGGTTTGATTAATGGTGAAGTGATTGTGTTTCACAGACGCTGTGTGCAGCATGTATTCGCTCCCCTCGTGCTGCTGCTGGACCCACATCAGACCGCAGCAGCAGACTGGGAATGGATCAGGGACGACGTGTCGGGGGCTGAGTCAGCCGATATTCACACCTGTCACTTAACGCCACATTACATTCTTCTTAATCCTCTGTACCATCATCATACAACATGCTTCTTAAGCCTGATGTGCATTTCTTTCTTATCCCGTGGTGCTTTTATCCGTGTACTTTTATCACCGTCCCACGTGCCCGACGTCTCTCTCACGTCTTCATTAAATGCTCAGCGGCTGCGGCTCCTTAATGCGCTTCGCGACGTCACCTCATTCACACTCGCTGGTGAATAGCTGCTAACACACGTTGGACCGTGGAGGAGTCAGGATTCGAGCCAGTAACCTTCCGATCGCCCGTTCTGCTGGGGTCTCACGAGTGCCGCGGACGTGAGTGACTTCACCGGACGTCCTGACATGTCTGTACGACAGTGTTCCTGGCTGACGGACCACTCTACCCCTGGCAGCTCTGTGAGCTCCGTCTCATCCCAGCGTGACAAACCCTGCCGCGTTTTTGGCGCTTTTCATGTTTCAGTGTCGCTGTGTTCCAAACATGCTGGCAAATGGGAATCAGGTTTTTGTCGGACCCAATCAGCCCAACCTGCCTCTTGGTGCAGCGTTTCGTGCTGTATGGACGTGGGAAGTCCTCTCTGGATGGGACCGCTAGTTACTGGAGAGCCGCTGGAGGGGGAGGAGGCGTCGCAGTGTCATTTGACGCGCAGGAGTGAGAACATGTCAGGTCTTTCATGTCACAAAGCTCAAAGCAGTCTGTCATTGTGTTTCAAGTGTTTCTTCATGTGTTCTTCATGACGTATAAGTTAAATGTTTGTGTTATGGAGTTTTGAGGTCTCCTTTTGAGACTCGGCACTTCCTCGTGTGACATAAAAAGTGACAAATCAAAAAGGGAAATCATCTGCAGTCCCTCCACAAACACACACCATCTAATTTCCTCAGCTGGTGTACTCACGGAGAACACACTACTTCCTCTCTGTTTTTCTCGACTTGTTGAAAAGCACAGCATGACTGCGTTTCATTTTGTTTGGAAAGTGAAATGTTTGCAGCTGGGAAACTTTCAGAAAAAAAGCAAAAAAACAACTAGATAATTCCGGGTGACAAGAAAGCTGACTGTCGTTTCATCTCAGGAGTGGAAATAATTATGAGGCCTGGGACTCTTCTTCTTTGTAAGCTGGCCTATTTAAGACACACGGTTTGGTCGCGAGCGGCCATGACACATTACCAGCTGCATAATGAAGCTGGGTGGTGTCTGTCTGCCAGCATCTTGGATAGAACGTTACACGATTATATTTCATTTCCTTCCTGTTTTAATGCCAATGTGTTTTCACTGTGATGCATCTCATGGAAAAGTGTTTGCAGACTTGTTTCCTGAGGATGTGACATAACACTGTAACAAGTACCGATATTTAGAACATGGGTTGAGAAACATATTTACTCTGCCGGTCGGTCTGAAGACATCATTTATGTCCACAATAAAGATGGCTGCCGCTGCCGAGGAGCTGTCGTTTGAATCGTCTTTGGCGTCAACAAGAAATGAGTCCACTCTGTCACTGACTCTTTTCTCTGATAACGTCACCTTGTTCGATACACTGACTGGTCGCAGCGTCATCCGGTTGCGTGCGGTGTGATTTTTCACACGCTCCCACTGGCGCCACCCCTGGAGTTAGGAACCTCCATCCTTCTAGATGTGGGTCTGGATTTCCAGGCTTCGTGTTCATATGTCAGCAACCAACGAATGTTTTTCAGTGAGAACATTAGACAAATAATAATGTATAAGATAAATTGTAGTCGACTATTCTCTCTGTTTAATCTGTTTCTTGTTCTCTCCCAAGGAAATATGCAACTTTTTAGCTGCTAAATTCTCCAGCAGCTTGTCCCGTGAATCTCACAACACTCTGTAGATCTTTTTAGCTTTCATTGAAAGCAGCTGCAGCCTTCTCCCTGCGGCTTTTGTCACCACGACAAACTCTGTCGCACTAACTGGGCCACTGTCAACGTGAACGTGAACGCAGCTTTAAATCATTTCTCGTTTCGGTCTTCGTTTTCGTGTCTTGGTTTCATTCCCCTTCGTTTGTTAAGAGTTTTAATGCATTTTGAGAAACGACCTCCTCGAGATTGCACCCGGTCGTTTGCGGGGACCGCCGTCGGCGTGCTGTCTTGTAGAATATGTCCAGAAGTGCGTCATGGGCACAAACTGCTCCCAGGTCTCACCCGCAATATCAGCAGCACTGGAAAACAATGGCTGCTCATTAGAGGAATGTTTGCAATTGACTTAAAACTGGGAGAAGAACTGTCAACAATCCGCAGTGTTCCTTACGTGGAAGATCAAGGAAGCGACTTTCCGAGGTTTTCCTTCAAGAAATTTTGTTTATTTTTACTCAAACTTGAAGGAACCGAGGGCCACACAAGTGGATGCTTGACAAGTGCAATACAATGATAATAAACAGTAATTCTCTGCGGAGGGGATTGTCGAGTAGAAGCATTCCCAGGCAGGGGCCGTCTGCCGTCCCATTGTTTCTCGTGTTTGTCCAAAACCGTGACACTGGTCCATGTTCTCCAGCACTGTGCTCCATATCCCCTATGACTTCTGACAGACCCCCGCGTGAATATTCATTTTCTATTCCTTCTGTTATATTTCGACCCCGAACAAAATCGCTGCGCCTCTCGAAGGCAGAGGAACGTCCGCAGCCAACATCTGGCGTTCTCACTGCTCCTCTATCGACGAGTAAAGGACTCGATCATGTGATGTGGGAAACCAATATCTACAAGCATCCATCCGTGACAGAAACAAACAGCTGGGGGGGAAGTGGAGCTTGAAATTGTGATTATGTAAAATTACATGAATAAAAGGCATCTGCCACATGATCATTTAGGATTAAACAGGAACCGGTGTGTTTTGGTATGAAGTCACACTGTCTGTGTAACACCTGGCGCGCACACAGTCATGAAAGTGAAGGCTTTTCTCCCACGTCACTGTCTGTGGGCAGATCATGGAAAGCTGTGAACATGATGTACGCGACTTCACGCAGTTTTTCTGTGGTTGAGACACGTTTGATAGCACACGATGGGGCGTGTCTGGCGAAGCTGAGTTGAAGTTGAGTAAAAACCCGGAGTTTGTTGTTTCAGTTCTATTTATATTTAAACTGACAAACCAAACCAAAATGTTTGAATGCAGTCGATCCATAACTGACTCTCTCTGAGTGGAAGATCAGGAAGAAGAAACGTAATTGTCCCTGAAACGGGCCCATGATGAAGTTTAAATGTTGAGCTGCTGGCACAACATTTAAACTTGGAGTTTAAGATGTGTCTCTGCCTTTTCCACTAATTTATTTCCGATCTGTTCTTCCTACCAAGCTTTGTTTGAATTTATTGAACTATTCAAACACACGACTTGTCGTCCCCCGGTTCCTTCTGGAGCTGTGACTCCTTTTCATGCAGTTTCACTTCCTGCCCCATGTTTCTTTTCTCTTTTCCCTCCCTGTACTCATTTACCTCTGACTGTTTCCAAACACGCGCTTCCTGAGGTTTCTGCCTCATCCGAGATGCATGGGCCCTTTGTCTGCACCGCGCAGATGAAAGGTCCGCGGTGAAGCGTCAAACTGCGCGGAAACAAAAGGATTCTTTCTCTTGTACTCACACATTGGAGCAATCTCAGTGACAGCTGTTCCCCTCCCGGGTGTCCCCAACTCCCTGACTTGATCTCCCTCTGCCTCTCAGGCCCATCCACCCTGTGTGTCATTGATTTATGAAAATATCAAAAGGCAAATGGAAGGGGCCCACCAAAGTGGTCTGTCGAACGGGCGGCACGGCGTACGAGCCCCGCCTCGTTTACTCTCGCCTAAGTTGTTCGACGCTGGGATCCCTGGAGCAGTTGCGCTATCTAACCACCTCAGAGGAAGATCTCCTGATCCGCACAGATGACGGTTCAGCTCCCGCAAACTTAACCCATGGTGGCGCTGGGTCTGTAGTCCTCCGCTGTATCTGCAGCTTGCGGCTTAGCGCTTTAAGGCCGCGGACACACAATCACTGGCTCTGTCACCGACGCGTGATCAAAGTCCTCTCAATGTGACTCCCGCTGCCCAAACACCGTGTTTCAAAGGTGGGGGAAGGAGAGTCGATTTATTTAAGAGAGGATACGGGATTTTTAAACCTGGGAATGTTATTTATTGTGTGTTATCACTTTTCGGGCACCTCCTGATGGCAAGATGGCTGACAGCTGTAATGGAACCCAGTCTTTGTGGTCGTTGGATGAAAATGGTCTTAATTAATTCCAGGGAGACACGTGTCTGCACGAAATTCTGTGACAAAACTGGATTGTTGTGAATTGGCAAGAAAATGCATAAGCTGGTTTCCTATGGGATGTTTCCATTTATATGAATTCTTTTTGTGCTCGCGAAGACAAATACCGGATGAATCCAAGCATCTCCTCAGTTATGTTCTGAATTTATATGTATCCGCTTTAGCTAAAAGACTGTGAAATATCCTGGCAAGAAGCACGCAGCACAAACAAGCCCACGATGCATTAAAGATCGAGCTCAATCAACTTTTCTTCTCCACATTTAATCAGTGTTTTTCTACATTAGCTGGATTCCGTGCCGTGCGAGCTAGACAAAGAAGCAGGAAAAATGGGGTCAAAGTCAGCGGTGACCTGGCAGTTCACCGCAGAGCAGCTCGAAACGGCTGATGGAGACGGAGTGCAGAGCCACTTGCACCCTGGAGCTTGGAAAAAGTACTGGTTGCCTTTAATGAATCCAGAACACGGCAGGTTTACGAGTCATAACCCGCAAAAATATTAAAGATCCAAACATGGGATTTAAAGTCCTTCTTGAAGGCATTTGGCACAGCTGAGCTTTATGTGAAATGTGTAAACATTTATGTAAAGCCTCGACGGTTACTTTGTGCGTACACAACTGAAAAACAACAACATGGATTTACTTTCACATCTGCCCGCTGATCTGCAGCCCATCTGATCCCAAATCAGTTAAAAACAGAGGATAGGGACCTTGGATTATTCTTCAAAAGCCCAGACTGCACACAGGAAGTAGACACATCCTCACTGTCGGAAAGGGCCGACGCAGAAGTTCATTAAAGGGCCGGTGTGTAGTATTTAGGAGGGACAGACAATAATGTAACACTCGTATATAGTCTTTTGTTAGTGTGGAATGACTAAGAGTTGTTGTGTGAGCAGCTGAACTTCCATGAATCTTCCCGCTTCACTGCAGGAAATGTCTGGGATTTCACTGCAGCTGCTCCGACGAGAATGGATGCAGGGTCTGCAACCTCACCACTAGATGTCACTAAATCCTACACAGTCATGTCTGGTGCCAAAACAAACAAAACAAAATCACAAACTTTTAAAGCTTTTAAAGCCACAGATGAATGCGCTCACTTCTTGGACGCGCGTCCAACCTCCTGCACATCTCACTTTGTGATGAAACGAGCCACCGGAAACGTGCAGAGAAAAACATGGCGGCTGATCGATTGTTTAGAGCGTGTTTTGCCTTGTAAAGACAAACTTCCAACGGCAAAACAATTACGAGCGGTTCAGTGGTGAATGAAGCCTCCTGGCGCAAATTGAGTTTGTGGACAATGTGCACAAGCAGACAGCTACAGTGTTTGAGGAACACCAACCTCACATGCTGGAAGTTAAGTGTTGCTTTAAGCCAAAAGACACATGCACACCTTGCTGTCAACAGCTCTAACCAGCAAACGGTGTCAACAAATCCTCCTGGATAGTTTTTTTTTTTTTTCCTGTCAGGTAATATATTCCCCCCTCCCCACGCACGCACACACTCCACTCTGTTTGCGTATGCAGATCACAGCAGAGTGAGCCAGATATTTGACTTGGAAGAGGCATCAGGATGCTGAAATGTGTTATGGCAGCATTCACGCCATGTCACCATCCATTGAGGAGCGAGTGAACCGGAGGTGTCGACGTTAAGTTTGGTCAATTCTCCTCCTTGGAGGATGTTTTTGTTTTTCAGATTCTATCATCCAGTGTGAAGCCAGCACGCTCGCGCATATTTGAACTGGGTCCACAGCTGAAGAATGTTCAACTGTTTTTGTAAATGATGCCAGAGTTCTTTAGCATAAAATAAACACATACTGCAGCCTGTGAAAGTGCTAACCCTGTTCTCTTTTTCTTTCCTTTCTCTCCCCTTCATTCCCTTCTGCCTGGATCGCCTTGGATGACCCCAGGTATGTCAGATCATTTTACACCGTCCACTACCACTTTTGCCAACGTCAGCGTGATTAAGAAAACCTTTGTTGCTTTAAGACAAATGATACAAGAAACTGCGTGTGTGTGACCGTAACCGGAAGCCGAAGCAGCATCTTGCGCCACTCACGATATTACAATGATAATACGTAAGAAATAAACGCAGTCGATTCTAACGGCGCAGAGGTCCCAAGAGGGAAAACCTAATTCAACTTTGAAGTGGTTAAAAAAAATGGTCTTCTGTTTTCATTGCAGCAATGAAAACCTCCGATTCCCCCCGAGGCCTTTCTGTACTGTATCTCTGTATTGCGTAAGCGGCACAATGCACCCCATTTTTCAAGCACACTAGGTGAGACATGGTGAGCATCCAAACTTGGGCTCCCCCACATGGCGCAGGAATGTTTTCTTAAAGGAAATACCCAATTTATTCCTATGTTTCCAGTACGGTTTGCTCTCGGTCTCAGTTGGGAGACGGAAGGATCAATTGGAAAGAGGTCCAATCCCGCAGACTTAATTCCAGGGATCTGGCAACCATCTGAGGCAGCAAACAACAACAAGCAACCATTCACAATATAATCTCATCAGTCTGCCTGATATAGTCATTACAGTGTGGATTACAGTATTACACATCATCCCCGTTGTGTGTATTTTTTTACCCGTTCTACATGTTTGTGTATTCCGAGTGAATCGTTGTGATCCCACGGCTCATTTCAGACATATTAAATGTACGACATAGAACCGTGAGTACGGCAGCATAAACACAGCGTCTAATGTGTGTTTGGTTAAAGTAATTACCAGAGCAATTACCAGCTAAGAGCAGGGAGGAAGTCTCCTTTGCATTCCTCCACATCTCTCTGTCCATTTGTCTTCACACACTCAACCGAGTGTCGTCAATTCCTCTCAACGTGTGCGTCGTGCCGCCAAATCTTTCTCCTCTTCGTTCACATTTTCCTGTCCGATTTCGTCCTGGTCCTTCTCTCCTTTCTATCTCCTGCCTGCATTCTTGGCCCACTTCCTCATCCAAGTGCCCTATAAATAACGCCACCTGTTGGTCTAGGGCATCCATGACACCCACAGGATGGTAAATAAGTGGGCGGTGCCCATACAGCCCAGACAAGTCATACCACTGGTGCAGGGAGCTATGCCTGGCACTCACTGACTAATGCATTCGCGGAGAGAGTCCGGAGGGAGAAAAGCTGCCGCAGTGAGGCCACGGTTGAAAACGACCTCTAATTCTCTGCAGAGGAGGGATTTGAGATGGAAGCTTTATGACGATAAGTCTCGTTTTTGTAGGTCTGTATTTTGGGCAGCGACTCCGACGCGTTCACGGCGCGAACATAATGCAAATATGCACGTTAAGTTTGGCGGAGACGCAATCCGATATCGGCCCTTGAAGGCGGCGATGCTCAGCGGAGGAACCGGGTAATCGATCCACGTTTCACACTTAAAAGAGAAGGGTAAGGTACAAGGGTTAGAGCGCTTGAAAGCACGCGCAGCGGGGACGTGATCGGGGTGTGGAGGACGGGGTCGGAGGCCAGCGGCTCCTGCGGCTTTGAAATAGGAGGCGGCGTTGGCGACTCTCACATGCTGGAGCGGCTTACAGCATACCACGGCCGCCGGCGGCCACAGTTGTCGTGTCAGGTGTCTTCCAAGGAGAGGCTATTTTCGAGATGACGGAGTGTGTTCTACGATCACATGCCTCATCTGATGAACAATCAGCGAACGGTGGTGGGGTGTGTGGGGGGGGGGCAGTCAGACATTTTCTATGTTACGGCGCCCGTCTGTATTCCAGCAAACAAACACAACGCAGACGCTTCTGCGTATCTCGTCAAACGAGCGTCCACTCGACATGACTGATGATTCGCAGGCGGTTGGTTACACACCAGGAGGAAGACGCGCGTGGTTGATTCTCTCCCGCCTCCCGTCCATTAAGAGCAGAAACCTCCAAAGAGAAGGAGTTTTTCTTCGTGATGACATCTCCCTCTCGAGGGCACTTTGCTCATCTGCTAATTACTGTCTGCTTGGTCTGGAACGAGGACGACTGCTTCCTTTCGTCCTTCAAAGGGACGCACCATGCCGGCCTGTTCGCGATGCCAAATCAATTAGTCATCAAACGTCCCTCGGAGAAGAACAGTTAACCTTTATTTTCATCAATGTTTCATTAGCTATCACCCCCACGAGTGCCACGTTTCCTCCTTTGCCGACGTTAGAGCAGCGCTCTGTGGTGCTTCACGTAAATACGGAGGCGTCCTTTAGTATTCTCTTTGTCCTCTCAGATCTTGTGTATCTGCAGCAGTTCACGGGAGAAAACGGCGCTAACGAATGTGTCTTCATGCTCTCATGGATAATTCAGAGATCGGGGCTCTGGTTGTTTATACGCGGAATGTTCACGTGTCAGATTGAGGATAATGGCGTCCTGCAAAGCAACTAGTAAAGCCATTTCTGTCGTACTGACTTTTTAATTGCTGGGATGAAATTCTTGACGTTCTTTTGTGTAGGGTGGTGTTTTGATTACCTCTCTTCCTTAAAGACTAAAATCCCTCCCCCTGTGTACTGAACATGAAGTCAGGACCTTGGTAGTACTAGTGGGAGGAGTATGTAGTGATTAGAGCAATTTGTTGACTCGTCATCTGTCAACAAAGAATGAAGATCGGGGAGGTCAAAGGTTAGCAAACAAACACATCAACCCCCCCCCCCACCCCCACTGCTGAGTTTCAAACAGACGTGGAGTCTAAAAAGTATATTTTTAATATTGTTTCAAGAAGTTTTTTTTTCTTTAAGAAGCGACAACCTCCGCAGAGGAGGAAGCGGAGCAGTTGTAGCACGTGCTGGTGGCATCCAGACACACGGCAGCTGGCTGCTCCTCAGCTTTTCTGATCACATTCTTCCTCCACGGCCCAAGCGAAGGCATGACCCTACTTCCGATCGAGGCTGCTGAGACGGCTTACATCCGACACATGTCCGGGTAGCGTGGGCGAAGCCGGCGCCGTTAATTCTGGTGCTGTCAGCATCGACACAACAGGAGGCACCAAGTTACAAAGTCCTGGAGCTCCTTCAGCTGACAGGTCACCTGGATGACAGCCTGATCTAATGTCATAGATGAGACTGTCGTTGAGTAGTTCATGAGAAATAGTGGATGATAAATGCTGTGTTCACGTTAACATTAGCTCAATCATCAGAACTTTGAAACCTGCTGATTCCTACGTCCCAGGCTTGACGTCATCCACGTTTAAAATCATTTTTGGTGTGGAACCATCCATAGGCAGAAATGGTTTCGCATGCAGTTGTGTGTGTGTGTGTGTGTGTGTGTGTGTGTGTGTGTGGTCTTTCTTTCCTGACTGAGTCATCCAGTGTTCTTGTGCTGATATCAAAAAAATCGACCACAGTGTCTGCGGTCTTTTGTATTTTCTAAAATTAAGATCTGAAGCCCCTCTTGTGTGCGTCAGTCATTGTGAAAGCATCAACAGATGACAGAGCTTTGTACGTGCAGTATTACTTTGACAGACCGTTCAGACATGCCACTTGCGTCAGATTGAATTCAAACTCCGCAACGGCATTCAAAAGGGCTGAAATAGTCCAAGTAACAACTCTGGGCAAAACTCAGGGATTGATTTGATCACCAGTTCATCTGATAACAATTTACATTCATGTGAGGGGGAAGGAGGAAGGAAGAAAAGTGTGAGAATAAGTAAGAGGGTTTATTATTAACATGGGGTAGATGACGATGGGGTACATGAGCAGATGAAGCTGGAAGATGATGAAACGACAGGAAAAGATGTTCCGGCCTCGAAAACAGACTCAACCCCCCACAGATGAACTACAGTCAGCTGAAGTGTGTCTGACAACAGGAAGGTAAATGACGATCAAATGCTGGAGGAGCCGACGGAAGCTGGTCCGCTGCCAGGTGATCTTAATGCAGGATGAGAACAGTGAAAGGAAGGATGATGCCGCACGACGACCACAAAAGCCAGGCTCTGAGTCACTGGGGTTGTAAATAAAATACGGAAACGAAAGCACGCGACTGGACACACGGACATGATCGTAGCCTGTTGTGTTGTACAACCGTACAAAATGTTGTGTGGCCATCTTATTTTGCACGCCGTCCTCTGTGAAAACAATTTTCGCCAAAATTAGCAAATCGACCTTGTGTTCACGCCGTCGCCAGTGGAAGCCTGCGTTCTCCTTGCCGTGAGCGGGATGCTTCTGTTTCCTGGACTCACATTGCTCTTTATCGTGGTCAAAAGTGACCAAAGTTAAAAAGAAATCATTGTGCTCGTTACGATTTGCTCTTGCCCTTGCCCTATCTTGTTTTTGGGCCTGTTCTGTCTCATTAGCGGCAACACAGTTTTCCAGGCAGAGGCAGTCATGCAGACAGGCAAAGGTTCAAACTGAAGGGCTCTGTCACCTCACATTTACCCTGCCAATGATGATTAGAACGCATCCGCCGACCCAAAATTCCTCACGATGGAATGCTCATCTTGATGAGCAAAGCAACTGTAGATGCTTGTTTTCCACTGCTGCTACTTTTGAAGTGTCTGCCCAGGGAAAGGAGAAGCATGGAAAGCATTGCCTTACTTGTTCAGCAACAACTCAGAAATATCAAACTGAGGTCCAGAACTCGACATGATTGATGAAGAGATCTTCACAAAGAACCGAGTGTCACCGTGTAACAAGTCTGGAGAATGTTGCCCGATGGCGTACCATGCACTGCCAGTCAGGTCATCAAACCACAAACCAAATTCCACAGAGACATTGCACTTTTTTTTTTTTTATATCACACTGCTGTTAAGTAAACCAGATGCTCCTTCTCCATAACATACTCATGTGCGAGGCCAGAGGTTTCCTTCCTGTCACACAAAACGATTTCAAATCCAGCCAAAATTGGAACCATGTCCAAAACTTGAGAATACCACGGTACGCGCCAGAGTTGATTTTTGTCTGTCAGCAACTCGGCCACTTCTAGCACAAAGCCCATCATTTTTTAATGTAATTTCGTCGTAAGTCATCCCTGCAAAAACACGGTTTTGTCAAGCGATTCCCAGCGCAGACCTGTCCAGGTTTGTGGTCGTTCTGTTCGACCTCGTCCTCAGATGTTGGAGCATCTTATTTGAAAGCGATGCACTCTGTGTGTTTGCAGTTCAGTTAATTGCTTTCTGAGTAAACTGCTCATTAGGAGAATCTGTCTGGCCGAGAGACGCTCATGCATTAGCAGATAAGAATATTATTTTTGGTGGACTGTCTCCGTCTCATTAACTCGTAATTTATTTTCACCACCGAATGAAGCACAACACTTTGTTACCTTGTGAGGGTGTTTCAGAGTTATATGCACTTGGTAGGCATCCGTTGTCATAATAGAGATGGAAATAAGACACAAATATCAGGTGAGAGAGGTTCTTTGATTTGTCAGCTACTAGAAGCCTTTCACTTTGGGTTTTTGGGTGCAGTGTGGTGTTTGGTGGCGGGGGTCAGCGCAGTGGTGCGCTATCGACGACCCACCCGCTCATACTTGAAGTCATACCAAGTGATTCGCTAAATGATGCTGGTGACCCAAAGAGGTTTCAGGGAGGAAACCAAAACCGCAGGCATTCCCACCATCCACTCCCATTTGGAGAAGAAAGCCCTCTCGCTGGAGACATGCCTCAGTGGCAGTCCCAACTTTGTTTTCTCCCCCCATGTGCTAAAAAAAAAAAAAAAAAAAGAGATCCTGCTGTAATACATTGTGAGCTTCAGCTTCCCACAGAGATACATCCAATAAAATAAATTAAAGTCCAATGAAAATAAAAGCCCAAAGCCAGAGATCTGTCGAATACGTTTTATAAGAAAGTGAAAATGATGCAAACAAGTTTGTGTATTTGTCCTTTATCCCAGGATCACGTCGGGCTTTTAGAAGTTAAATGTGTCGGACCATGAAAAAACCCCACCAGCAAAGTGCCAAAGCTGCTGCCAGTCTCAGGCTAATCTGGTCGCAACCCAATCCTTGAAGCAGACTTTTGTGGACAAATGAGCCCTCTATGTCACTTCAGCCCTGCTGCTTGTGGTCTGCATTCCGCCTGTCGTAGACACAAGCTGTCTAAATAAATGCTCGGTTGCCTCTTTATTCCAGGGGCAGCCTGTGTTGTTCTGGAGTTGGTGGGGGGGGGTCTCTGGGTGATTTTATGCAAACATCCACGCTGCACACATGCTCATGAACGTCCACAGACCAAAACAGTGGCATTCTACCAGGCAACACACACACACTGCAGACACCAGCTGGGGACCTGTTAACAACCAAATAGCATCGGTCTGTCAGGGAGCAGTTTGCTGCTGCCTGTTCCTTCTTGTGCCTGCGGCAGACTACAGCTTTCAGCTGACACTCATCGTACCGGTATCAAATGTGTCCTTGCCAGACACTGTGCACTTCAGATTAGTGCGGTACAATTAGTGGGGAAGCCCGGTCCTGAAAGTCTGCAGACGGCATCCGTTCAACTCCACAGAGGTTAAAATGGTACCACACTGCTGAAGAAGCAGTTCTCAGTATTTGTAGTACTCATTCAGGGAATGTGAGTTAAATCAACACCAATCAGCAACACCAATAAAGCTGTGATAGATTTAAATATTTACAGCCATAAATGACACAAATTTCTTCTGGAGGTTAATGCAATGAACTTATCCTAAGGAAAACATGCTAATGCTACAGAAAATGCTATCAGCCAGTGGTTCAGTGTCATGCTTTCAGTGTTTCTGTACAATACAAGCTTGATTTATTGCCACTTTTATTCTCTTTTATGCCTTATCCAGTGATTTAAAATAGGAATTGTTAGAATTTCCAACATTTACATTTGGAAATATTCAATTTGTCTTTTTCAATTCCAATGCTTGTCTTCTTGACTAGCACCTACAAATGAGTCAGAACATTACGCCATGTTCATTCTCCACTTAGCTGTTTGGTGGTGTTATTTTGGGTGAAAAATCTTCTCGAAATAACCCTGGTCTTCACACTTTAACTGTGTGGTCCACACTCGTATCCTCTCTGAGACCCCACCCCTGGTCCAAATGCCAAAATATGCCAAAGATGTAAAAGGCTTGTGACAGGAAAGCATTTCATTTCATCAGCAATAATTACACTGTGTTCAAGAGGAGAAGAGGCCTTCATCCCTTTCGTAATGAAATAATGAGGGGGGGGGAGTGGGCCATCCAAGAGACACTGCATGTGATTTTTTACAGATGTTTAGCTTCAAAAGTAGAATTGATGATAATTTTGTAAAATGTTTCTTGAGGGCTCCCAAGAAACGGGCTTCATAAATAACTGCAAGTGATATTTGTGAGAGGGTCATCATTAAATTTACTTCTGGGACAAATCATGTGTGAAATGTAATGATTTCTTTAACACCCCCACAGCAGTTTTCAGCGACTGTGACGATGTGATTTAACATTTTGCTCTTCTTTGTACTTTTATCCTCGAGTTGTGCATGTTCCTTTGCAGCGGCCCATGACATTTTAAACGTCTCGGCCTGAAACCGAGGAGAAAAAAAATAATAATAATGAGGCTCTTGTGTTTGGCTCCAGACGAAAACGGGAGTATTAGTGTATTGTCGTGATCTAATGATCTGCATCTGTGACATTTAAGGATTACGCTGTTGAAATGACCAACTCACATTTAGTGTCTTTGACGTTTTTTTTTTAACCAGTTACAGGATGGGAGGTTCTCTGGAACGTGTGTGTGCGTGTGTGTGAGCTCCAGAAACTTTGTCCATCCTTCCCCCTCCTGTGTTGAATCACAGGGAGAGCCAAGTCTCTTGCGAATCAAAAACACAAACTGACCCCGTTCCATCCCTTGTCATCGTCTCTCATTAAAGGCTCGGTTTCTGAGGGCCGCAAGCATCTGGATGTAAAAATAGATGGCTAATTGCCCTGTTGTATCCCCATTTGCTTTGTTTATTTACTTTATGTAGGCCGTGCATCACGTAAATCATTTTCCTGGGTGCCTTTTGTACACTCTTGCTTGTTTGCTCGTCGGTGCAAAATACCTTGATGAATCAAGCCCAGATGTCGGCAGTGGAATGTCAGACGTAGGTCTTTGGCAAACGGCAGTCTGGCCACCCCTCAGTGCAAATAAAGTCAATGTTAAGCATGTCAGTGACTCCTGCCTTTGTGGCCAGAATCAACAGCCACACAGTGCACTGTCCAGCAATTACACATCTCAGAATTAATTGTATTATAAATCTTGACAGGGAAAATAAAAAGGCAACGGTGCTGAGTCTGAAACGTGGGCTATGATGACTTGTACCAGCAACAGTTCAAAACCGTCCCACCCCAGTGCCAATGTTTCACCAAGCTGCTTCAGAAGGCGCCAAGTAATTCAGCAAATATCTTTTATGACAGTTTCAGGCTGTTGAAGTCACCGTGAAGTCCTGATGCCTCCTGTGACACTGTCAGCGAAGATGTTCGAAGGAAACCGTTCTTATATATCTCAGTGGCGCACACTGGAAAATGGCTATTATCTTTGGGGTGTGCAATGCACACGAGGGAGTATTAGAAAATTATGGAAAAGAGTCAAAAAAGTGATGTTTTACAAGAAATATCAGCCAGTGTGATGATTAAAACCAAGTATTGTGAGACACTCAAATACTGATGATGGAGGACAAATCAAAGTTCTCAGTATTTTTTTTTTTCAGAGGCTTCTTGGATGCATTTCTTGGACTTGTCTGACTTTTGTTGGCTGTTAACTATGAATCCCTGCTCGTAGTGCTCTCTATTGTTGCGAACCAACTGCAATAATTCCACTTTTAATTTTACACCCCTGTTCTTTCCTCCTATGGAAAATGAGTCCAGAAACACAAAGGACTGCACTTGAATTAGTCATCTTTGATGCTTTTTTTCTATCCAGTGGAAACTCAAGTTTTTCCTGCAGTCCAACCTTGACATTTCTCAAGTCAAAGCGTTTTATGGAAACTTTTCTTCCTTGTCATTTTCTTCACTAGCGTCTTTGTATACACTGCTTTTCTTTTAGAGTTCGTGAGTTAGAAGTTGTCTCCCAAGACGAGAAACTGCTTTGCAATCCATATTAGAGGAGTCTTGCGTTATAAATTTTAGGAGCCGGCTGCCACCTCCCAGCACATATCTTCTTATGCATCAGCAGTCTGATTCAAAAAGGGTCTGAGCTTGCTTGCTTCACGTCAAACAGATTTCCACAGACCTGCTTACATGTCTGATCTCGGCAGCATTTTCTTCAGCTCAGCATTTTCTTCTTGTGAAAACTTTATGAAAATGCCCCTAAATGTTTCCATGGGTGTTCAGACTACAGTGAACACCCTAATGGTGCTCTGCTACCTACAACAGGAAAGCACCAACTCCGACCGACAGCTCCTGGAAGAGAGGGTTCGTTTCCCAGATCGCCACCTTTGCTTCTTATTTGTCATGTGAGCCTCATTGGCTGGATGTCAGAGTAATTGCTGCGGTCCGTCCAGATGTGTGACGGGTCACCACGCATTTGAGGGTCACACACCCCAAAGTCAATCACGTCCACAAAAGTCCTCTTATTTTCTGGCTCCTTATAAGCACCTGCAAACATCACAAGGTCAAAGTACCAGTACAGGAATGCAAAGGTGGGAAGAGCTTGTGAAAATACACCGAGCAGCACACAGACACACACACATGTTCATGATCAGGTAATTATCAGCCAATCAGAGCGCTGCATGCACTGGCGGTTGTTTATCTCCACAGAAATCCGCCGGGATTCTCGCTCACTGGGTCGTTCCTCCAGTTAAAATGATTAGGATGGTGAATCTGATTCCACAATCTGTAGTTATGTCAGGTTGGGAGAGGAGATGGTGGAGCTGTGACTAAATATTCACTGCTAATTTGAGGCTGTGAATTACCCTGTACCCCTTCTTTGATGGAGAGCGTACAGTTGTCCGGTCTTACCGACCTAGCCTACGGTATGAAGACCATGTCACGTTCTTTCCATCTATAACAGGCAAACGTGTGTCTTTCATGCAGATGAGGCCAATTTTCTGCAAGATCGACAGGGAAATCGCAACGTGAAATATGGATCGCTGCTTTTCTCATTAGTGCTTATGTGGTTTTGGACAGACATATAAGTCTTATTAACCTCAGTTTCAGTCCCTGCGTTGCAAGGTTACTCCATGCTATTACCTTAATGAGTTGAAAACTACCCTAAATTCAGAGTAGACACTGATGCAGGCCAGCGACGGGGCGCTGAAGGGCAATCTGCACTCAGAAACCCCTTCCCCTGCCTGTCAATAGCTTCCCAATCCCCTTCTCACTTTGCAAAGTAAACACACGTCTGCTCTCCAATTAATTACTTGAGTTCCTCAAATGTTATTGGTATGCGAGTAAGCGGTGTCTGCAGTTATTTGCCGCTCTTCGCTGAGCGCCCTCGGCCCCCGTTGTACAATAACATTTTTCTTTGCCGTAATTATCACATGGCGGCGGGGAGCAAAGCTTTGACATTGCGGGGTAATTAACCTGGTTTTGGGTTGTCAGCTTCCAAATGTGTTTGCAGAACATTCTTCAGAACACATGGAGGGAATGAAGGTGAATCTACCAAAGTAGTGTGAACTCCATTATGAGCTCTAATGTGTTTCGCCAACCAGAATGGTTTGAGTTTTGCTTCATCCGCAGCCCTCAGCGTCCCAGCTCTCAGTGATATGTACAAATACTTTTCTTTTTTTTTTTCTGTGGGGATTCTTTTTAAGTTACCAAATTACCAAATTACCAAAGCGGACTGGACAGAACCGAACAGGACGTTGTCATTAGCAAATTAATTTGGTTTTCATCGGGCAATGGTCATTAATGTGCTGCTTTATCAGGCTGTGTCTCTTTCGTGCCCCAACCAGATTCATAGCGCTCCCAGTTTTTTTTTTTTTTTCCTACCACCGCCTCTTTGTTCTCAGCCACTTTATTCTGTTACTTTCAGTCCAATTAATTAGTAAAACTTTTCTTCCTGTTAAATATTGCACTCCTCACGCTTTATCCGTCTGTCCCATCCCATCCCAACTGTCACATTGCAGCGAAGGAGTCACGAAGCCGCACACATCCGTCTCACTCCAGTTAGTCAGCAGGCGTCCGTCGCTCCTTCTTCCTCAGGCCCCGCTCCTCCTGCGGGCTAATCAGCATCCCCTCTGACCCTCTTGTTTACCTGTCCCTTCTTTTCTGCAGGCTGACATGGGTTGGTAATGATTTTTCCGCTCTCCAGGCTGCTCTGCTCAAATCCCTCGTCCCCCGTTTGTTGTGGGCGGCGAGCTCTGGGAGTGCTCAAGCTGCTGTACCACATAGGATAAACAAACAAGCAATTACTGCCCCAATGACCATTTACATAACAGCACCCAGGATTAGGACTTCACTTGTATTATGTGCTTTTCAAAGTGCACTAAAACCTTTTTTTTTTTTGGAATTAGAAGCAAAGCTTTGAAGAAATGCAGCTGTTATCTTCTCTGCACCGTCTTCCCAACCCATCGTATGTGCATCAAGGAATTTTTGCCGAAAGGCTGGAGTCACTGTCTTTTGAGGTTTTCCTCACTGTAACCGATATTCGCAGGCCTGGATTTATTCAAGCTTGCAATATCACCGTCTCTTAATACCTTCCTGTCGAGCAGTAGGAGTTTTCCTTGCTGACATTGATTATATTCTAATATAGCTTTATTGAAGATCAACAGTCAGAAGAAAAACTTGCGGTGATGCATCATGAGTCCCAGACAGACAGATCCGCCGTGTGCATGAGTTCTTATTCAACGTGCATTCGTTTGAGCGAGTCGTAAATATTATCAGATAGATCGCCTGGGTTTGATTCAAGGTTAAATCCATAGGAATGTGAACATCGTAGCAGCGTGACGTCCCTTTTATTCCAACTCAACAGACAGTGGTTTGTAGCTTGCGACTATGCTGGGATTCTTCCGTGTGTGAGAAACTGCCCCGGCCAACTTCAGGAGACTCCTCTTCTCTTGGTCACTAGCTGAACTGCTGAACCACTCATTGCTGCTGCTCATATAGTGAATGCGCTTTCTTCTCTGTCAGTAGCGCCAGTCTCGGTGAATGATAGTGTTTGATCCAGACTCCCCTCTGCTGCTGTTAGGATACTCAAACTCCCTACGCTGCCGTTTGTCATTATTAACTGGGCCCCACTTGACGGGGGAAGTTGATGCTGTCGAGTATCTGAAGTCGGTGGCTCGGAATTGTGGGAACTCTTTCTCTGTTTTCTGTTCGAGGAGACGAGGTTTCATGTTGCTACGCTGTCTGGTAGTTTGGCTGTAGGAAAGTAATCATTACCATTGTCGTTCACACAAGTCATCCAGATTCGGAGTAAGTCAAACTGGACATTTTACCGCTGAGAGGACGTGCGGCGCTGCTTATGTGACGCAAACCAACTTCAGCTTGAGGCAGAGCCTGAAATATACATGTATGAACACACCAAAAAAACAAAACAAAAAAAAAAAACAACACAGTTGACTGATAGCACAAGTGGAGGCTTAGGCTGCAGAGAGGGAGTTATATTTCTAAAGCCGTGTGTATCAGCAAGAACAGAGTCACTGCTGTTGTATGCAGGCTATAAAAGATGTTTATGTAGATTGCCAGGGGACACATATGATTGGAGGCTGCAGCGAACATGTCTGCCTGAATGTCTGCACAGTTCCTGGCCGCATGGGAAACCAACCATTTCCCATATCCCAGACGTCTTCATCGTGTAGTATCCTTTGTATGGACACACCTCATGAGGTCAGAGCCTGGATTCGCCACAGAAGTAATGTTCATATCGATATAGTTGAAGGAGGCACTTTACACACATCTTGTATTGGGAGGACTGAGGAGGAACATTCTTATACTGCCTCATCGTCCCGTTCACTGCTGTCGGCTGTATAATGGACAACCTTGGTGTAATGTCATCTTACGTTTTGGTCTCTGTCATGGCGTTGGAAAGGTCGGATGATTTAGCATGTTATTACCTCCGTGAGAGAAGATCATGATCTACCTTACCTTATCTGTAGAGAAGGCTGAGACAAAATACAGCAATTACGCTGGAGAATTGAAATGTCAAGGCGGGTTTAGCATTTCCAGTAATAGAAATTGGATTTTCAGACATGCCTCCAAACTTTGATAAAGTGAGGTATTGAAGTGTGCGTCCTGCAGCGTGGAACTGTCAGAGCAGCTAAAAACTCCCCCGGTGAGCACACGTACTTGACTTCTCAAGAGTTTGCAGTTGAAACTAAACGTTGTGGCGTGGTATTCCGTCGGCTGAAGTCCAATAATGTAGTGCACTTTATTAGGTGCGTGTCTAAATGAACTGCTGAAACTTAAATGACCTAAGCTCTTCATAAAATGTTGTACTTCAACCTTGCCCTTCAATTAGCAATCAATTTGTTGGTTTTGTTGCGTGAAAGGGGCGAAGAGAATGAGGATTATTTAATTTCGTCGGGCTTTGCTTTTATTCAAACATGTTTCCTACTTTATTAGGTCATCTATAATTACCTCCTGTAGCCGCTGCAGGCAATTCCATTAAGTTCTGACATGGTTCAGGAGGTGTGGTTGTTTGAGGGTGAAGATGCTCTTAAAAAGGCTTGTGTTGTTGGTTCAAACCGGCATATTTAATGGTATATTAACTTGGAGAAACGGCCGAATTGCGCTCGTTCTTCTTGTAGTTTGTGTTTTACACGGCTAATAGGGGATTGCATGTGCAAAAGGCCTGTTGAAAAGTTTTCAGAATCCTATACCTCAGAGAGCCCTCAGATCCCTGTTGCTTACACGCAGCTGTCACCACCTGCCAAAATGTTCAGTAAAGCAGAGTGCTGAAGTCAAAACAGCTCACGACTTTGTCTGAAGCATCCAACCTCCCCTCGAGTCTCCAGTGTTCTGTGTTCACACCATGGGAAGCACCTGTTTTTCCAGCCTTCCCTTCCCCAGATACACCCTGGCCGTCACCCACCGCTGTTGAGTTACCCTTTAAAGAGCCTGTAAAAGTAGTCCAGGGCCAGGGGTCTCGGAGGCGTCTGTCAACGGGAACAAAGCATTATCAGGAAGGAGAATTTGGAGAGGAAAAGGAAATGTGTAGTGTCAGCTGTCAGACCTTCATCCAGGTACCATCAGAGGGCTCGATGCCTGTTCACTCTGAAGTACAACGAAGCAAATTAACACTCAATAATCAGAATTTATATTTGACGCCCATCCAATCGCCATAGTGACAAATACCATATGGCCCAATTCATATTTTATCTTCGGTCTTGGCCTTCAAAGACGAGAGGAGCCATCCCCTGGGGTCTCCACTCTGCACAGATAAAAGACAGATCCTCTTACATCCTCTTCTGTCTTTCCGCAGCGACTCAACAACCCCTCCCGTCTGTTATTGGGGTTTCGGGGTGAACACTGAGTAAAGACAGGTTCGAGACTGGTGTAGAATTCCCACACCCTTCTTCTGCCCTCGCTTCTTTTTCCTTTGCATCATTCGCCTGGCACTGGTGCAGCTTAAGTAGGGCCCATGATCTAACTCCAACGAGCCACTCCACAAATCACACAACAACAACAACAAGTGAAGGGGCTCCTCGTGGTGGGGTGTACTCTTACCCTCTGCGGTCAGGTTTCAAATGCGTAATGTCTTTTGGCAAAGTTGCACTCATGCCCTATGTCTTGTTATGTGACAGCATAACAACTTTAGCTGTTTACTGATTGTACAACAACACTGAACAATCGCACCATTGTGTGCTCTGACGAGACCTTTACAGTCGGACGGGGGGGGGCAGGGGACAAACATTGAGGAACCAGGGGGTAATTTATGTATTTATGTTGGAGGAAGCTTGAGGTTGACTTTACATTTATCATCTCGCTGTCATTGTTTTGTACATGTGTGTTTGTGTGCCCCAGTGAACTGCAGCCACTGATCTGACATTTTAGATCTGTAGTTTGAAACCATAGGAAATACTCTTGATACTCTGATGTGTCATGAAAGGTTAACAAATTATAGTGATGTTTTGTTGTGTTGACATGCCAGCTGTGTGTGTGTGTGTGACAGTACTGTGTGCTTTCTAGTCTTTGCTGTGGGCTCCGAGATGTGAACTGACGTACCTAAAGTAGCAAATTGATGCAAATAAGTTCAGACAAGTCCTTCCTGTACTAACTTTTCCTTGTATTGATTTGCTTTAAAGAATATATGGATGACGTGAAATACTTCTAGGCAAACATTTGCTCAAACCATCTGATCTGTTTGCTTAAGCTCTCGGGTACAGCTCGTAGGCAGCTAGCGTAGCTTAGCATAGAGGCTGGAAACGAACAGAAACAACTATCCTGGCACCTAAGCCCCTTAGTCCCAAAAAGTTGGACATGTTAGCATCTGTAAAGCCACATATCCTGAATAATAAACTTTGGCCTTTGTAGAATTCAACATACGGCACCAACGAGTGGGCATATGAATGTGTTGTTCATCAGCCACCTTAGCGCTTCCTTCTGTGTCCCCTCGGTGGTCTCAGCCCTCCTAGCTAGGCTAATTAACTGCTATAAGATAAAACATAAATCATCCCACAGTTGAGCAAAATGTGCGTTCAAAGACGTTTTACATAGTCTCACACACAGAACAGTGAGGTAAACCTTGGCAAACCCCACCATGGGTCACTCATTAGCCCCATCTAAGCCATGTCCTGCCCATAAAGGCCTATTCAGTCAAATGTTATATGGAAACCATTGTTGCAGGATTATTGTAGTGTAGCTGTAAATTGTGTGTCGGGCTCATTATCAAAGGGGCCCTCCCTGGCAGAGCTTTGGGACATGGAAGCCCGACAAGCCGGGGTCTCACCATCTGTAAATGGGGTATGAGTGGAAGAAAAAAGTGCTTCCACTGTGTACATGCATTAGAGAACTTTTCTTGGTCCAAAGCCAAAGCACAACGGTTTCCCAAGCTTTTTTGGAAACCTTAAAACCTTTGAATATGGTTGCGCAGGCTGCAGGGGAAAGTGAAACAAGCAGTGATGAAGCAGAATTGGGACCTCGTTGGCTCAGCAGTGACAAGTTTCTTAAACAGTAATTGACCTGATAATCATGATATATTCAGAAACCTAAAGGTTTAAATTACAGTGGCATTCAACACCTCATTGTTGAAGCAGTCACGCCCCCCCCCCCCTCCACCCAGTGTAGTGTATAAGCACTTTCTATGTGTATTACTCTTATACACTGCAGTATTTTCAGCAGCATGGTATTGTACAATCAACTCGTGTGAACAAAAGTAATTTCATGCTCGTTGCACTGACTTGTCATTTTATGCTATTTAGTCTCACATGGCATTTAATGCAATTAGATAATTTGTCCTTTCACATGCAAGTCACATCTTTATCATTTCTCCTCTGAATGAAGGATGAAGGTAGAAGCAAATAGTTGATCATGATTATATTAGTTGTTATACTATTTCTGCAATGGCAGTACATGGGCACGGAAGAAACATGTTCATGTTTGCTAACGTTAGCTGCAGGTGAAAACTGCATGCAGATCGTTATTTCTATCTTGAGGTATCTTGAGATTTCATTGCAGAAAGTTTTCATATTTTCCAAACAAGTTACCAGCATGGACATTTATCCCCTCTTGACTGTTGATCTGAACAATAGACTCCTGGAATAAAAGAGGTGTTTATGTACCACTGTTTGTCAGAAAATTTTACCAAAGCATTCAGCGTGCTGTCAGCACCAGCCGCGGCAAGTTTATTGACGTAAAGCCGTGCTCTGACAACCAATGAATGGCACTTTGACTTTCTTCTCCGATCGAAGCCTCACTCCAATCAGCTGATCTTATGAGCTTCATCTGAATTTTAGGCTTCATGAATCCTTTAATTCATGCCGGGAGTTATTGAGGTATATACGCCACGTGAGGTTGTCAAGAGCGAAAATTATTTTGTATATTATGATGTCGCATTGCAAGTCAGAGTTAGCAGACCAGAAGAAAACAACTGTTTTGCATGTTAAGATCTAGGTGCATTGATCTGCATTTCAAGTAGTTTCACCATTCTTCATCTACTCAGAGTAATGATCAGGTGATCAAGACTGAATTCGCTTTAAGTGGAAAAGTAATTGATCCATCACACACGTGTGTTCAGGGATTAAAAGCAGTTTGGATTACATAATCTGTGTGTGTCCCACGTATTGTCCCTCCGGCTGATCCCCATTAACGTGTTTTCATCACCTGTTTTTCATAATGGCCATCTGCAAATGTTCAGTGTTTACGTACATCACAAGCACCTCAGCCCGCACAACACGATCCACCAGAGTCGCCGCTCTGTTCTGCTCTGTTCGGGCACGTTTCCAGTAACGACTGATAAAGTGGAGCGTGTGGAAAATGCACGCCGCCAGTGAAGGTGTTGTATGCCCACGTCACCGGCAGTTAACCAAGCAGCACGCAACGGCACTACTCAGGCAAAAGCCGTAATGGGGCATGACAAGCACTGCTAGGACTGGGAGCGTTGGAAGGCAGATAGACGCGGCATCCCGTCACTTCTGATGCGCTGATAGATCTGAGAGCGTCGTCAGGGATGGCTGGGTGTAGAATCTGGACCAGAACATCTTAACATGCAGGCTCCGGATAATCTAAGACTCTCTTTAGGAGCACAGCGAAGCAGCGCCTCGCCTTTCATCTGCTTCCCACAACTGCAAGGCAGTGACAAGTTCTCATGGAACATACGCAGCAATAAACAGGGAAACATGGCCTTTGTAATGCGAACAGTATGCTGCCACTCGAACGAGTAATTGACTTCAGTCGACCTACAATCAGTGCCCTGTTTGCAGAAATAAGACCCACTCCTTTCATGTAAGAACGTTCAATGTGAGGAAAGATCTCTCTTGACAAAAAGTCGACTTAAAGGTAGAGCAATTTACGTCAACTCTGTCCCTCTTCAGCGGGGATAATACCCAAACTGTCTAAATGGATTCAATCTTCCAACAGCAGACATCTGAAAGTGTCATCTCCGATCGTAGAATCTGGGATGATGTCCATCTTTGTTAAAACACAAATGGACTCCTGCCATCTGTAAATGGAAAGTGTGTGTGTGGTCTAGCTTGATGTCCCAGTGGACCCCAACTGTAAATGAGGAATCACGCATTGCTACTGTCTGATCCCATTTGCATTCGCATTTGGCCACGGCAGCAAAGGAGATGCCAGTTGCAGTATTTGTCTCTTTATTTGATCGGAAAAAAACAAATCTGGTCCCCACCTCAAAAAGTTTCCCCAATGCCATCATCTCCGGCCTAGTTCTGCCTTTTTTAACGAAGCAACAGAAAGCTTTGTAGTTTGATGAAACAGAGACTTGGTGAAAGGTGACGGCGACAGACATGTTAAATACTCTGGAGACTTTGTTTGGAAGGAAATAACAACCCAAGACATTAAAAATTCAGCTCACGAGCTGCTTATGTTTGCATTTCTTCATATATTCTGTTTGTGTGGTGGCTTGTTTGGTGATAAAAGATCCATCCAGGAACACAATGGCTGCGCTGCATCCTGAAGGACTTCTGCTTCAGCGTCGGCGGCCTGAAATAGCATCCAGGGTCGTGTCATGAGCCGTTAGTGGTCACTGTTTGTCTAATAGCAGTCGTGAGTCATTCCTTTTCAGCCAAGAGTTTATTTTTCACCTTATTGGTGACATTCGCCTCCTCTCATCTCTGTTGAAAATACCTCTCGTACTGAATGTCGCCTGTTGGGTTGTGGGTGCAATTTCCGTGCTGCCAAGGTTAAGCGAGCAGCACTAATTAAATCTCGCATTATGATTTATAGAGGAAAAGAATGGATTCCAAACCTGATCTTCCATAATCTCTCTCATTAAGGGAGACATAAGAGGAGATGATTGTCTAGCTTAATTTAAAACGTCTGCAAATCTCTAATAACCTCTTTGATACGACGCTGGTTCCCATTTGCGAACGGCAGATTGCAGCGTGTGGCTGCCAGCTGCACCGCTGCCAAAAAGGTGCCCCTCATCCCAAACTTGAAAATCTATTTAAGTCCCCGTCCTGATGATACCGCAAGCGTGGCTGCAGTTGTTTGAGGATAAAACACAACCATACCGCATGGGAAAACTTATTAGGAGGAAAGAAAAGTTAATTCAATGACACACTCAACAGTTTGAAAACCTACTTCGTATTTGTTGGTTTCCATGGTCTAGCTACACAAAGTGACTTTCTTCTCCATCTTGTGCTAATGACTTTGCCCGCTCCCTCGTGAAATAACTGGCGTATAAGAATCATTAAAGGATGCCAGTAGTTGCCGAACTTACCACGCAGACCAGTTCCCAGGACTTGTGAGTCACTTTCCGTGTTTACTATAGTTCACCTTGCCCTCCCTCTTCATGTCCAAACATCCTGGTTCAATGGAAACGTGTCGTAATGTGGAAGAACTCCATCTCCGAACGGAGATTCATGTTGTCGTGAACATTTAACCCACAATGCAGCCGTCTGTGTTCACGGTCCACGCTTGAATTCCTTTTGGAGGTGACTTTCACTCACAGGTTTTCAATCCAGGGCAGTGATGTCATCCGGTAGATTGCGACACAGGATTTCATATTTGCGTGTTCAGTGCACCAAAGGTCATGGACTTGAGGACATAGTTGTCATGCCAAGGAACACGTGGAACCATGAGTCTGTCCACAGACCTTCTCATCGACCTGGATTCATTTAAATTCCAGCTGGACGACAAGAATAGGAACAGGGGCACAGGTGGGGCAAAACACAATCAAATAAACTGGTGGAAAGGTCCAGTGTCAGCATCTGAAGTCGTTTCCGGCAAGAGGTGTTGTTACGATTTCCTCAATCTGTTAGCTGAGCAGGACATTTAAGACATAATGACGCGAATATTTGTGTCAGATCATATGCGTTTACTTTGTGAGACTCGACTACGAGCGTACACCCCGAACCAGAGTCGCCGGATGTTTCTAGCGACAAAGCTGCTTTGTTTGTTGTCCGGACTTTATCAGGCTGCAGAGACGCTCCACGCATCAGCCGGGGGTGAAGTGCTTTGCTCTGGGGCAACGTTTAAATTAGTTGGAGATGGGGCAGAGAGAGGGTTGCACGTTTACATTCTGACACATACTGTGTTTTCCAACCGGCTTGGGATTTCAGCAGATCTTTTTCCCCCAAAACCTCTATAAATCCGCACTGAATCATAGGAAAACTTTCTTCAGTATTTCTAAAAACGTGAATCATGTCATGGATAAAAGACGGCGGTCAATGCCGTTACTCAGTTTGCCAGTTGTTAGCACGGCGGTATTTGCAGCTTCTTTGCTGAAAGCCTTCAGGATAAAACCCGTAATGAGAACAATGTGTTTCTGACGGGGAGACGTTCCAGCAGCTTCGCCATGCGCCCTTTGTCCAGCTGAAACGACAGGTCAGGATTAGAACCGATCCCGAGAGGACGCGCTCCCCTCCTCCGGCTCCTCCAACCTTTGACCTGGTCAGTTTGACTGACGTGGGGTGAAGAAACATGATGCGGACCGACTTTCCCCGAATGCTGTCAAAACACTTCTTGTCTTTTCTGTGGAACTTCAAGGAAGCTTGAGCATTCTCCTCCAGTTCTTTCTCATGTGGCGTCGTGTTACCGTGGCTGCGATTTCTTCTTTAATCACAAAATAAGCCCTCGGGTGTCACACATGATTCTCATTTTTCCACACCAGCTTGATGCCATCACGTTGGTATCTAGCAATCGGAATCGGTACAAAATATTGTGGTTAATACAGTTACACTTCTGCGTTTCCTCGTATTACATTAAGCCTCCTAAATGTTTTGATTATATTTGCTCGGTGGCGTGTGCGCCGCGTTTGATGTTTCGCAGAGCGTGAAAGAAGTGGGCGCCGTGGTTCACAGTCTTTCCTGTTGGTTTTACTTGTGCCGTCGGCGTTGCCAGTGATGTCAAACTCCCAGCTGGGACATGAAAGGGTCGTCTGCCATGTTCTCTGACAGCCTGTTATTGTCCCGCCTCATGGGAAACATCTCAGTCTGTTGACCAGACAAGATAGGAATGATTACCACACTGGTGGTAGCGATGGTTTATTCTTCCTTTGCAACAGACCCAGTTGGTACCTAAAGGAATTGTCTGACATTTTGGGAAATGCTAGTATTTAATATACGAAGGTACAGCCAGGACACGGTTATTTGAATGTAGCATAGCATTAAAGAGCAGAGGCCGCGGGAAGCGCGAGCCAAACACTGTGAAGGCATGAAGAGCTGCCAACCAACACCTCATCTCACGCAACACGTCACTTTCATCGCTTTTGTTTCTTTTAATGCAAACTCCTAAAGCTAACCGACCTCGACAGTTTGCCTCTCGCCTAATCTGAAAAGTTTTACATCCGTTTGTGCAAAACCTGCAGTGGATCATGGAAAGTGACATTTGTTTCATGATTTGTTTATTAAAATTCTGTCCACGTGTAGCAGAAGCAGTTACGTGTGCTCGCGAGTGGAACTTCCACTCCTGTGAAACTGCCTCAGCAGAACAAATCAACAAGGCCAATATATAAAGTTTGTTGCTTAAAGCCGTGACTCATCTCCGGAGGAAGGTTCAGCAGTGAACTGTGATTGCTCTGTGAAAAAGCGGCTCTCATGAAGGCAGATGAACGGCTCCAAACCGTAACTGGAGGTGCAGCGGTAAAGGAAAGATTGACAGAGGTTAGAAAAACGGGAGCCTTGTTCAGTTGCATGAGTTTGGGCTTTTCCAGTTGATTTCTGGCGCACACAGCCGTCACGCTGCGTGTTGTGTGCTCTAAATGCGTCTTTCTTCTTCATCTTCTTCTTCTTTTTTTTCTTATTCCAAGTCCAAAGTGTCAAACTATCATAATGTGGTTTCAAGTAATTTCTAATCACAGTGCTTCGTTTGATTTAGTTGTTTTAGGGTTGAAAGAAGAGGCACAACCTTGAGAGGTTTGCATAGGGGTTTCCTGGATTGGGAAAATAAACTCTTGGCTGGCTGACTCACAGCGAGTCGAGAGCTGACAGCCTCATGATGACACTTTGTTTTCATTTCCACTCAGGACCCATGAACGTTGTAGGAGACACTTAAAGTATTCAACATTTACGCACAGCTCATCCACGCAGTTTATGTCGGGCGTTAAGGGAAGCCAGTCTCAGTCCTTCTCTTCATCCCGCCGACTGCGTTTCGAGACAGTAGTTGATATCCAGGTGTCACGTCTGTTTACTTCACCTGTCCCACTGCGGTTTGGTGATGGAAGACAAATCCCAGCTACTTGTATCAGTTTGTATCCTGGGGTGCTGACTGAGAAGGGACACGTTTGAAACCGACTTCATGATTCCTGTGATAAACGCCGCTCACCTCTGTCGGCATGCATTCGCTTTTCTAGAAGCCGTGAATTCAAGACCCTCCCCAGCCAAACGCCGTCGACTTTCCATTTTTGCTCATAAATCCTTCATCCCTCCGTTATACACGGAAGATCTCTCACTTCCTCCTTCTTTTTCCGCCCACCCCCACACCCCCTCCCGTCACAGCCTCTCTATCATACATTTTCCGTTTCTGTTGACAAGACCGGGTATTTGTGACATAAGAGCCAGTACCCGTCACGCTTGCGTGCTCAAACTGCTGCAAGAATAATCCCAGATGGGTTAAGTAAACAGCGGCCTCAGACCACCAGCTCAGGCTGATAAGTTGAAAGATAGTGCAAGCGAAGCCCCTGGGAGCTGCAGGATGAAATACAGTAGAGAATAGAGGGCGGCAGATCAAAGCGGCTGGAAACCTCCCGCATGAAAAATGACAGGTTAGTCGACCGACCTGGAATCACATATTAGTTAGGATCAGAGCGGAGAGTTCAAATTACTAAATACATATTTTCTCACTTACCTCTGGCGGCATTTCAACATGCACATATTAGTTTATTTCTCATATGTGAAAAAAAAAAAAAACAACGCAAAAGCTTTTCATGCTCGACATGGGAGTAAGTTATTTATTCCTTCCGCCTTTCCATCTTTTAAGATAGAAAGAAATATAGGTATGAAAACAGACAAACATGTTCCAGTGCTTAGACAGGGACCCACTGCTGGTCATTAGACAGCGTCCAATCCACGTCCACGTTGTTCCACAGTTTGATCCCACCCAACTTAAAACCCCCAAAAACTCATTGTTGGAGTTTTAAAGTGAAGGTATCGTGTGTTTCGTTTGTGATGATCGTTAAAGTCGTTGCAACTAAGTAAACTCAAGTCAAGACAATAACTGTCAAAAGAGAGAAACGTCTCAAAAGCAGTCGACTCGGACTAAACTAGGACAAAGTCCCGACCAAAAAAATAAAATAAATCTGTGAAAAATCGACGGAGCTGCATTTCTGGCTTTTCTCCAGTGACTTCATCTTGATTGAGGAACTGTGTCGACTGTGCTCGGGCAGTCAGGGGCCCCGTGATCCAATGTTGTGTAGCCGAGTGTCTCTAAATCTATTTGCACATGATCAGACACACACCGCAGACACGTACGCACATGGCGCACGCTGGCTCCCCACATCTCTGCCGTTGATGGTCAGCCAGCAGTCGTGTCATCTGCACGCAGCAGGTATAGAGTTACACATGATTTCAGTGTGACATTCAATAGCCACAGAAGTCTTAAACACATTACGGTTGCATCTGAACTCGAACAAGAGATGGATCGTTTGACGTTAATCATGCACCGAATGGCTCTTCTGGCATCTCAGCTGACAATTTCTGCATGTGATCAGAAACGCTCTGGCAACTATGTTGGCAACTCCGATAAGAGTATAAACACACGCAGGTCCGTGTGATGCTACGCTGTGTATGTCGCCATCAGTGTTCTCGGTACAGTAGCCACCGCACACACCTTCTGCTGGCTGCTGCCCAGGAGGGAATGAATCCACCACGTGTTCGTGTCTCCTCACGTTCCTGAGTATTCATCCACCTCTGAAGCCTCTTCAGTCTCTTAAATGTGTTTGTCTTGTATAGTAAGTACGGCGCTAAGGGTGGCACGCCTCCTGCTTCAGTATTTCAAGGTCTAATCAAGGGTATTGATTGACTAGCGGAGGCCAGCAGCTTAAACCAGTCAGTGACTGTCGGTGATCGATGCCTGTTACGTTCTGCTGATGTTGCTTCCCCCCTCATACGCTGAGTTGCCTAATTATCTCAGTCGATGTTTGCTCTTCTCATGTCCGTGATAATATTCTTCCCACCAATCGCAGGCATGTTGAATCCGCCTCTGCTTTCATCACCTCTGGAGAGCTTGTGCAACACGCCAGGGTTCAATCAGTGGTCACTCGACGTCTTTACACAAACACTATGTAGATTAGATCGATATTAGAAAGATTTAGTGTCCTCCCACATGCAACTTGGTGCGTACTCAAAGGAACCAGTCGTGTCCATCGTGGATTACTCTTGTGGCCAAGTTTGTAATAATGTTAGGATTAAGTAAGATTGTTGCCATTTCTCAATTTGATATTGAAATCCGTGTGAGAAGGTCCCTGGTTTGATTCTTTGCTCGAGGATCTTTCTGTGCAGAGTTGACATGCTCTCTCCGAGTACTCCGGCTTCCTCCCACCTCCACAAGCATGCTGTGGTCAATCGGTGACTCTACATTGCCCCCTAGGTGTGAGTGTGTCTGTGTTCAACCCTGCGTTGCAGCGGCGCCTCGTCCACTTGATCGTCCCCGCGTTTTGGCCACTGACGGCACCAACCGTGACCCTCAACAGGAGCGAATGGACGATGGCAAAGATCGAAAAGACTGCAGATCAATCCAACCTAAAGTGAAGCGTCAGGATGGCAGCCCGCGCTGATCCAACTCACAGCATGAAATGATGGGACTTCGCCAATCGATGGGCTTATTACTGACCGACCCTCATCACGGAGTGTATTCCACTTCCAGCGCGACCGCATTCAGGGCTCGGGGAGGATAATTGCTGCTGTGTGCAGCTCATTGTTTGGGTCTCAAGTATCCCCGCACTCAACCGGTCGCCAGAGGGAAACACATTGATCTCAAAAGGTGATGAAAAGTCTCTCTGAAAAGGGCCGGCTTCCTCCTGACGAGCGCTCCAGCCTTGACGCAGAGCCATAGATCCACGTTTGCCTGCCAGCCATCGTGACGTTCATGTCATTTGTCATCTGCCGGTGCGTGTGGGACAAAGAAGTAAGGACGCGCCTCTTGTTCTTGTAATGATTTCCTGTCCCCGAAACCCGACGTGTGTGTGTGTGTGTGCGAGACCAGGACCGTTTGTTAACGGTCCAATCACTGCAGACGACAGAAGTGCTAAAACACTTTCTCTGTCTGGGCGAGTTTGTTTTATTTTGGCCGTGCGGTAAGAGAACGATGCATTTTTAATACGCGATTCAATCTGCTTGGCGCGGTGTTAATGGAGCCCCCGGCGACAGACAAATCCCTCACATCCTAATGGATTGGCCTGTGGTTAAATGAACCGAGAGCTGGCATCTGGATAAACACAGCGCAATCAACACACACCAAACTCACACAAACACAAACAATTCATCAGGGATTGAGAACAACTGACCATTAGTGTGCGCGCAAACACACACACACACACACACACACGCCTGCATCAAGTTTGCATCCTCAACTTTGTTTGCAAAAAAAAGATGCTGCTTCATTTCCGACTGGGTAACTGCCAGCTGACATCATCATCGAGTACTGTCAAGTAGTTTTAAATTGTAACAGCGGCGGCATGAAGTATCAGAAGTGTTTTGTAACTGAAAACTGTGCAAGTATGTTTCATTACCGTTCCATGAGTCGGCGCCACTGTTCATCAACGTGTGTGTCAGGTTTAATTCAGGCCCCAATCAGAGGGACTTCAGTCTTAATTTGTGTTATCCAAGTGTCAAATCAGCTGTTTAACTTGTCACGCTGTCGGTGTAAACATACGTCTGACTATGTAAGACGTGGAAACGCTCCACACTTTTTTGTCCAGAGATCCTCAAACAGCCACCGGAGCAGTTGATCTGAGCGTCTGATCATGTGATAATGAAAAGCGAGGATTTATTGGATTTTGAGTCCCCCAGACACACTGAAGGGGAGGGGGGGCTGAGCGCTGGGACGTCCCACCTCATCAAGTACTGATGAGATGGGATGAGGAGCGACTCATGTTACTGGACAGAATGTAACGTGGTGACAAATGTGTGTGTCAACAATGAGTACATGTGGAAATCGGACACGAGTGTGTTTTTCTGGGCAAGAGATTAAAAATGATGGCGGCAAATTATTTAGGAAATGACTATAATCACGATATTAATTCAGGAAATGGTCACATTAATGTGAAAGGCAGGTGGAAATTAGGATAATGAAGACATATGTTAGAGAACGCGAAAATTCTGTGAACTAAACTTTTCAGACATTGTTTTCGTAGGCCATGTCGGATCTGGGGACCATGTGAAATGATCCGCAGGATGTGTGTGCGTGTATGTATTGTGTTGTATAGCAACGTAGAGGAGGATTGATTTAATTTAGATAAAAGAACGGTTTAAAAAAAGAAAAAAGAAAGCACAAATTGTATTACAATCCACAATTTGTGTTTGGCTCACAGGGAAAATAATCCAAACAGCATGGATCCCGTCTCGGGGCAGTGACAGAACCACCGCAGGACGATGGGGCTCCTCTTTGAAAGGCTTAGCATCACGTGCTAACCGCTCTGCTGCTTGGAGCTGAACTTTCATTGACACAAATGCAGCATCCACATATTTGTGAAAAGAATCTACCCAGATCTACCCTTGTGTGTGTGTGTGTTTGTGTGTGTCAGCTTCTGCTGTACGACGTCAGACAACCATCAGCTGACCTCTGTGGACGTTCTAACAAGAATTAAACACACTGTGTGCTTTACTTCTGCTAAGTAAGCACTCAAAGCTTTGAAAGGGCCACAGGAAAACAACGACTTCACTGACATCACTGTTCATCCTGCTAACGTCTCTGAGTTATTAGGTCATTTTAAGTGCCAGGGTTGAAGATGTAGAGCCCTGCGAGGGTCACACAAATTCCTCGGAGAGTCAAGTATTCCCCTCCGTCTTTTTATTCTTTGTACTGAAGGGGTTTGAGGAAGTGAGTGATTAGTAAAATAAGTCAAGAAGGCCAGTAAGAGGAAGACTAGGACTTCCCTTCAGGGGCCAATTTGGTGGGTCGCAAGTTTGAGAAGACGTTTTTATTTCCCTCAACAATACACTTAACAGAGACGGAAGTCGCTGGAGACGTAGTCCAGGTCTTGTTGGGTCACGCTCTCTTTTAGAGCTCTTTGGTTTTCAAAGTCAAAGTGTCTAAAATGCACTGAATTATGAGTTAACATCTTTGGATACTTGTTGAACATCGTCTAAAAGATGGAAAGGATGACGTCTTGTAGCTGTAACGACGTCCAACCAGTTAGTGGATGAAAACACAAAATATTTGATTGAATACAGATATTCTAACATGTACGTGGTTAAACAGATGACTGACTAAACTGAGGAATCATCTGACCTCATGAAATAAGTCAATTTTTTTTTTTTTCACAAAATTGTGTGTGTGTGTATATATATACACACTCATGTATATGAAGGAAAAATTGTTTAAAAAAAAGTAATACAAGTGAACAAATCGAATTTTTAGTGCTATCTGTTAATGGCTAAATAGTTAAATACTGTGTAAGAATTGATAAATGATGAATGGCTGAAGTAAATGCAGCGGAAAGGGAGGCTACTGACTTTTCATCAGGGACTTTGGGTTGAGAACCTCTGAACCATATGGAACACATCACCCAACCAGCGTTTCTAAATTACTGTCTATTTCTTCAAGTAGAAAATAATGAACTTGACATTTCATGAGTAGTATATTATTTCTCTTCAGCTAAAGAGTGCAACGGATGCCGTGTGTCAGCTCGACTGTGCTTGTCGGCAATTCATACGTCTCACAAAAATAGACAGTGATGATGAAGAAGCTGACTGAAAAATTGTTTCAATTCCATTTTCCCCCTCCGACAGTGGACCCAGTGTTTCTTATTAGCCTTTCATGTATTGATTTATTCATTGTCATGCAGAGTAATAAGGATCCTGGATCAAACTTGTTGCCCTCGTTGCCAGAAAATGCCACAAAAATGTACTTGTAAAGTAAAAAATGATTGTGCAGTTGAAAGCCAGCATTGTTCAGCTTTGGTTCTGTTGACCTGGATACCTGGAAGCATTGCCAGGTTTCATAAACTCATCCATCCATGTTGTGGGATTTAATGAACGATATTAAAGTCTGACTTGACTAAATCTTCCTAAATTCTTGGAATGCTTGCAAAGACATTGATCATTAGGTTTTTGAGAAATATTCTGAACATTTCACTCAAGTCTTGAGCCCAAGGTTTCTGGGGCTTGTATGAGCCATCCTGGGACACTTCTGATGTTAAACAGACACTTTGTTTCAGAAGATTTGAGATGATGTTCACAGATCATGAGCTCGTGCCAACAAAATACTGTCAAGCTGAGTTGGAAACTGACAAACGTGACAAAAAGTCCATTCACCTCACAAAGAGGTGAACTGCTGAGCTCCAGTCCGTCCTTGGTGTACAAATCACCATGAAACACCAGCAAATACTGTAATGTCAGTGAAACCATTGGCTTTAGAAGTATTATAGAAGCACAAACTTATTGTGAATACATGAATTATGTTGTATTATTTGCAGAAAATACATGAATTATGTTGAATTATTTGCAGAAAATACATGAATTATGTTGAATTATTTGCAGAAAACATCTGAATTGACTCTCTTTACCAACTTTAGCTGCTGAGAATCACTTCTCCTCAAACCTAATTTACTCTGGAAGTTGGAGCCGGTGCCCCTGTTTGCTGTTTTTGGCAAAACTGTGAATTTTATCCGTAGAAATAGCTTGTGTTGCTTTTGAGAAATACTTTGAGCAATCAGATTATGCACATCGAATTGCAAGGCGATTCCTGTACTTTGAATGAGTCAGGTTGGGGCTGTTTTGATTTGGAGCAAAGAGAAACAGACCGTTTGGCCGCTCAGGGCCAATCAATATTTTATGGATGGTTGGTGGTGGTAGAATAAAACTTTGTCTTGAAGACATGACGTCTAATCCTGTACTTTGTTATATCAAGCATTGTGTAAATAACGAACCCGGTAACCAAAGTGGATTTCTGTGCAGCAGAGCCACGGCGTGTTCTGTCACACGGCCAGTTGCAGTGGATTTGTTTGGGCCAAATGGCACAGAAATGACGACTACTATCAGAATTTTGGACCAAAGCACAGTAAGAGCATTTGTGTGACTAATTCTGGAAACGGAAAATGAAAACACTTTAAGTCCACCATTCTTCTCTGCACATTGGCCTGGTTTTGTGATGGTTTCATGCATCGCAGTCACCAACGCGTTCCAGATTCTCTTTCACTGAAAAGGTAGAAACCGTAAAGGAACCCGAATGCACTGAGTCCGCCCGCTGCCTTCCAGGGACACTCACGTCACCTTGCAACAAAATGTTGTCACTCTTGTACTTACTTATTATCGTACTTATTGTACTTATCTGTGATCAGACATCTGTTTTAAGCCGCTGGTTTTGGATGACAACATGGCGAACAGGCTGTTTTTGATTTTGGAGCGGTAAGAAGAGCTTCTAAGCTGTCTTTAATGACAGGCGCACAAAAAGAGGACGATCTGTAGTCGCTGCAAACGTCGGATGACGTGAGTCGCTGGCGGCAAATGAGCAATCAGCTTTTGGGTGAAGGCACCATCTGGTTCCAGTGTTTGTTGACGTCGCATACGCAGTTTCATGTAACTTCACTCAGGTGCACGGAGCAAAAACGCGTTTGCTGTTGTTAGTTGTCGGCACAAAATCTTGCATGTGGGGAAAAAAGAGGTGATAACATCCACTTACATGACAGATTCTCTTATTTGCAGTGAAACCGTCTCTGCTCCGTTTTTGAAGTATTTATCACAATGTTACACGATTTGGTTTATTAAGATAAAATGCCGCTCTGCTGTTTGATTGATGGAACGCAAAGGCCACAAAGGACTAAACCCAGCACACAGCACCGTTCTGTTATGTCTTGAATGAGCAACAAGTCCACTTTGATGTATTTGATTTTCTGCCTCACAAGCTTCTGAAAATGTTGAGAAAAGTCTCAGCAGATTGTTCATGGTTGTTGACCATTTTCATGAAACCCATTTTTTTCTTTTTTGCACACCAACTGTTCCATGACTGTTCTTGGGAGGCGGCGAGAACACGTCTGGCCAACGACAACGTTTTTCAGTGATCATTTTGGGCTCGACAGGCAGCAGCTCTAATCCATTTCACTCACAGACACTTTTACCATCTGAATTTGTTGCGTCTGAAAAGCAGTTTTGACCACTTCTGATTGACTTTTTTTATTTTATTTTGTGTCTCATACTCTGAAATGCTTCCATCGGCATATTTGCGGAGTCTGTTCGCCGTGTTCTGCCCTGGTACGTCTCAGCTTTCAGTCTGTAATCTGAATGAAAAATATCGGGGCAAATATTGTGAATATCATGAAGATATCGGTGAGGAATGTCGAGTATTTTGCCTGGACCACCAAACCCCCACGTGATGAGCGCTGTCTCAGCAGCTGTCAGAAATCCACCTCTGAAACCGAGTGTGGGTCATATCGTCATTCCAAATATTCCTCCAAGAGGTGTCAAGTGTCATTTTAAACGGAGCAATAACCAGGCGACTGCCAAGTGCAGTAAACCCCCTTCTGTTTCTTTTAAAAACTTAAAAACAAACGTATGGGGAAAGCGGGGGTTGGTGTAAGCCGTAGTAAAGCGAGAGTCAAACTCCACCTGTGGTTACGGGCTTCAGACCTTTGGACTCTTCGCTGGCAGAGTCTGAGATTATCATGGAAGACGTCCAAAGAATCGGAGCCAAACACTGGGATCAAACCGAGGCCTCTGCATCTATAACTGTGCAACAGAATGTTGAACCAAGAGCCCGGCGAACACATGTGGAGCGTCGTAAATCAGCTGAAACTTCTCCTTCCTCATTGTGTGCACAGATAACAGGAAGGATTACACAAAAGGATGAAATGCTGAAACATGACGGCTTTGTGTCGGAGCAACTTTGACACTTTGAAATGACGAATAACATCGCAGTGCGCTCCAGAAACGTCCCCCGCGCCTCTTCTGGGACTGTTACTGTCTTTTAAGCAGTAACATGACAAACAGAATGTGTTTCATGGAAGTCAATAGATTGATTTGCATAAATATTTCCGCGTGTTGTTGCTGCCTGATGTCTCATTTGCATATTTGCACTGTGACGCAGCAGCAAACGCAGACGATGGCTCCTTTCGGTTACTCCGACTTCCAGACCTCTTAGTCTTGAGTGGAAAGTGCAGTTGGCACGTCGTCCTCGAGTTCCCACGTACGACCGCGTAAGCAATACAAGAACTTTTAATGGGAGGCGACAGTTTAATTCTGTGACTAAATCGTGACGGCTCACCATAGTCAAACAAAATGCCGATGGAAGAAAGTTTCCAGCTGCCACGAGTGGGACACGTGACGTCTGGGAGGAGGGAGGTCACACTGGGGAAAGATGCTCCCAGCGTCTTATGTACCTGCGTTCAAATTCACTCCAGCAGAACTTACCAAAGCGTGTAATTGTGTAACTTCTCCAGCTCCGCTTTCACAGGCTGACTTTGTTGACAGGAAGGCGGCGGGCAGGATAACACCGTCGACACAAACACATTAGAACGCGGGGCATCCGTGCTGAAAGGAAAAGAGGATGGGAGTATTGAGTGTGTCTTTCTTGGCAAGTGTGTGTTTCCTTTTCCTGCTTGTGTCTGAATAGAGTCTAAACACTTAATGGACCTTGAAATTTTCTGCTGTTTGTAGTCCAAAGGCAACATTTTTCTGCAGCGCATCCTCGTGCTGCTGCCGGCTGGTTTGACTGCTTGAGGAGCATAAAAGCTTAAACAAACAGTCAGACAATCAAATTACTCACTGAACTGTACCCGTCTTCCCCCTCTTCTGCAGGACCTCCGGGGAAGCGAGGAAGAAGAGGCCGCAATGGAGAACCTGGTATGTTCCTCTGTTTGTGTGTGTGTGTGTGTGTGTGTGTGCGCGGTCAATGACCACCATAGTCTCAACCCAGACACGCTGAAGGAGGAATTCAGTCGGACATCAGCGATTCATACTCCATTTACAATCATGTAAAAGTGCCCTTTTATATCTTCTGAGGCTAGAATAGGTTATAAATGTGTAATTTGTGGCCTGGTGGTTTCAGTGTTGGGTTGTTTCAGCTTCCGTCCGTCGCTATGGCAACACCAGAGTTTCCCTGTTCAGCTGTGAGACGGCTCAGACATGTCGAGGCTGATGACGACATGGTGAGACGCTCCCGTTCTGACACGACGTACTTCAGGCTCAGCCTCCCTATTTAAAGTCCTCATGGCCTCTTGTGCCCGGGGTCCCTGATCTCCCCTCCCTCCCCGACTCCCTCCCACGTCCTCTCTCCTGAGCTGACTCAACAAACTCGGCCCAGCTGCAGCCAGAGAAAGGACATGCTGTTGCGGCAGCGGTCTCCCAGGCGGGGAGTGTCGCCGCAGATTGAATTCACGGTGTGAACACGGTCTTGGCAGGGAGCTGCGACTCAACGCCGCTCACCTGATGGAGAAAACGATAACGTGCTCCGGAGTGCGACTGCGTTCACGAGTCGCGGGTGAACATCATCACACGGTCCGTGTGAGGAGAAGTCGCGTATGAGACCAGGAACCAGCACCCGCTGCTTCTTTTTATTTGTTTAAAGTCAGGAAGCGCCACCTCAGATCTGATGTGTCACCATGGTTACAGTGTCCCATCAGGTTGTACATTCTTTGTCCTGTGGAGTATTTGTCACCAGTTTTTCAGTAGGTTTATTGCTGTTGACTCATTGCTGATTGTTTTGTAGTTTTTTTATTTTCCCAATTATTTTCTCTCTTTTTTTGTGATTTGTATATTGCAATGTATTTTACTTCTGTGGACCCCAGGAAGAATAGTTGATACCTTTTTGGACGGTAAATAACGGCTGAGTCAGCGTCCGCTGCCAGCAGAATCAGGTCGGTTCCAAACAGCCACAGCAAAGCGCCGTGAACTGTGGGGTGTGGATCAGCGTGGACTGGCGTGTGTTCCCGTCAGACGTTCATGAGGCGAAAATGATCTAGTGTCTGACTCGCAAGCCAGGACAGACGGAAGAAACGGGAAATCAAATGACAGACAGACAACGGCTCAATGCTCCGCTCGGCTGCAGGTCTGAAATACCGCCAGCCTTTGTTTATGCAGCGCTTAACTTTCCAATAAACATCCAGCATGCCAGCGTATATTAAATGGCACCATTGTGCACAGACAGTTTTTTTTTTTTCACTCTCTGGTCAGCCAGAGCAAATGTGGAGAATGTGAACAGCTTCCTCTTGGCAAATCAGTTGGGGAAACAGCAAACAATCATGGCCATTCACAGTGTCTGCAGTGGCGCGGGGTTATTAAGGCAGCACAATGGGCAACAATTAGATGGCAGGTTGTACCGCTGTGTTTTGTGTAACAGCCCCATTAAAGTGCTGAACTCGATTGAAGTGTGCCGTCAAATCAGACTGATTTGGACGACGTTTGTCTGGCCGAAGTCAGGGCGAGGCGGCGTTCACGACGTCATGAGGATGAAAGAACAATCTGCATGGTTCTGTGGGTCCGTGCAGCGTCTGCAAAAGACATTTTGCAGCGGCAATGCCTCATACGGAGAGACTTCTGAGAAATTCCACGTAATAATGTTTAATTACAGCCAATCATTGCTGCTACATTAACTGGGTTTGTGCGAAGAGTTCAAAAGACACTTTCAAAACAAAATAGGACGGGCTGCATTCTGCAAATCTGAATCCCCTCTCAGCGACAGTGACTGTTGAAGGGAGGCATAATTAATTCATGATTCACTTTCACCAAAAGTAACTGACTTTCCCAAAAAAAAAAAAAGTTACGCTGAGCCGTTGACTCATCTACAAAGGAAGCCCGGGTACAAACAGGAAGGAGATGTTTACCTGTGGATTAAAAATGAATGGGATACTTCATGAGATAGTTTACTTATGGAAAGGAAAAGTGTGGCAGGACAGTTCAGGATGAAAAAGACTTTGTAGCAGTGAAAACCGCGGTCCGAAGCTGCCGCAGCAGGTGGTCAGCGCTGGAAAGATGTTTCCTTCAATATTCTCTGGATGCGTACAAACGGATTTGTTGACGGTAAATAACAGTCACGGCTGTGGAGAGCTCTTTTCTTTTTGTTGCATGTCAGCGTCTGTCATGGCGTGATGAGTCTAACGCTGCCGGAGATGTCGTCAGTGACCTTTACGACAGGGATGAGCTGACGTGCCAGTGAGAGAACAGGAAGTAACGCTGGGATTTAATGACTGAACGGAGGCCAGGACTTTTCTGAGCTAATGCTACATCGATTGCATTCAGTAAAAGTTTCTTGTTGGTCGGAGACTTTCTAAATGTTTATTTTATGATAAATTCTAATTGGATTTCAGTAACCGCAGCATATTATCTTTTTGATTTTGACACTTTCCTCAGCCACTGGACACAGTGGGATATGTTGAAAAAGAAGTGCGTGGAGCAGGTTTATTAAAAGCTAAGTGCTCCACTGTAACCCAACCATCTATAAAATGCGTGCAGCCCTTTCAGCCTCCTTAAATGACCCAGCTGCAGGAGCGATTTGCACTTTTCCCTTAATCGTGAAGAAGAAGCGTTCAAGGACATGGCAGTTTTTTATTTTATTTTGTGAGGTTAAAGCAGCTGGGTTCCTTTTTAATAAGAACCTTACAAAACTAAAACGATTTTCAGGGTTCTGCAGAGCCCTGAGAGCGTTGACACATGCTCCTTTGAGGAGCGGTAATTTAAAAAAAAAAAAAAAAAAAAAACATCTCACAAAAAACATGGAGGGATTTTTTTTTGTTTTTAAACAAGCCTACAAGCTCTTGTAGTGGTGAAATCAGAACCACCTACAAATATTTCACCAGCCGGAGTGGCATCATCAGACCGGCAGCACGGAAACCAGACCGAATTGTTCTGCCACAGTGCTTAAATGTTCACACACACACACACTCAGAAAAACAGCAAACTAACCACGTTTTTCTCCCGTGTTTTTCAGGACCTCCTGTAAGTATGGCCGCTTTGCATCTTCTCCTGTTGTGAGTTCCACCTGAAGGTAAAAACCTCAAATACACTAACGGGATGCGTCGGGACAAACCTTGGATACCAGAAAATGATGTTCGAGGCAGCGGCCAGTCAGCTCAGCTTAGCATTCAGACTGAAAATCCTCCGACAGGCAACAAAACTCAAGACTGCGACTGTCCAACAATGAAACTTTAACCAAACCTGTTTGATGTTTCCTCCTCTCCCTATTTTTTGAGTGCGATATAATCTGTTGGTCTTTGTCGTGTCGTCACAATGAGTCCTTTTTCTATCGTTGGACACATCTGTGTCGTTTCTTGAGAGCTAGTAGCTGCTGGCGGTCGAGATGTGAGAGTCTTTACATGGAAACGTTGGACTTTTCTTTAACTTATGATGCATGACTGCGTTAAGCAAACATTTCTTTGTTACAAAACGTTCCTTTTCCCCGTCATCTGGCCGTTCTGGTTTGTAATTTCCCCGCTACCAGTGTGGTTCCCTGCTGCCGGCTGCACCCGGGCAGATTCTCTCACCTCATTACACTGCTGGGCGATCACAGATCCACTCCCTGTAACAGATGGAAAACTCTGAAGTTCTTCAAAGATGAAGACAAATCCAGCCATACATGAGCGCCAGAGCTTGTGACGGTTCTCTGTATAACCGGGTCAAAGCAGACACTCAGTGTGTGCGTGTGCGTGCTGTTCTTATTATTTATAGTCCAGCAGCAAGTGTGATTGAATAGGTATCACAGTGTGTGTGGACTGAGCTGTAAAAATCGTAAGTTAATCCTCTGAGCCTTCTCAGCCTTCGCTCCTGGGGTTCTGGGACATAAGTAAGTGCAGGTGGTCTTACTTCTCACTGTCTCTCGCCAGGTCTTACATCTGACAAATAAAATTATACTGTGAGATTTTCGCGAAGCTGGCTGACGCCCTGGAAGTAAACTTGCTGAAATGTTCCGACACAAGCAGAGGGAGGGTGGTTGGTTGACGTATTGGATCGGATGCTGGTTTGTTTTTGGTGCTGTTTGGATCCGGATCGTAAGAGGGGAGTCCCACGTGAGAACGCTAATGAATGGATTCGATGAAGTCAGCTTAAAATTCCTGGGGGTCCACATCTCACAGGACCTCTCTGGGACAACAAACTACTCCGACCTGATCTAGAAGGATCACCAACTCTTCTCACCGAGGCCTCTGAAAAAAAAACACCTCTCTTCAGACATCAGAGAGCGTCCTTACCAACTGCGTTACAGTCTGTACAGTTATCATTTCCTGCCACTGATGACATCTACGTCATCTCAGGAGAGCGACTAACATCACTAAGGACTCCGACCAGCTGGCGACAGTTTGCCCTCCTGCCCTCTGGGAGGCGCTACAGGAGTCTCAGTCTCCTTGCTGAACTCTGTTTCCCTGAAGCCCCCACTCCCTTTCACGCACAATGACAATGGCAGTTAAATCGAATCAAAAGCTGACCTAGAAGTCCAGATGTACCACCTTCAAATTTCAATTTGCTCTTTCGGTCCGTCTGGGCACGAAGCACCTGAGCTCATGGACACAATCAGTGTGGACCGTGTACAGTCTGTGGGCGGGATTACCGCGGTTCTGTACACGACAAAGATGGCTGCGGCTGATGAAGAGCGGCCGTTTGAGTCGTCCTTGGCGTCAACAGGGAACGAACTAGACCAACAAATGATCCATTTCCATTCCAGCTGTCTCCATCAATAAACAAACTCTGCCATCGACTCAATTCCGTCCATCTGACAGCGTCCCTTTGCTCTGATTGGTTGTAGCGATATCCAATTGCGTGCAAGTGGTATTTTGACATGGACCCATTGGTTGTCACGCCCTGATTTCGGAAGGTCTATCAGTCATTGCGAGAACCTAGTCGTGGCTCTGGTTCTCCAGGCTAAGCTGCATTCTACTGAACAGTCAGTGAAAATATTGAGCTCCTGCAGGAGCGAGAGGAGTTTTCTAGCAGGAGCAGAAGATGTTTGTATCATGAGACAAGCATAAAACCAGAACCTCTCCAGACTTCACCGCCGACTTATCACGAGTAGGAATGAATCCGCTCTTTTATGAAGAACAACAAAATCTAAAGTTTCAACAAGCACCTGCTGACCAGTGAGAAGAAAATACTGATCCTGTGGTATGAGAAACCACACTGCAAGTAATGAATTATTGGAGTACACGGCAGGCAGAAACAGAAAGTACAGGCAAACAAAATCTAGGTGCCTCAGTGCTTCTCAAAAGTCTCATCAGTATGCAAATGGTCACCAAGAAGAAGAAAAATAAGTGCCAGTTTCTTCAAAACCAGGCTAAAGTGATGTCATGTGGCGCTCCCTTTGATATGCGTGGAGCCAACGCTGCTATGAATATTCAACCCGTTCCCTGTCTAACCCGTGTAAATCGCACACAGCCCCTGAGCCAAACAAACTGCAGAAGTCACCACAGATCCCAGCGGCTAATGAATGGACAGCGACCTCCGCTTGCCGAGGCAGAAAAAGAATAAAGAGCGTCTCCTCAATCAGCCTTCATCAGCACAGATCCTCGTTCGCTGGCATTTCGACATGGAAAAGCGATTTGCTTTGTTTTCATTTTTCTCCCCCCCCTCCAACACACCCACCCCCGCTGCTCAGCGTTTTGCATCAGTTTCTCATCGGATCCTGGGGTCAGTTGTCAAGTGATGTTTTGCTCTTGTGCTCCAGACAGATTGGAAAAATATTTATGGAGACATGATACAAATATGGCTTGAGGTGATTTCTAGCTGGCAGCATGTATGAGAAGAAGCTGCCACTGAAACTGGAGAACGATGTTTTCATTGAGCAAAAAGCGCAAATTTTAATTTTTTCTTGTTTTTGATCTTCGCTGCTCTTGTTTCTGCGGGTCTCCGAGGGCCGTCAGTGTCCAAATACCAACCCGCCGCTGTGTGCGCATACCGTTTTAGTAGCAATCAAGCGTAACGCACCATCCTGAAGCTCCAGATTCTACCCAAACACCAGACTACTTCTTTTAGATTACACGGTGATAGAAAGAAACAAGTATTCCCAGGGTCTGCTCAGAGAAAGCTAGAAATATGAAAGTGATCATCATTGGACCCCTGCTAAGTGCCTGTGCTCCCCCCTGCAGGCTCATGTGCAGCAAATGAAGCAGTGAAGCAGCTGATCGCATCTGCGTGTTTTAACGTCTCGGCTTCATCGTCTGACACGACGCTTGAGTTCAACAGCACCGGGGATTTCCTTCACGTGCTGTTCATCCTTCATTTGCTCTTCACCACAGCTCCACGCCTCAAATGACCGTCTTTTCCTCCGCAGCGCATCAGTGAGAGTGAACCGATGGGACATGACAGCGTTTGTTCGGCTTCGCAAGCGCGACGGCGCCTGCGGAGCCCTCCTGGCGCTGGACATGACGACAGGAAAAGTTTGACCTTTGAGAAGCCGGTCCTCTGCTCACACTGAGCCCATCAGCAGCTCTCATCTGCCACCCAATGAAGAGCCCTAACGTGAGGTTTACTCACAGCGCTTTGACTCCGTTTAGAGTCAAATCGCACATTTAGACAGACTACTAGCTTTGCAGCTGCTAGTTTCCTCAGATTAGTTAACGGACTGTTTAGAGCAGCCAGCGGTTGACTAGCGGTTGTGCTCTGCGGCGAACTGAGGTTAACTGACTGAGACTACTTTCATCATCATTAGCATGGCTGTTCGTCCAAGGTCTCAGACCCACAACAACGTCTACAGGTGGAAAGTATATTTGGCTTCAATGCCCACGAAACATTCCCTAGTCATCGATATCGAGACGTCCCCCGCCAATCGCCAATCCTCCACCAATCTTTTACCTTCAACACATCACATCAGCAGTTCCCACAGTTCAGTGGCCATGCCTCTTTGACAAGGTCCAACAGACACACACACACACACACACACACACACACACACACACTCTTAAGTCATTTTATGCCGTTTAATTGTGATACATTGTGGATATGGGAACCAGATGCTATTCCCAAGTCAGTTTTCCAGTGTGGTTTCTCTATCCCGGCCTAACCTCTGTGTCCAGATTCTCCAGACGATCACCAGCCTCTTGTGGTCATCTTTTCCTGTCCATTCTGATCTGATTACTCACATGCCTGTCCTCCAATTGTTTCAAGCCTTGAAATAAGTTCTCTGGGACCTGACGCTAATATGATTGAGGGTTCTCATGCAGAACTAACAGATGGAAGTGTGCAGATATATGTATATATTTTTTAAAAAAAGGGTGTCTTTTACTTCTTTCCAGGTTTTATGCTTCAGTTTCCCCTCCAACAATGCCCACAGCACGCTTTTAGCTGCAAAAAAAAACACTAAAGAACTTTGAAACTGCTGTTCAATCACTTCCACTCTGGTCTTAGCTGATTACGTTTGTTTCCAGGCTTTCAGCAAAGGCTAGGTTTGATAAGACATTTTTCTTCCATCCAAAAACACCTCAGCGCTGGGAGATTTTAAAGGAATAGATATTCTGGGAAACAAGCGTGTTCCCCTTCTTGCCAAAAGTTGGATGAGAAGATTGATACCACTCAAATGGCTGCATGGTAAATAGCCAGTAGCTGCTTAGCTTAGCATGAAGATTGAAAACAGGTGGAAACAGCCTGTCTAATGTCAAACAGTGCCCCTGATTTTCTTGTGGCGGTGTGTGTGCACAGTATCAGTTTGGAAGTGCATATGCCTGCAACCTTTACGCTAAGCTAAAGTAATTAGCTCATTGCTGCGTGTGGCATATCAATGTTCTCCCGTCATTCCTTGGTCAGGTCAACCGAAACCCACAGCGTTGGACAGCGGTCCCTCTGGTATGACCCGAGCAAAGCAGCAAATCATGATGATCCTCATATATAGCAACACGGTTGGTGTCGGGTGGAGGTTGAGTTGATGGATGGGTCAACAAAACGGTAGACTGCCGCTTGCATCCTCGTTCCAACTGCAGGTTTCCTGTTTCCAACTCAAAGTCAAGAACTATCTTTTAAAAACCTCAACCTCCATCATCTCCAAACCTCAACCACATGGTTATTTTGTCACCATGGCAACAAGTGCTACCTGATCCCAGGGAAAGAGTAACTTTTTTTTTTTTTATATATAGTTGAAACTTGCACCCAAACCATTTAACCAAACCATGTTGAAATATCATAAAACACAATTATTTTTATGTTGATATTGTTTTGAATGGTGATGTATATTTCCTGCCACCGCTGGGGGGCTAATGCGGGAGTGTGTGTTGTGTCAGAGAAAGAAATGACCTGTGTGGATGTTGGCGCTGGAGTTACTTGCAGAAGCAGGAATAATAAGTGATAATACAATTGCGAACCCACTAGAAGGATGAGTCGGCCCCTTTCAGACAATATATCTCATAAGATGTAGCACATACACAGTCACTCTCGTGGAATCTTGAGCCTGATTGATTTCTTTCAATCTCCGGATGCATCCTTCACTGAGTTTTACTCCCTTATATTGGTCCCCCCAG
>CAAKHB010007770.1:201160-222570 GCA_901007665.1 Aeoliscus strigatus
GGGGTGGAAGGAGACCAGGAGGCAGTGGAGGAGGGGGATCTGGCCCGGCCCTCTAACACCAAACGCTCGGTGTTCTGTGTTGTTTCATCCCAACCAGCTCACCACCCATTCATGCAGCACCATTTTCTAAATGACTTTAAAAAAAAAAAAGAGAGAAAAGAGACTTTGCCAAACAGCACTGCACCCCAACAGCATGAGTCGTATGTTTCTATGTATCGTACATACGTGTCACTGTGTTGTGGTTGCGTCACGGCTTCTGCAGCGGAGAGAAACAACACTAACGCACGCCGGAAAAAACAAAAACAAAACAACAACAACAACAACCCAGAGCTCTGAATTTGTATTTTCTTTGCTTTTCTTCAATCTTCCCAAGGGAGTCACACCCTGGCTGGTAGCCTGAAAAGTCCAGAAAGTAAAGCTAGTGGTTCTTTTTTATTGAGATGATGCCTGCTGAGTCAGCTGCTTTTCTCCGTTGTGCTCATGCGGCTCATCGGCGTGGCGCTGCCGTCGGTGTCCGAGATGCTAACCGAGCTGACCGGAAAGCAAGGGAGGCTCACAAGGACTTTAGTTGGCCTTTTCAGGACACGCCCCCCCTTTTTTTTTTTTCTGAGCACGGAAGTACGCTAAGAGCAACACGGATCTCCACGGAGATCGGCGGGAGCGTGCTTCACAGCGGGCGCCGCTTCAGCATCTACTGAGAGCGATTACAGAATGCAATCATGTTTATTTCTTTCTTGTTGCTCTCATTCTTAAACATTGTTTGTATGTTGTGTATAACAGCCTTTGGTGCCTCGAGCTTTTATTCATTCCTTTATCACAAACGTGCAACTTTATGTCACGTTTGCAATCATTGCGTGCGACGAGTCGTCGGAATCACTTGTAGGTTACAGCGCCGCCGAGATTGTCCCACGTCTCGACTTCACAGACACCGTCCGTTCACCGCATGTACAGTGTGTCAGTATTTCTCCAGTACTGGGAAAAAGAAAAAAAAAAAAAAAGAACGTCCGTCAAGAGAGACTCAACCGAATCAGCTGGTATTTCACATATTTCTCATGAGTCAGCTCATTTATGGCCTTGGGAGGACGTCGTCGGTAAATTTCACACCCAGTTTGATGTTTGGTTTGTTTTCTTAATTGGTCAGCTCACACCTGGCCAATCACATTCCTGTCAGGTGGAGCAAATCGAGATCTTTTCCTTTTCAGTGTGCTGGAATTACCTTCAGACGTGGTCGACGATTGTGACAAATGATTTACTGTACGTACTGGACGTTCTGTTGTGCTGTCACCGCACGTGGGTTCACGATTCAAGTCCAACATGTTTCCTGAGTGACTGTAACAGTTTATCTCATCAGTATTACGAGTCGATGCACGTCTGCGAGGATGCTAATGGTGCAACGACACTCCGGTTGATGCGCTACCAGTGGCGAGAAACCCGATTCTCTATTGTTGCTGGTTTTCCTGTATGTAACAATTCTTGCATATATTTGTGTTGTTTTTTTTTGTCTCAATATTTTACGTGGTACATTATTTATTTTTGTATAATTTCTTAGAAGGGTTCTAAGCAGCATTCCTTTCACTTTGTTGATATCGTGACAGATCGCATAAAGCAGTTATGCAAATGGTAACGTCAGAAGGGAGCTCACACGGTTTTGTCACTGCAGCGTTTGGCCTTATCGTGGAACACACCTGCTTTTATTTAATTTTGGTGAGCGAACCAGGATGGGCCCGGCGACGTGAGGCCCAGCTGACTGAACATTAATATCACTGCTTCTTTCTCTTCTCTCCTCTCCTCTCTTTGCATTGAATGTAGTTCAATATATGTATAGTGGATTATTAATGTACTGTTGAAATGTGTGAACATTTGACAAGAAGTGCAATTTTAAACTTTGGTTGATGTGTGTAGCATCAAATGCAGCTGGAACGTCACATCCTTGTGATTTCTGTAGCTCCATTTCTTCATGTTGCTACCCTGTATACCACTACCTGTAAGAACCATGATATACTGGAAGAAAAAGAAACAAATGTAAGCAAAAAGTTCATTCAATTTGTCCGTCCCCTCACTTACGTTATTTCTGTAACTTACTCTTCACTAGGTTTTGCGATGTTATGTTTGATATGGTGTTTTGATTTCCAGCTGTTGTTACAGTATTTGATCTCACGAGGTGCTGTATCGTTAGCATGTGCAGCTATTTTTTTTTTTAACTGATTATGTTTGGATTGACTGTTGTGTGGTTTTTATTTAGTTTTTTTTTTGTCAATTCAGCTTTTAGCGGAAGTGCCAAAACATTTCAGACATTTTTTTTTTCTATTTCAGCATTAGCAAAGCTAAAGGAGGACAATACCCCTCGTAAGCTACAAAATGGGTCTTGCTAGTTTGACTCGTTGAAATGTCTCAGCTGTTGGTTTAGTCGAACTGAATAATCCTCAGAAACAACACGAGAAGTATACTATATAAATAAATACTCAGATATAATAACAATAATAAATAATAATAATTCCTGGAGCCAAACTGCAAAGCAAAATCCACTTTGGGGCTTGTTTGAGTTAAAACCTGTTTTTAATTATGGTGGACATTCAGTTTGTTTTAAATGTTTTTTTCTTTTTTAATTGATTGACATTTCTTTTAAGACCCTTGTTGAGTATTTCAAGATATTTCATATGACTGTACTGTTGGAGCCAAATAAACAGTCTTTAAAATGTATGCTACTGACACTCATCAATGTCCCTTCATTGAAAAACCAAATATTGACAGGTATCTTTACACTGTGTGGCAAATATAAAACCTTAATGATACTGTATTGATACCCACCTTATTGGGGATTTCATGATGAATAATTATCACTTTAGCTGTCATTGGATAAATAGAACATTTCTCCTTGGAACATATGAGAAAAAGTTAAAAAGTATTAAACACAGTATGATGTATGTCATGTATTTTTGATTTCCAAAGCAGTTTGGATTCTATGTCCATTTTGAATGTGGCTCCTTTGCTCAAAGCACGGTCTGAGCTTGCGCAAAGTAGCTGGCTTCTGATTGGACGAAGTCCGTGAGGCGCACCGGTCCCACTGTCCCTGGTCTCCCCCGATCGACGAGCTCTCCCCTCCGGCAGGTGTCACGTTCGTACGCAGGTGTCCGCGCGATAGGCGAGCGCCCGTGCGCGCGTGCGTACGCCAGCGTATAAAGAGGACACGCGCAAGCTCGAGCCCCGAGCCGCAGCAGGATGTTCGCGGAGCAGCTGGAGAAGAGTCGAACCGTCGAACTGCGCAGGAAACACATCGGGTGAGAAAATGCGTAAAGTTTGACGTGACACTGCGTTATTATACTAAAGTCCATGTTAGTATTTACTTTGACTTTGCGTGTGTGGCTGTGTAGACTCTAGAATCTGTGCTGTGTGTGTGTGTGTGTCAGAGCCAGATGTTCACTGGAAGTCTCCTGATGTCATATTTCCTCCTGCAGACCTTCCTGTAAGATTTTCTTCAGTCATGACCCCATCAAGATCGTTGAAGCCAAAGGCCAGTACATGTTTGATGAGAAAGGTCAGCGGTACCTGGACTGCATCAACAATGTCGCCCACGGTAACTCACACACACATTTCACACACAACAAAATCACTTTGCACCAGAATCTCATCTCGCGTTGTGTGATGAGTTGCTGCTGTGTCCAAACCGCGTCAAAGCTTTGTGTTCATGAGAGAACAAGCCGGTCCTCTTTGTCTCACTTGGCAGGAATGTAACACTCCCTCCAGGCAGTGATGTCACCTGGTCTGACTGACATGTGTCTCCTTCCTCAGTGGGCCACTGTCACCCAGATGTGGTGAAGGCCGGAGCGCAGCAGATGCAGCTGCTCAACACCAACTCCCGTTTCCTGCACGACAACCTGGTGCTGTACGCCCAGAGGCTGCAGGCCACGCTGCCCGACAAGCTGTCTGTGTGCTACTTTGTCAACTCTGGGTATGTGGTGTGTGTGTGTGTGTGTGTGTGTGTTAGTGGGTACTATGAATGACCTCAGGTGAACCACTGAATGACAACAGGTTAAAGTCTGAACAAACAAATGCAAACACCCCCCCCCACACACACACACACACACACACACAAATACACACCCAGACACATCTATGTTCATAATAATGTCACTAAAGCGTCAGTATTCATCTTCACTCAACCATTTTTAGGTGTGACACCGGATTTTTGTGTGACAACAAACTGGATTAACTACAAATACAAGCACACACCTCCTAACTTTTTTTTTTTTTGAAAGAAAGGTGGTGAGAAGGTGAAACATAAATCACAATTCAACAGCACAGATTATACTGATAATGTGGATCAAATGCACACAAACAGGCTCCATCCTCCTTTCTCCTCTTCTGGGAAGAAACTGAAGAGCAATGAATTTATTGTCTTTTTTATCTTCTGAAATGTGCCTATTTTCTGTTTTTGCTCCTCGCTTATCGATTGATTGAAGTGATCGGTTAAACGGTAATAACGCTTATTCCGCTTTACAATCACGTATCATGTAGAGTTTGTCGCCACTACGGTAAAATGAGTGAGTGTGAGTAAGGTTTACAAAAGTGCTCGGTGGTGACTTATTTACACGTGGAGCTGGAATCGTGCAGTGGAAACAGAAACGATCTGGTCCAGGCTGATTTATTTCACGATGGTGACTTGAAGTCAACGCACCACTCAGATTAATATTTAAAGGGAAATGAGCGACTCAGAGAAGTTTGAAGAGTCCATTGCGTCTTCAGTGCAGCTCCGTAACGTCCGGTGTTCTCATGCTGAGAGGTGAAATATCAAACTCCACAACTTCACCTGTGTGTTTTATGGTGACTGAGTAACTGGGAGTAACCCTTTGAACCGCAGATCTGAAGCCAACGACCTGGCCCTTCGACTGGCCCGGCACTACACGGGCCACAAAGATATCATCACCCTGGAGAAGTGAGTGCGAGAGTTCTCCTCTGATAAGATGAAATGACCCGAACGATGGCGCCGCTTCATCTGTGCTGTTGTTGTCAGCGCGTACCACGGCCACGTCTCATCGCTCATCGACATCAGTCCCTACAAGTTCCACCAGCTGTCGGACGCTGAGCGGAGTCCATTTGTCCATGTGGTGAGTGTTTTCGTCTCCAGGCCGCCTGCTCACGCGCCATTAAAACGCCATGACTCAACTAGCTCTTCTGGGCTTTGGCAGACTACTTAGTGTCCCCACATCTGTGTGTGTGTGTGTGTGCGTGGGGAGAAAACAACAGACAGACATCTAAAATCCAAAGTGACTTGTGTGGCTCCTTCATTCATGCTCCTTCAGGATCTCCAATCCCAGGCTGGTGTCACACAGTCATCAGCTGGGGATCAAATCAGCAGTGTTGCATTGTGGGAATTCAGTTGCATTGAAGTGGAAAAGTTGCGGCATGTTTCCGTGGAAGCGGATGATCCCTGATTCCCTGGTTTTATTTTGCATATTTTCAGCGTTTCTTTCACTCCTGAATGATTAAATGTCATAAATGTCAGAAACAATCGTCTGCGTGAGCACAAACAACATCTGTTAATTAATAAGCTAAGCTAAGATAAGATAAGACTTTACTGTCCCTCAGCAGCTGGAAAATATGGAAGAAAAATATGAAATATTCCGTGCAAGTCAGCGTTAAAGGTCACATGCAGCTCGATTTGCCACGCGTGCTCCTCGACCAACCAGCGTCTTCTCTGTGCGGCGTGTTTAATTCATGACCACTGATACCTGAAGCTGCTGAAATGCGGAATCACGTCCTCTCAGAGGATTCTGGGTGAACGTGTCTGATGAGACGTGGATTCAGGAAATGTTCACATGGAATACATTCATGAAATGGATAAAAAGGGTGGAAAAAAGGGTGTAAATGTACAACACAACACAAGTTGTGAGTAGTTTACAGACTCGCTGTTCAACAAAACGGTTGAGGTCAAACAGGTGTCATCGTCATTCCAGGTGCGAACAGGTGTGGACGCTTCCTGCTGACGTCATAGATTGTTCGAACACTGTGTCAGTTGATCGGCGTCTTGTCCCCCGTTCAGGCTCCGAGCCCGGATGTGTACCGAGGCAGATACAGAGCCGACCACCCCGATCCCGCTGCGGCCTACGCAGATGACGTCAAGGACATCATAGACCAAGTCCAGGGGAAAGGAGGAAAGGTAAAACACAGAGGAGATGAGTGACGCCGGCGTTCACTGTTGTCTGTTAATATTCATGTATTTCTCGTTTTCCTTCTCTCACCTGCGAGTACTTATGTGATTCTCCACCACTCCTCTTTCTCCCCTCCTCTCTCTTCTTTCACTCTTTTTTTTTTTTTTCCCAGGATCTGGCCAACAACCGTGACCTTTAGGGTCAAACCCCGTCTTGTGTAGGGTTTGAGCTTTTATCCGTGGGTGCTTCCAGTGGCCAGAAGGACCAGATCTTACTCTGATTACCCAGACAAAAACAGAAATGAAGAGTACAGTACCATGGGTTAATCTCCTTCTTCTTTTATGCCGGAGAGATTGACAATGTCCATGACGTCCCTTGCAGGAGTTAACACCCTGCAAAGGAACGTTTACAGGCCAAAAACGCCAGGACTCCTCCTCCTGTGTCGCTGCTCATCGATCAGCCGCCACGTGATTTATTTCTCTCTCGTGCAGATTGCCGCTTTTATTGCTGAGTCATTGCAGAGTTGCGGCGGGCAGGTGATCCCCCCTGCGGGCTACTTCCAGCAGGTGGCGAAGTACGTGCTCAAACATCTGAGGTCGACAGTTTCGCGTGACTCGTCGGCTCACTGGAGTCTCTCGTCTCCTGCAGACATGTCCGTCAAGCAGGAGGCGTCGTCATCGCCGACGAAGTCCAAGTGGGCTTCGGGCGAGTGGGCACCCACTTCTGGGCGTTCCAGCTGCAGGGAGACGACTTTGTTCCCGACATCGTCACCATGGGCAAGCCGATCGGCAACGGCCACCCGATGTCTTGCGTGGTGACCAGCAGAGAGGTGGCGGAGGCCTTCGTGTCGTCTGGGATGGAGTATTTCAACACAGTACGAGCACGCAAAAGGAGCATGAAGGAACATCGGAGGACGTGTTAATACAGCACTATATACACGTTAGACACTACTAATACTGTCATTACACTGCATTTGCATTATTGTACTGTAATATAGGCGTTACAGTACATTGAAGTCCAACACAGTACACAGTACTTACATTGTGACGATCAGCTACCAGTTATTTGTCCTCCGTCATCCGTCGTAACGTGACACTAACCTGGTGTGATCTCTCCTGTGTGTGTGTGTGTGTGTGTGTGTGTGTGTGTGTGTGTGTGTGTGTTCCACAGTTCGGTGGGAACCCGGTGTCGTGCGCCATCGGTCTGGCCGTCCTGGACGTGATCGTGAAAGAGGAGCTCCAGCGTAACGCGCAGCATGTTGGGGGATACCTGAGCGCTCTGCTGGAGGAGCAGAAGGAGAAGCATCCGCTGGTCGGCGACATCCGGTAGAAACAAACACGCGTTCGTCAGTGTGAAATCCACCCAAACTTCGAACGAGTGTACTCTTATCTAAGTAGTTTGAGAGAGCGAGTGATGGCTATGGTGTCACGTCCTGCAGGGGTCGCGGGCTGTTTGTCGGGGTGGAACTTGTGCGGGACAGAGTGAAGCTCACGCCAGCGACGGCAGAGGCCCAAGAAGTCATATATAGGTACGTTTTACGTCTCTGCCCCTGCTCACCTGTCACACAGAACCGTCAGGTTCAGGTGGGTTGAGCTGGATGGGAAACACTGATGTATCTGGAAAGTTCTCATCTGAATGCAGCCTCTCTGAGCCACGGAACCGTAAAATGTAACGTCAGCGAACATCCAGTTCGCCACCTGTCTGAGGAAATCCTCTTCCCAAACGCCCAGAGGAAGTAACAGATGGTTTGTCTCAGGCTGAAGGAGCAACACGTCCTCCTCAGCGCTGACGGGCCACATCGCAACGTGCTCAAGTTCAAACCACCGTTGTGCTTCAGCACAGAAGACGCCGACCACGTGGTGCAGAGAATCGACCACATTCTCACAGGTACTTGACTTTTAAAACGCTCGCACGCGTTTGTCCTGAACACGGGTGGAACGGCTTGACACCGCCCCGTCTGTTTCCAGAAATTGAAGAAGCGACGGGGTTGAAATCGACCGACACTGTGAATTTGGAGAATGGAAGCAGTAAAAAAAAAGGTCGGTGTTCGGCTTTCCGAACCTGGAGCTACATCGTGACATGCTTTTTGAACGTTGTATCTGCTCACTCCCTCTGACCCCAGTCGCCTCCCGATGACAGCGGGCCGACGTATCACAACGGGTCGGCGCACAGCAGAGCGAGCGGCAACGGGCTTTGTCAGCAGACCAACGGCATCGCGACATAACAGAGAGAGAGAAAGGAGTTGGAAAAACAGGACCAGTGTCTGACGTAACATCCTGAAACGTGGTTTTGCTCAGGGGTGATTTTTTTAAAGGACACTGCTACTGTGTCATGTGCATGCTTTCATACATTTTTGAGCTGCCTCTGCTATCGACTGTGTGTGTGTGTGTGTGTGTGCGCATTTCTGTGTTTTGTGCGTTCTTCATATGCAAATTTGCACTTGTCGTATCCTGATTGGTGCAACTGACAAACTACGCCAAAGACAAATGACAAAAAAAAAGTTAAACATGCTATTTTTTTTTCTGATTCTATCATTTCTGCAGAATCTCTGCCGTTTTCCATAACTTAATTGTTTGTAAAAAAACACTTCCGTTTTGTTGTAACAAATATAGATAGGTATCAGTGTTGTAGGTTGGTCCAAATGGCTTATTTGGGGGGGCAAATTATTCATGCATGCAGTTTTATAATGCACCCACAAGGAATCTTATCTCACTCGGCCTCAACCAGACACTGTTTGACAGTTATTTACAAGTGTTCTTCATTAACAGACTGGACAATGTTCCTCAAACACTGTCAACAGCATGTACCAGACTCTGCCCTCTGAAGGACAATAAGATGTTTGTAGAAAATCGGGGAGGTGCGGTCTGCTCCATGCAGTGAAAGAACAAACCCGAAGTGCCTGAAATGAGTGTACAGTTCTACTCTCATACGTACAAACAGCTTTCACCCAGTGAAAACTGTTTGTTTTCATCAGCTGAAAACAAACAGTTGTGACTTGACTGACATGACAAAAGCATCTTTTTCCCATCAGCACAAAATGCAAATAGCAGATCATTTGTATTGTGTGTGTGTAAATAAAGCAAATGGAACTCTGTCAAAACACTAGTTCTCTTACAAGTCGTGATATGTGACAAGCTGTCATAACTTATTACATCACATCATGCAATAACTGATTATTTCCTGCATGTTTGTGTCTCATGGTGTGAACAACTCAGTGCTGGTGTACATATCAACAGATGTAATGTATTGAATACAAACTTTGACATTAATCTCAACCCAATAATAATAAAAACGTACTTTTGAAAGGCTGTGATTTAATAATCTGCTGGTGTACACTTTGGACGCCAAACCCTACTGCTTTGTAGACCTTTGGCGCCACCTCCTGGAGAGAGAATAGAAAAGCCTTTGAGGACTCAACAGGTGCAGCACCACAGGTGAAGGTGCCACAGCTGATGGATGACTGGTGTCATGAGGACTGATTGGACAGAAGAGGCCATGGGATTTCCATGGACTGAGAAGAATCCACAATATGATGAAGTTTGAGAAGCTTCAGTGACAAGAAAGGACTTTTGAGCACCGTTGCAGTTGGGAAACTTAAAAGAATTCAGTGTCCGGATGAAGTTGATTCTCTTCGGTTGTTTTCGCTTCGTGTTTTTTTTCCCCTAACGAGCTGCTTCCAAAGACCAAAGTGTAACAGAGACAATGGTGTTCTACAGTAAAGTGTTTTTTGTTTTGTTTGTGGAGGAGTTGAGACGCCGAAAAGAAGCGTCTTTCAGAGCAAGAATGTGTGGAAATGAGCCTGATGCTAACTGCTAGCACTGCTAGTTTGTCCTGGGCGAACACTTCAGTGTGATACAAAAGAGACATTTCTGATGATTTCAACAAATGTCAAGTTGTCACACCGACTTCAGCCTGGAGAACATCATCACAAGCCTTCTCACGGAGAGCATCCATCTCATCGGACAGGTCCGTGTGTTTTCAAAATGTTTTCTTTACACGTCATCAGCTGGATCAGACTTTGTTAGTGTTTGTAGGTTAACTAACACTGTTTGTTATGTCTGTTACTTTGTGCCCGTTTGTTCATTTAATCACTTAAAATAGTGAAAACAAAACATAATTACACAAAGATTGATAGTTTTTTATTTTAGACTTGTACAAAAAGGCAATTGACAGGTTCAAGCCGTTTCTCCAGACACGTTCCAGCTCCTGCTGAGGTTCTGTTGGTCAAGTTCAGGTGGAAAATGAAGCTCTTCGGATCAAATGTGCTGGATTTGCGGTTTTGCTGGAATCATGAAGGTGACACGGGCGCGTATGTGCAGGAAGCAGAGATGTATGCAGTGAAACAGATTGAATCTAACGAGAAAAGAAGTTGTGGGATGTCGACGAGGAGACTGTCAGTGCAGCCAGGTTGGATTTGTTTGGGGAACGTCAGTGCCGTCAGTCGCAGAAGAACAACCATAACTTGTTGTGAGTGCCTGATGTGTCGTATTCCATCTTTCTGATACCCTCTGGCCATCCACATCATCTGTGTGGGGGGTGTTTGTAGATTTATCCCATCAGGTAGCCTCTGTCAGGGGAAAAAAAAAGAGCCAAGTTGTCAAAACGGTCAAGGTGCTGAGCAGAATGTGGTGAAATACGTACGGCAGCTTCATGCGCATGAACACTCTGGCCATGAAGAAGCTTAGGAGGACACTGACAAAGCCGATGAAGAGCAGCAGGAAGCGGTTGAGTTTGGGAATGTTGGGTGCATTGGAGCGGTCCAGGATTATAAAGCCAAGTCCTCCCATCGTGAAGAGGAAACTGGAAGCCAGTCCTTCCATGATGTACTGACCGTTGACTCTGGAGGAAAAGATATTTATTTCCCAAACTGTTTGATTACGTCTCTGTCGGTGGGTGAGGACACACACCTGTATGCTAGAAAGGCGACTGGCCGCTGGTGTCCATGTTCATCAGTCATTGATCCCACACTTGGTGGTTCGACTATGACGTCATAGATAATACCTGAGGTGTCAGAAAATACATTATTCATTTATGGTCGACCATTGAACAATTGGGTGTTGTTTGCAGCATTGCACAGGCAGTTTCTACAGCTTACAGTTGACAATAATACACATTGATATGATCACAGACGCTACAAGAATAGTTAGGATAGATGCATTTATTAACATCTGGAGCTAGCTTAGCAGGGAAGTTAAGAGCTTTCGTCCGTTGTTTGCTGCATGTTGACAAGTTTTAAACACTAAGTATGTCCCCGTACAGCCGTAAAGGTTAAATAGATTATTTCCAAAAAGTTGAACATGCACAATCTGTAGGTTTACATGAAACGTTTGTTTCACAGCTCATTAGCATTTAGCATTCGCGTTAGCTTAGCGGGTTCGTTTACCTCCTGTGATGAGAAAGTAGGACACGATAACGACCGCGTACACAGTCATGGCCGACGGCATGTGAAGCCATGACGGCTTCTTCAGCTTGATGTTTGGACACTCAAGCACAGCAAAGGGCAGACTGAATACTGTCTCCATAGTTTGTCGCAACGTCTCCTGTCTGCGGCGCACAGGGTTCCGTCTGCACAGCGGCTGTGGTGACGTGTCCCGGAAGTACATCTTTTTTTTTTTTTTTATTAGTCTTTTGAACGTCACAGTTCTTCGGCCAACAGGACTCTGATTATACAGTATACACCAAAAATACATTTGTAATCTATTTGTATAGATTGAATATGCACTATGTTACTATTGAAATCAAATTCAAGATATGCTGACTTATAAAAGTAACTGATCATATATAGGGACAGAAATAATTTTCCTTTGAAATTGGCTTCTAGACTATCATACTATTACAGCTTACCAATTTATTTAAACTACAAATGTAATATTGTTTGATGAGGCCAACACATTCTGGTATTTTGACATGTTTATTACCTTATGGTGATCCACAGCACACTGATTGTACACACACCCTCTAAATCTTGTATTTACATGTGAGCCAATGCTGGCATGTGTCATCAGCACCTTTTTCTCCATCATAAAATTATACTTGATTTGTCTTATCAACACATCCCACAATAATCAACTAGTGTTTTCATATATGAAAGGTGTCATTTTGTTGAAAGAAGAGAAACAGGATATAGATTTGCCTTTTTTTTTTTATTGTGGCAGTACAAATACACATTTTACTTAGACTTCTGGCTCTGTGCCTGTGCCTTTAGCACCTTGACAACAATCTTCTGCTCCTCAATCAGGAAAGCACGCTTGATCCTGAGAATGGAAGACGACAGTTGTTAACATACTGGAAAAAATTCTGTTCACATTAACCCCTGAATCTGACGGCTTTTGTCAGCATTAACTTTATTTTACCTGTCACGGACATATTTAGCGCACATGGAACCTCCATAAGCCCTGCTGACATGCTTCTTGGTCTTGGAGAGCCTCATGAGAACCTGAGGTCTAACAGCCCTCACCTACAGGACAAAAAAAAAAAAAAAAACAGCTGACATCAAGTAAGGTTCAAACAAACTGAACTGCACCAGCAGTAACAACAAAAACAATGTGCAATCAGAAGCATCTCATTATCAATCAGTAGCTTCCTTAATACAATACTCAAGTTTAAGTGCCCAGCAGCAGATGTGGAAAAACAGATTTGTCATGGACGCAACACTGTAGATGATAGATTTCATAGCAATCAAGTGATGTAAGTCATTGTCCAATCACTGACCCAGCAGTTACTTTTGTTTACACGTTCCCTCTGGCTGTTTCAGACATAACTCAAGAGACAATTCTAGCCTCAGAACTAAACTCACTAATTCGGACAGTGTCAGTAAATACGAGCATTGAAAGCAATCCCCATCTTCTCAGCAGGAATCATGTCACCGTGTACTTACTCCACGCAGTCTTCCTGGGTAGATGCCACATGCTGACTTTGGAGCTTTGCCGACCTTCTTGGTGTACAAGTACACAATCCGGTTACCGGGCGTCCGGGACCTGCAGGCAGAAATACATGACGTTAGCAATGACGATAATCTAGCTAGCATCGATGCTGCTAGCTTAGTCGTTACCAGCATATCTCCGATAGATACTTACAGTCTGGTTTTGTTGGAGGTGGTGTTGTAGGACAACCTACGGCGGTAAGTCAGACGCTGCACCATGTTGAAGCTAAAAACAAAACATTCAACTCACTGGAAAACACGGTGCTAAGATGCTAACCATGCTAGCGATGCTACAGTATGAAACGCGCAGCAATGACTGAAATAAAGGTGCGTGGCACGTTTAGTTGGTACGATAGCTTTTACCCCCAAAACATACATGGGTATCAATGTAAAACGTGGTTGTTTTCTAAAGACATTCCACAAGCTTTGGCAGCGGCCCTCGAAACGCCGAAAAGATGCCTACTAAAGTAGCCACTTAGAACCCACCATCCGACTAAATGATCACAAATTTAATGACAAGAATTTATTGTTTGTATCGTAATATCATGCAACATTAACGTTATTATTTTCCAAACGTCGGATTAAATTGGATTTTAAAATCCCGCTGTATCAGAGAACATAGAATCCACCGTACCTGCTGTCGCCGTAACCGGAAGAGGAAGGACGTAGCCGGCTGTTAAAGGTTACGGCTCCTCCATGCTGCTCCTCGTCACACTGCCCCTGCTGGTCACTTATGGTTACTACACACACGCTTTGAAGCAGTCGATTGAATGTGTTTTTTTCCCAATGAGATAACGTCAATCATTAATAAAAAAAAGTAATGAACTCTCTTAGATAACATCTGTTGATGATATAGAGTGAAATACAAAAGCAACAATCTAGACAATCGTTTTTAGGTTTGTTTTTAAAGATAAAATGTGCCATCCATCTGTGTGTTTTGTCGAAATTTCCCATCATAACATTTAGACTCCTAAGTATCCGCAGCAAAACCAACGTGACTTTAAAAAAAAAAATCAAACTTTTTTGCATGGCTCTGTTACAAACACGCATTTGCAAAACTCATCCAACAGATGGAGAGCTTGGTATCCCTTTAGTTTAGATGATCTCTGGCCAAGGCAAAGTTCAGCACAACACTGTGGAGAACACTGGCATCGGCTCCGTTGAAGGGAATGAATTTGTTTGTGAGTTGTTGGTTTTATTTTGATAGTGAAAATTCCATGTCTGTTACTTTTGCACTGATTTTCTGGCGGTTGTGCTCATCAGTGAATGTTTGACAACTGTTCGTAGAACTGGTGACCTCTGCAGGCGGTGGCAGGTTGAGTGTTATCTGTGGAGAGATTGGTTTGATTAAATCCAGATGTTAAGCGATTGAGGATTAACCGTTTCTTCTGGAGGAGAAAGGTGGATGCCAAGACAATTTGGGATGTTACTCATCGGGATATTGCAAACAATTGGTAACATCTGTGAGCAAGACGTCAAGAGTAATTAATCCAAAAGTCTGCAATGTAATTCAATTCAACAATGGATAAATACAACCTATAAACTCTCTGTTTATTCATTCTATGTCAGTGTCAGTTTGGCCTTTTCTGACTGGTGAAAGATGAACCACCTCACCTAAAGTGCACTTGATTACGTGAGTCTCTCCACCCCCCGCCCCTTCTCCCCACATCTCCTTGGGCATTCTGTGTAATCTGCTGAGATTTAAACCTGCTGCTCCTGTTTAATAAATCCACTGTGATTAAAAATAGAATTACAGCTTTGCGTTTGCCTTCCAAATGACATCTGAGCATAAAACATTTTTCCACCAGCCCACACCCCCACCCCCATTGGCCCTGACAGTTTTTAGGATTTTTGCCATGCATTCCTCCCTCCTACTTGTCATAACCAGACAGACAGTGATGATGCTCCACTGTTTCCGCTCCCCAAATCCTCATCGCTGTGGCCCAGCAGGTCAGACCTTCTGCGAGGCTTTTTCATATAGGGATTAACCTTAACGTATCCGGTATCAATGCTCCTTCACATCAGATTTGTCAGTGGCAGATCACCAAAGATAACACGCTGTGATGTCAACTTTCGCGAGGAAAATCGTCTTTTGTTGTGCCCATGTGACCGTTGCTTTCTGCTATTTACGTCTCGCTCTCGCTCTCTAAAGCCATGAAATATTAAATGCAACTCTCATCTGTCAAAGGTCACAAGGACACAGGGTGCATGTCGTCCCTGCCGCATTAATCGTGGACCACTTGTAATGTGAAATGAGGGCTGGAGCCAACGGATCAATATGACCCTTTTGTCCTGCTTGTCCTGTCGGAGCATTGTCCTGCAATGGTTAAATATAATAAGGTCACAAATGGCAGATATAGATTTGGAGTTTTACGTAAGCTAAGCCGGTGACCCAAGCAGGGAAATCTGATGAGATGATTTATGAATGGACAAAGTGACTCAATAGTTTACGGTAAATGTGAGACTTTGACCTGACTGCTGTGCAGCATCTGGAACTTCCTCCTGTTCTACGGACTCAAATGGTTCCGTTCATGAATGCATCACCTCAGACAAGCAGATGGTGGGCAATGTGTTCAGTGTCTCGATGCACCCGAGGGCTACACCTGGATGTCGGCACTCGGGCAATAAATGGACGGCCTGGTTCTTTCAAGAAGCGGTCTGTTGAAACAGACGGCTTTGGAAGCCCTTCCTCTGTCGACCAAAAGTCAAAGCAGGGTCTCACTTTCCGATCGCGTCTAATCCGACCTGCCGGTGGATTATAAATTTGTTAATCTCTGTGAAGCACCAACACACGCGCGTACACACACACACATGAAATCAGTTGTGTATCTTCAAACAGTTTGCAGTGACTCTGATGTGGACCTTTTTGGTTTTGGGAAGACGTTTACTCAGCCATTTTAAGAGCTGCATTGATTCCCTCGTCAGTCTCTGAGCAGCCCACTGCCACTTGTGCCCATTTTGTTTTGCTGACCAAATTTTCCTCAGGGGCAGGTGGTCTGTCAAAGCCTCTTTGTAATGACTTGGGAGGGGAGTGGGGGCTGTTTATGAGGCTTTCAGCATCTAATCCAGACCAAGTCTCTTAGAAAAAGCTTATCCTGAGACTCTCCAGTTTCTCTCCTCTCCTGATTTGGGCCTCGAAACGCCACTTTTCCATGACACAGTTCCAGCTCTGCCCGAGTCTACTCAGTTTGGTTCCAGACACAATGTGCAGGAGAAATTACACAAGGAAACTGGGCGCGTCGATCAACAACAGTTAATTTGCACAAGCAGGCAGGTAGAAAACAGGTACGAGGACGGAATAAACGGAAAATCAGCTGAAAACAGAAAATCACTGCACCATGGGCGGAGCCACAAGGGCTGTAAGAAAACTTGAAAACAAGAACAATGACGAGCAAGGCAACGAACGTGGGAGAAAATGGCTGGAGAGTCACGGCAGCACAAACAATCTGGCAGTGGGGTGAGGCCAGAGCACTGCTAAAGAGCGGGAGCAATCAGCGCGCTGATGAGAATCAGGTGCGCTGATTGCTTCCCCAATCAGCTTGGCCGCACCTCCACTGCCAGGGGTAAGAGGGAGGAGGGGGAACAACCGACTGAACACAGAAAAAACTAAACACCACTGACGACCCTGACGAATTCAGTTCCTCCTGGTTATTTGTGCTGACGTCACGGCAACAGCTGCGCAAAACTGCTGTGACGGCGTTTTATACGTGACACAAACGCATAAACAACGTCGGACATGGAGGCGCTTGTGACTGTAGTTATTTACTAAAAGGTTCAACTATAGACGGACTCGTCGCAGTCATTTGACTTTCCCTCGTCTACCGGAACAACTTGCTTTGTTATCATCATCCTATCTATCCCCCGCTGCCCCTGCCCCATTGCTGACAAATCCATACAACTATGTGGGACACAAAGGCTTGGATTTAGCTGCCGCGCCAAAGTGAGGGTGGGCCGGGTGGGGTGGGGTGGGTTGGTGGGGGGGCAGGGCTGGCATGGAAATTTCTGTTGTTTTTGTCACTGAACCGATCTCAAACACACACAGCCCCCTTCCTCCCCACCACATCCCACATGACCTGTGACCAGTCATCACTTTTATGTCGGAAATTCAGCCAGATCAGGAGCGGCGCGGTCGGAGAGGCTGCGTGTGCATCAGCGGCCATTGTTGAAAAAGAGCTGACAGCCTGAAGGGATCTCATTTGATAGACAAAAATATCGACAGATCTCATTCGTAGAGCTGGAGCAGAGACAACATGGACTGATTTGATGTTTGTACAGTGTGTGTGTGTGTGTGGAACCTCCAGGCATGATTAACAGATCCTGAAAAGATCTGGAGAGTTGACTGAAGTTGTACTTGATGGGAGCCTGTCAAACCAAAAAACCTTTCACACTGGCCGGATACACATCTGTTCCATAGTGTCAGAGCAAAAGACATATTCACAATTAAATTTCCTGTGTACAAATTAAAATGGTAAGACATTTACAGTATTTGCAGCCGTCTGATTGATGATATCTATTTCTGTGTTAGAATTCCATCTACCCTTTTGGCTTGCTTCCTCACGTCCACACCATTTTACACATTGTATTGTTGACAAATAAATCCATGTGCATCTGTGTTTACCAACCAAGTCAGCAACATTCCACAAGCTTTCCTTGTATATGGATCAATCCATCTAATTTTGGATGTAGCTACTTTTTCTGTACAGTACAAATGTGTCTTTACAACTTTGTTGGAGCGTTTGACTGACTTCACCTCTCCACTGCATTTGATGCCGGGGAGAAAACATCCCAGGATTGGTTATTTGACATAACTGAAGTTGGTGTAATCAGTCTCCTGTTAGGTAACAGGAGACCGTTCCAGCTACAGTTTGGAGGTTGGTGGGGGTGGAGGTGGTGGTTAGAGGGAGGGAGGGGGGGCAATGATATATTATACATCACCAGGCCATTAGTGTTGCACATACACTGGTTAGAGATTGCATGTCTGCCTCTGCCTAACAGGGTTTGCTCTGTCGACTAAAGCTAAGTGGTCGGGGGCATTATTTGACAGGAGGGAAACATGGCAACCCTGGGGCTCGGGGATGACGGGCGGATGAAGGATTGACGCTGGATGACGTTCAAAGTGAAGTCAGCGACACTGCCCTTTTAAACATATGATTTTTTTTTGTTGGTTGTACAGCAGCAATTCACAACAACGGTTATCTCATGACACTCAGCATCTGAGCGATGGAAATAGAACGTAACATTCCTATGATCTCACCTCTTAGCGACGGAGGAGAGGAATAACTTCAAGGAAAACCTCGGCTGGTGTTTGGCTATACCACTGTTTGACAGTAACAATTTAATATTACAGGATAATATTTTGTATTCCAGAGATGATGAGCTCGGTCGTCTTGGTAGACGAAATGTAGATCTAATCTATGTTGAATTGGCCGCCGTGGAGGCAAGAACATGACAGCAGAGAACATCTCAGCAGAGTTTTCAAGCTAAAACAGCAGCATTTCCAAAGCAAGGAGTGACACACTGGTCCACGAGCCAGTGGGTGATGTCATGGTGTCTTTGTCCACTTCCTTTGTCGACAGCTGGGAGCACTGACTTCCAGAAGTCTCCTCTGGTTGCCTGGCAACCTCATGGCTAGGATGAAAGAAGAAGATGACTTTTGAATTCGTGGAATTCACCAGTGAAGGAACTGGCGAGAGCTGTGTTTCTTCATCGCTAAGCCCAACTTTTCCTCCATCTGATCCTGTAGTCTACAGCATGTCCTGTGTGTGTGTGTGTGTGTGCGTGCGCGTATGGATAATAAATCAAGACTGGAGCCATGTGACCTTGACATGACCTGCTGCTGGGACATAAATCACCAACTGGGCTGAAGCAGATCCACCTGCTCTGTCATCAGCGGAATTAAAAAAAAAAAAAAAAAAAAACCCACACACACATCAGTGGTGGAAGCATCAGTGGAAAATGCTGCCGTTGCTGCGTAACCACGGCAACTCCTCCCTCGGAGCCCCCGCCGCGTCCAGCAGGAAGGGACTGCCGCTGTCTGCCGCTTACCTGGATTTATTAATAACCCCCAGCAGTCACGTGGTGCGTGGTCCCTGCCCAAACCCTTGCAATATTTGCTCCATTAGCGGCACATTTTCAACCGACTAATGTGTTTGCGCTCTTCTGAGACGGGAGGGATGATGCTGCTGCTGAGGTGAGCGCAGTTGGACCAGCTCTCTCTCTCTCTCTCTCTCTCTCTCTCTCTCTCCAAAAGCTCCTCCTCTGTCGTCGGTGGAGAGAGCGGTCACATTTTTTGCTCAATGAGAGCAAGAGGGCACCGGAGAGGATTTCCGAATTCCAACGTGCCGCTGCGCCGTGCGCCTGTTTTCGTGGCTCCGTTCTTGAGGTAAGAAGCGTGTGTGTGTGTGTGTGTGTGTGTGTGTGTGTGTGTGTGTCAGCGGGGATCAAACGTCGGACTGAAAGGGCGAAGGCTTGATTGAAGGGCAGACAGGAACGAGACTTGGCATCTCAGACAGGCTGTTCAGCTGGAAAGGCAAAGCAGGGCTGTAGAAGTCAAACAGGACGGAGTGTGTGTGTGTGTGTGTGTGTTTGTGTGCGTGTGTGTTTCAGGGCTTTTACCTGAGTCATAGCGTTTCTCATGTGTCTGTGGCCAGCAGCCCCCCCCCACACACACACACACACATACACATATCATAGGTTCCAGGTAAAAGCAGCACATCATGTCAAGTTTTTCTCGAATTTCAAATCACTTTTGCAGCTTCAACTGAGGACCTGAGTTGAATTGAATTTCAGAGCATCTGTTCTGTTCTTGTCAGATCAGCTGTGTTGATATTTACCATTCCAGTTTTTTTTTTCTCTGTGTAGTTTTTGTGGGCAGATGTAAATATCTGTATCACTCGGCATAAACGATGTATGTGTCAAATTGATTTCATATAAATTTATTTATCCATCCATTTTCATCCATTTATCCATATCGACCGTCTGTTAAGTCCACTGATCAGTGACAGACGAAGGAATTCAAAAGTGTGGAAATCCAATGATAGTCATCTGTCTGTCCCAGCTGCTGTGGACCATCTTCACAATAATCACAATATATTTTGCTCTTTACACTCGTCTCAAGTAATTCAGCCTTTTCTTCTGTTGACATTTACCAGCAGATGCTAATATGACGACATCATTCGGCAAACCAGATCCTGGAAAGCTCGTTTGAGGCTCGATGACAACACCATGCATTGTATCCGGTAAAAGCTGCTGTTCCCAACTAGCCACTGAAAACTGCGCAGAGATGGGGTCAGGTCACGCCGGCATGGACGCTCTGGATCAAAGCCCCGCAGCGGGCGCTGCCTGTAAGCGCAGGGCTCACCGGTGTCTGCGGAGAAAGCTGAGACCCGGGCGAATCTTGTGCTTCGTCATGAGCCTGGTGGCCATAAGTGCCGTCTCCCTCTCCTTCAGTGCCTTGACCTGGAGCTCGGGGGACGTCGGCGAGCCTGTGGAGGGTCTCCACCAGTCGGCCCCCCACAGGACTCTTCTTTTCACCCAAAACCAGAAGGACACCAACGTCTCAGCCGACACGCCAGTCGCCATGAAATCCACAGCAGATGGCAACAAGAGCCAGGGGGAGTACCCGCGAGACCTTTTTGACCTCCAGGAGAGACGCCAAGGTGCTGTCGTCCTCCACATGTTCGGCATGATCTACATGTTCATTGCCTTAGCCATAGTGTGTGACGAGTTCTTCGTCCCGGCGCTGACCGTCATCACCGAGAAACTCACCATCTCAGATGACGTCGCGGGCGCCACCTTCATGGCGGCAGGCGGCTCGGCCCCAGAGCTCTTCACGTCCATCATCGGGGTCTTCATCTCCCACAGCAACGTGGGCATCGGGACCATCGTGGGCTCGGCCGTCTTCAACATTCTCTTCGTCATCGGGATGTGCGCCATCTTCTCCAAGGAGATCCTCAACCTAACATGGTGGCCGCTTTTCCGCGACGTCTCCTTCTACATCCTGGATCTCATCTTGCTCATCGTCTTCTTCCTGGATAACTTCATCTCCGTGTGGGAAAGTATCACGCTGCTCTCAGGATACGCCGCCTACGTCATCTTCATGAAGTTCAACAGCCACGTCGAGGGCTTCGTCAAAAATTGCATGAAGAAGAACCAGGTGGTGGAAGTGGAGGTGCAGCCCAAGGTGAGCTAGTTTCTTTTTTCTCCCACCAGCTCCTCGGAAGCCAATGTGGTAAAACAACAGCATCAGACCTGTGCAGCCATAATGTTGAACTAGTTAACAAGCGGAGACATGCTTCCATCTCCATCGCCTTTTTTGTTCTCATCTACCGAATCACCAT
>CAAKHB010007770.1:222590-236694 GCA_901007665.1 Aeoliscus strigatus
GTAAAAAAAAAAAAAAAAAAAAAAGCAACAACCCTACATGTATTTTTTTATGAACTCATCCATTACTTTCAAACAAGGACAGGAAGAGAAAGTTTCTGTGGATGTTGAACACGAATGCGTCGCAGCAGTAGGCTGCACACCGTATTCCACTGTGGGATTAATAGAACACAGTCAAATGTGTAATTCTGGGTTAAGCTCGGCAAATTGTGTCCTGGCTTGACAACGAAATCCCTTTGGAAATCTCAGGACCTACCCCACCCCCAACCCACCCCAACCCCCAGTTCAAGATTTCCCCCAGAAAGTTAAAAACAATGTTGCATGAAGAAAATGTCGCCACAGATTGTTTTTCTCTGCATGGTTTCTCCTCCATATTGCTTCCAGAAGAGATGTTAGCACGGTGGTTACAGGGTTTTTTTTGTTTTATTTTGCTGACTAGCATAAGCCCACCTAAGCTAAGCTACAATGACACTTCAGGGCAAAAGATACCGCAGTGCAATTTGATAGCGGTGTAGAGATTAGACAGGCGGATTTAGATTTCTTTGTTACATGAGCGGGAAATGAAATTTTGGAAAAAGTTGTGTTGTAAATCTTTCATTATATTGGGATTTGTTGTCAGGGCGTGAAGGCGTTTTAAACGTCACGTAGAGGGAAAAAGCACAACAACCGATTGTGCTCCTTCCAGGACGTTGATGCAGCTGCGTGTACGTGTTTGATTCATGGGCAGAGAAGCGGGGAGACTGAGAGCCAGAGGAGCTAGGTGACCTTGAGCTGCAATGGATGCTGGGCACTTTAGCTAACAGACCTGTGTGTGTGTGTGTGTGTGTGTGTGTGTGTGTGTCTGTCAGTCAGTGTGAGACAGGTGGGTTGATTGAACCCAAGCAGCTTGTCTCATCTCTGTGTACAGCACAGCATTTCCTTTCTGTGGCATTGTGGGTAACATGGCTGTCTACCCCCCCCACCACCACACGCACGCACACACACACACACACACACGCACATGTGCTTCCTTATAGCAGCTAATAACCTTTTTTTTTCTCTGCTCTGGGTCTCACAGGGTTAATAGAGGGAGCAAGGCATAAATATTATTAGACTATAATCATCTAAACATTCTTTTTTTAATCCAGCTTTGACACTTTGGGGACACGTATTTCAAGGCACAAGTGTTATTTCCAGATTTAATTGGCAGGCCTGTGTCTCATTTCTTACAAAAAAAAGGAAGACAAGGACATGGAGTGAGGAGGAAACATGATTGTGTGTTTGGTTTCCATGTCATGACTTTCACAAGTCTGAAGCAGCTGCGGTTGGTTTCGGTAAATCATAAGATGAGTGAGTTCCAAGGTGTCCTCCATTCAGCGGCGTAAACTGGACGCGTGATTAAAGTGAGATGAGATGACGCTGAGATCGTCCTGTGCATTATAATATAGTGATGGCGGCGTGAGAGGTAAAAGGGTGTTTGGTTGGTGACGTGCAGGAATGCGTGTCAAGGACCAGACTCCAACATGCTGAGAGGTGGCTAAATGGGAGCCATAAATACACAAAACATCTGATTCTGAAAATAACAAGGACAGCAGGGGGGTGGGGGGTGGGGGGTGAGGGTGCTTTGAAGTCATCAGTCAGATTTGAGCTGTCTGGCGCGGCGACGTGTCTTAAATCTCATTACATAACCGCTGCTACTGCTCTTCTATTTTTCTTTTTTATAAAACCGTGTTTATTCGGCTCCAGGTAACATAGAATAGATGGCTTTGTTTGTCTCATTTTCTTGAAAATAATTGCTTTGCTTCCGGCCAGAGCGTTAAGCAGTAAGAGCAGGGTTCGCTTTTCAATCATCTGACACACCAGACGTGTCATAGGATTTTTTTTTTTTAAACCACCGGGGTGAGAAGTGACATTATTAACACAACACAAACTCTCAGACCTCATTTCTCCTCACTGCTTGTATTCAGAGCCTTTGTTTTATCAGTCGTAATAAACCCACCAACACTCCATAACACCGTACACTGACATTATATGAACGTAAAACAGTGTGAAGGATTCAGGGGTCAACGGCCAGTTCGCACGCCGTTGTACGAAGGTGTTTGCTGCCCACACAAAACAAAAAACTCAAATAATGATGAGTTAATTTTTGGTTTTGTGGCTCAAAAGAGGAACAAAACAAAATTACACACATTAACCAGAACTCTAAAGGCAATTATAGCTTCTATTCTGTTGAGTCTGTTTAAAGATAATTACAGCAGCTATTGCTATATTGAGTTTGAAAATAAAAACTGTCACATTACGGATTTTTTATTGCAAGAAGAGCCAAGTGAAATCAGCAGTGCATAGCTGACTAACCCAAATAATAAAATTATGCCTTTAGAGTTGATCCAGTGCATGTGTTTTGACCCAAACAGCTGTTTGACGGATGTATTCACCTACCAGTTCAGCCCTGATTGGTGCCTAATACCTTTGCCTATTTAATGAGCGCTTAGTCCACGCTTAATCTCACCACAAGGGCATGCGGCCGTAGTCCAGCGTGTTCCGTCTGCCATCTGCAGACGTTTTACCTACTGTCATCCGCTGCTTGAATAATCTGCGTCTTTGTTTTGCTGTTTCAGCTTACGTCTGGGGAGTTAAAACACACCGCGTACTGTCGTCCATCACAAAAACATTGTCATTCAATTCACTTTCGGAGGTGTTAGTGTGTCATTTTTGTTGCGTGTGACGTCCGGTCAGGCTGTTGGCATCTGCCCCTGGCTGACGTGTTAGTCTCGTAGGTCAAAGTTGTCGGCGCTTTTGCTGCACTTAATTGTTGCACGGCTCTGTTACAGTTAATCTTCTTAGTCTGGCGTCTTAACAGGACAGAGTCAACTCGGACCCATGTGCAAAGGTCTGATTAATGAGCTCGCCGTCACTCGGAGCATTTGCAGACAGGGCAGCGGAGGGCAGCCGACACCCGACGCTGTTTCCTCCCCTTCGAAACACATCTCACGCGCTGGGAATGCAACTGGTGTACGTGGACCGGAGTCGGCTCACTGGTTCCCCAGCTGAAACTGTCGTTTGTGTTTCCCTCATTTGGTAACGCCCTGAAAACGTCTTCAGTCGAGGTCAGCTGATGGTGTCGTACTCTGATCTGCGTCCTCATCATGCATACGCTCTCCAAGGACCAACCTCGTCTTGTTATCTTGCGGCCTCTTTCATTGTTTGTCTGATGGACTGACTGGTTGCTTTTGACAATACTGGCCCAGTCAGTATCAGATTAGCCAGCGCTCTGCTGTCCTCTGGTTTTATGAAGTGGACTGGAACTTCCTCCCCATGCAAAGAATCGCCCGACACACCAGAAGTTGACAGAAAAGCCAGTACTCAGTCCCGATGTGCAGGGCGTGGCCACGACGGCTGTCACAGCAGCACATCACAAACAACTGAGCCGCTCAGCTGAACAATCGATATCCTCTTAAAATGTATAATTAAACCTGATTTGAGTTCACCAGCTCCTACGTTCGGTAGTATGGGAGCAAGCAAATGAAACGACTGATGAATAGCAGGCAGACGGGGTGCGAGTCTGCATCCAAATGCAGCATAAGATGCTATCTGCTGTCGTCAGTGTTGGATCAGCCAGCGTGTATCGAGGCAGATGTTGGTTCTGCTGAGATGGAACGTAAGACCTCTGATGCATTACCAGGCTATAAATAGCCGCACGGAGGTGAGATCTTCCATCTGGATGTGCTGTAGAGATCACGTCGTCTCCTCGCTGTGGACTGTAGACATTTGGGCAGCGGTGGTAACACGGTAACGGCGTCTGTGTACGCACACGCACCCCACCCCCGGTCTAAGTGATTCATTTCATCCACTGTTACTTCGTCATCACCGGTGGTTTATTTTAGTCGTGTGTGTGTGTGTGTGTGTGTGTGATGTCTGCACAGGAGCTAATTTTCGGATCAATCCAGATGTGCACAGCTGAGCAGAATTCCTCCAACCAGCATCTGTTTCTCTTTCCTGTTGGTGGGGCTCGGACGGATTTGGTGAATTCTCCTAAGTCTGGTTTGCTCAGTACCCAGAAACTCCTTGTTTTTGTAGGAATTCTCCACAGCGTGGGTCTGTGATTCGTCACTGTTCAACAGAATGTTGTCGGTGTAACCTTGGTTTGGACTGAATGAAAAAAAAAACGTAGCGATGTGTAGAAGTGACCTTGGTGTAAACTGAACCGTGAACGAGCGGTTGTAATATTTCACACAGGCTCAAGGTCACAGAGGGAAAGGACAGAATTTCTGAAAAATGACTCGCGAGCAGCGTTCTGCAGACGATAAGCTCTGCTGCGTTTGTTGTGAACGTAGACGGGGAAATGGCCGATGAACATGATAGAGTGAACATCAATACTTTATCGATCAATCTTTCTAGTTAACTTGTTTCCAGAAACATTGAGTGTTCAACCGCGTTATCTGGAACTGTCACAGTGAATTTGTTGATCAGTAGAACTGGTAATCGCCTACATTAGTTTACATGGGATGAGAACCATATGTAAACATGTCACTATAGCACATAGAACATCTGGTTCAACACACACTCTCACACACAAAGACAAAGAGAATCTATGCGTTTGCAGCGACAGAGTCAGGATCCAGTCATTCAAAAAAAGAAAGCCCGCGACTTTCATCTCACCATGACTATGACAAGTCTGGGTTTTATCATCCGTTCCAGCTACGGCTCCTCGCCTATGCGGGGTGGAAGGGTGTGTGTGTGTGTGTGTCTGTGTCTGTGGGGGGCAGTGATTAGCATTTTAGTATTTTATTTTAGTTCTGGAGGTTTCACCTCGTGTTTGGACCCGTCAATAAAGGGATCGTGATGAATAATGGGATGATGTGTCTTGGAAAACTAGGCCAGATACCATTCTTCTTTCTTTTCTTTCTCTCTCTCTCTCTTCTGTTGTCAATCATCCTCTCCGCTTCGTCACACCATTGTTGTTCATTGTTGTTCCGGTCTGCATTGAACCTAAGTATATTGAGAGGAAATAATTGTCCAAGTTGGATCACATGTGCTGACGGCTGCTCTTTGTCTCGTCCCCGCCCCGTCGTTCCCTTATCAGGACGAGCAGTCGCGTTGCACTGCCTTCGTGTGGTTCATGATTGGAAGGTCACCCTGCTGCTTGATGCAGTGTCTGGCACCACCAGAAGAACGGTCTGGCTGCTCACAGGGAGCCAGGGGTGTGTGCTGTGCTTCTATTTTATTTTTTTTTACACAGTTGTGTACAATCCTTTGGCGGCAAGCAGGTGGTTGAGAATCAGTTTGCAGTTTCCGTGACAACAAGTGCAGCGAGTATCATTTATTCCAGATGATCCCAGGTCCAGTCCAGCTGGTCTATCTGGAACTTGTTTGTTTGGGTTTTTTTTTTTCACCCCCTCACACTCAAGTGTGTTTCCTCGTCCTTCAGCACCATGGACAGCGCCTCCTCCATCCCACTGCCTTCACCGCCCAGTCCTCCTCCTGTCTCCTTGAGAAGGGAAAGTGATGCAAAAAAAAAAAAAATATATACTACCCTCACGCTATTCCATAACTGAAAGGTTATCACTCAGCGGGTGTGGTGGGATGAAGGAAGAAGACGGCTGGAGCTCGTCTGTGACACGGCCAGACGCCCTCGCTGATGGTTCAAAGCTGCTGCACTCTCCAGCCCACACAGGGGACTGGATGTGAATAGATCACGGAGCTGTTTGTCTTCAGTGCCTGATGAGTGTGAATTGTGAGTGAGCCTGAGGAGCTGCAGCTGTCTTTATCGGAGGCCGTTTCTATTTGATTTGTCCATTGTCTGCCTCTAATTTTAGCCGCGCTCGTGTTCGAGTCCGATACGTCGAAAGCTGATGGAGTCTGTTGACGAGTCGCAGGCAGAAACAGACACCTGGCGATTATGTTGGTGGTTCAATGTCGTAAAAAGGTCACGGCACGTTTAATCCCGCTGGCGCCCTGTACGGTCTTCTGAAACGAGAGAATATTTTGTGTTTGTGTTTTTTTTTTACTACCGAGGGAGAACCTGAGGGCAAAACGTCGACGCTTGCAGGAAACCAAAAGCCTTATTGATCAAGAGCTATTTTTGAAAGCGGGGTCGAATTAGATCATGTATCTGCACTGTAGAAGCATCATGTGAAGGGCAACAGGATCTTATCTTGTGGGTTTATTAAACGACACACGAGGCTCACGAGATGGGAGCTGTGCATATGGTCGGAGGTGGCCGAGCACCGGCTGGTCTCACATACTTAACTCCTTCCTCTGGGAGATCTCTGACCCTCAGCCTCAGCCTCAGCTTCGCTAAGCTGCAGCAGCAGCTGAGCATTGCATCAGCTCACAGAGTTCTGGTTCATGTAATACCTGCAATTTGTGCAATCCGCGCTGATGCTGACTGTGTCCCTGTCAGCTGCAGAGGGAATTTGAAATGTTGGAGTGTGTAAACTCCTCAAACGGTAGTGATTGCAATCAGACCGCATCTAATGAGCTACTTGACGTGTTCTCAGTGAACCTGCTCCTCTGTCGTCACCACGTTCTACGTCCATCACGGACCATGGTGCAACACACCCACACACACACACACACCCCTCAAGGTGACCTGCAGCCACTGGAGAAACCTCTGTGACGAATAGGACGTGTTTGTCTGACTAAAGAGAGGAAGAAAACAAGAGAGTGAGTGTGTGAGCGACACCTCCTTTGAACCATTTGAAGCGTTTGAATCACAAGAGACGTGACATGTACTTCTCTTCCCACTGCTGATCAAAAACACTCAGCTGTAATGACAAGGTAGTTTCATCCAGTGGAAGATACACTGGTCTGTTCTGAGAGAAGATTTCTGATTCTAATGTACTAGTTTTACAACAGATGTTTATTATTAGAATGATGATGATGATTATTAATAGTAGATATACACAGATTTTCTGTACAATTGCAGATGAATCTTATATATTATGTGTTGCAATCATAAAATTATATTTTAACATTTGATTGGGATTTTTGTAGAAGATGACAGTCAGTATAAATCCTGCTGACAGTCTAACTAGTGTAGCTTGGTATTTGAGGACAATGATTTTGAGGAATTGATGCTTGACGGTGAAATGTTGTGTATTGGTAGAATGTATATGGGGTAGACAACATTGTCCAGTGATCTAAGTAAAAAGAGCTGTGTCCTTGGACATGATGTGCCTGGTGACTGCAGCGTTTCCCAACTTTTCATCAGGCCAACGCCCATGTTGGACAGCGCTAAGAGTCCAGGTGAACTCGACAGCACTCTCTGTGTTTACTGTTATATAACGTTCAGTCAGTGGTTCTGAAGCTGCTTCTGAAGCAATACTGAGAAGACTGGAACGTTCCGTGGTTGTTCCAGCGTAGCCATGCTATAACTCTGACCAGTAACTGGAAACTTCTGCGCTGTCGCCTTCGGACAACGAGCTTTGGACAGCTGTCAAAATCGAGTTTGGTGTGTGTGTGTGTGTGTTGTGGGGGGGGCAGCATCAATAAGTGACAACAAAATAGGACCAGTGCTGGAGCCAAAATATAAAAGGAAAGAGGAAATACGCATGAATAAAGAAACCGACAAACACACACACACACACACACACCACAATCATGATCTGAAACGAGCAACAAACACTAATTAATGTATAATGTAATATATGTATATAACATAACAATGATAATTTTGTTTTTTCTCATAATAAAAAGAAGAGAATATATCTGTTTTATTTCTTTATTTATTTCATTGTATTTCTTTGCTACTTGGTTATAGTACTGTTGGAATCATGCAGGCTGACATGCGAATGACATGGAGCTCCTCCAGGGACATTTCCATGTCAGTAGTCAGTGGAGATGATTGAGGGGGGAGTACGGGTCACCGTGAGTTCCATGTCAGTCCTTAACTAATGACATGGAGCCCAAAGCGTTTGCTTCTCTGCCTCCGAGCAGCGCCTGTGAGGACACAACAGAAAATAGACGCCAGGGTCTCAAAGAGTGGTTGGTCCGTCCCTTTGCTTCTGTGGATCAAATGCAGCTGTGATGTGACGACGTCTAAATTTAACACAGCGACAGGGTGAATCATTGTTTGCTTGGGGACTGCATTCACTTGTAAAATGACTTAGCAGTTTTTATCCCTTGATTTGTCCCCCCGACGTCTGATTGGGAGGGGGAAGGAAGAGGAGGCAATTTCGTCTTAGTCCTAGTGAGCGTCGCCTTGTGGGAAATCAGCGTGGTGGCAGCTCCTGTAATTAGTTCTGCTTGTTAGAAAAAATGAAGGGGTTACTAATTACCAAGTGGATGGCTTCTTGACTTGTTGTGCGTCTTTTCCCCCCGTTTCCTTAAAGATCATTATTACTATATCGTCTCCAGGGCCGAGCATGGAAAGACGGTGTGTGTGTGTGTGTGTGTGTGTGTTTGTGGGGGGGTGCTGTTAGCAGTTTAGCTCTAACATGATGAATCTGCACGGGCACATCTCCAGGGGTCCTCTGTCATGCTCTAACAGACTTCCTGCCACAAGTATGTGGAGGAAAACGCTCGTCAGGATTTGACATGACGAGACGCCCGCTGCAGCCACGCAGCTCCGTCGTGCTCCACTGCAGCTGTTGACAAACGCTGGTCTGGTTCCGTGTCTTACATCGAGCTCGCTTCCGGTGTACGACGTCGTAGGTGTGATTGTTTGATGCGTCGCAGTCGAGTTTGTAGTCGGAGCCTCTTCACTCGTAAAGTCACTGGCAGCAGATGGAGACAGATGGTCCGACAAACTTTTACTGCACCAGCACCTGGGAAGTAAAGCTCACTGGTGGATGTGATGCTTCTGTACCGCAGTTCATCAACTTCATTCACACAAAGTGCGTTCTCAGCTTATATGACACACACTCACTTTGGAAATATGATGACAAGTCTCTCTGTTTGAAATGTAGCAAGATAGATGGATAGATAGATACTTTTACTACTGTTTAATCTGAAGTGAGAAATTCACAGTTCATATCAGTGTAACTATTTAAGGACTCCATCGAGGTGACTGATTACATTTGAGGGCGTTTGTATGTTAATGACTCTTCTCAACTGCAGCGTTTAAAATCCTTTAATCCTCCACTTCATGTCATTATTCATTTAGATACAAAAACTGACCCTAATAATTGAACATCTTGCCAAGTTTGTTTTGTTTTTTTGTGGAAATTGTTCATATGTAACTAATAGTGTAACCAGGAATATTTCCTTCAGTAACTGTTTTCCTCCAGTAATGCAGCTGATTACAGTTTATTTTGTAATTATATTAAATCACAACTACTTTACCCTCTACCCTGTATACATATATAGACATATATAATAATTTGAAATTTATGTACTCTTAAGACACGTGTACGTACGCTCCAGTGGTTTAAAGTGGATTTTGTCATTTCATCTCTCGTACTCTCAGAGAACTGTGCATTGTTGCACAGAAATGAGATGGAAATGATATGTAAAGTAGCTCATAAGGTTTATAATAGTGTCACGCTGATTTCTGTCATCATAACGCATGAAATGTCTTTGGTCAATCAGTCTAGATGAAGGAGGGGAAGGAATCCGCCTTGATGGATTGGATCAAACTCCACTGGTAAACTTTGGTAAAAAGCTATTATCCTTCAGTGTAATTAAGTTTGGATTTCAAATCATGGAGGAAATGCAAATCTTCCAAAAATAGATCCCCATTGTGAACTCAAAGCTCATATGAGAACATGTGTAATCCGCCGCTGGCGCTCCGGAGTCAGAACTTCCAGCTCTGCTTTCAGCGTCTCCACCAACGTGTTCAGATTCCTCCGAAAGTTCTCCTCTAAGCTGAGAGCAAAGCAGAAGCATTGGCACATGATGTCACACTCTTCATCGATAATTCTCCGTAACACGGCGTTACATGCCCACGGCTGCAGAGGGACATTTATCTCCCTCTGCTGATCCGCTTCCAAGAATGATCCTGATGTGACATTACGTAAGTCCTGGAAGGCAGAGCTGCTGGTATTAGAGAACACATAAAGTCCAGAGAACATACTAATCTGTCTATGTGATTATTAGTCATAATATTTAACGCCAGCTTAATGAACGACCCACAGCCTAATCTTTATCTGTCGCTTTCACCTGTTCTCTCCAGAACCCTCCTGATTTGCCTTTGAGGATGGTGATATGGGGTAAAATAGATTAATTACACCTAGAGTGTGCGAGGAATTAGCCTGAATATCTCAAATGAAGGTTATAGTTGAATAACTGTGGCAAATCTCCGGATTTTCTCCGCATCTCCTCTTTCTTTTTTTTCTTTTTTTTCCCTTTTTTTGGGCAAATGTTCTATTTCAGCGCCCTCATTCCTGTAATTATTCTCCAAGAATACAGAGGCTACATGGTAAATTATGAGCTGTTAAGCAGAAACAGCGAGACACGGCGTGCTCTGACATTCACAGTGTTTTCTTCTCCAAATGAACCCAGCTTCTCAGTGAAAGTTCTTTCGGAGTTCCCATAACTTTATAAGGTCGTAATCGTGCACTGACCGGAGCCAGTTCACGCTCCTGTCAGGAGGCTTGATGCAGGTGATAGAAGCTCACAGATCAAATCACTGGACACTGAGTTTCTTATCAGTTCACACCAGCGTCGGTCTGTGTGGGCGGAGAAACAAAGCCTCAAAGATCTGAGCAAATGTTTGCTGTGTGTTCCTTCAGAGGCCTTAAAGTTTTTTCACACTTTGCTTTTTTTTTTTTTGACACAGTTCAGTCAGGCAGTTGGCTTTTGTTTCAGAAATAGACTGTTAACGTCCTGCACACGCCAAACGGGCCCCGCTGAGAGGGATCGTTGGAAGCCTGTGAGCGTGTGAGAGGCGCAGACGCTTCAACTTATTCAGGAGAAGTGGCAGCAGTGAAGGTGCCCCCTCCCCACACACACTCCCTCCAAGTTGAGGTCGAACATCCTGGGCCTTAGCAACATTCACCCCAGCGCAGCAAAACCAAATGAATGAATGAATTTCAAAGACATCCATGTCGACACAGGCAAATCGTGCTCGGCTTGTCCACAGCATGTGGATGGGGAGGGTGTGTGTGTGTGTGTGTGTGTGTGTGTCACACGTCTTTTCCACTCACATCACAGCCGGTCATGGCCGTCGCTGTAACTGTGCTGCAACGTGTCTCTCTACTGTCTCTTCATCTTGATTGTCTGGTTTGTGTGCGGCATGCTTCACATCTATGTCCTGTTTTCTCTTTTCTCCTCTCTCCCCCCTTTTCACTTCCTCTCTCTTTGTGTTGGATGAGAAGGCAAGTCCTGGGGCACCAGAGGATGACGGCAAGTTGTCGGTAGGTCCTGTCTGATTGACCTTCTTCCCGTCTGCCTCTGTGTTTGTCCTCGTTTCTTTGTAGACGTAGCGTAACGTGTGTTCCTCCCTCCATCCTGTGACAAGACATGACGCCGCCTCGTGTGCACTCGCTCCGAGTTCTGTCTGTTTATTCCCCTGCCGATGGTCTTCTCCCAGTGAGACTCACCACGATGGTGCATGTGTAAATCCCGTCAACGTATGTGTACCTATAAAGATAAACCAGCAGCCGCCCTCCAGGTTGTTCAGGAGGCGGATCCAACCGCGCAGCAGGAGGAGAACCACGGAGACGCCTCTCCCCGCCTCCCAAACGGGCCTACGCGTGAGCCGTGGGCCGCCGAGGACGGTCGCCCTCCAAACAGCTGCCGCACGCGGTGGCGCCTTCTCTCCCACCGTTGTCAGGTTGAGGTGGACTGTGGGAGCGACCTTGTGAGGGTTGTTTGCCACTTTAAGTGTCAATGCACGACATGTGAAACCATTCAGCTCTGTTTCTACTTGTCGGTAGTTTTACTGGGTTGCAGATTCCTCTTCGGGTATTTATGCAAAAGAGGATTAGGGAATCATATTCCAACTGGGAGCGTAACTGGAGGAGCTGGAGTCTATTCATGACCGGATGTTACCGGAATACTTCTCTCTGTGCTGCAGATGTTGTTACTCTCGGTGGATGAGAAATGACTTCGACCCGTCTGCAGGATGATTGACACCGTGTCTCTCGTCTCACAGGCCAGGCCTCGACTTCAGAGAGGGGGGAGCTCCGCCTCCCTGCACAACAGCCTGATGAGGAACAGCATCTTCCAGCTGATGATTCACACGTTGGACCCTTTAAGTGAAGGTGAGCTGGTCCGAGGAAAGACCCCCCCCCACACACACACACCCACACACACACACACAGACAGTGTTCTCATGGGCTATCTGCTCATGTGTTCTCAGGTTCTTGCTTTCAAGTTTACGTGGAAATACACACATTATCCCTAAAACCCACCAGATTCTCCCGCTCTCTCTTGAATTGATCCTTTCTTTTTGTCCTTTTCTTTTTTTTTTTTTTTTTTGTAACACCAGTTCAGACGAGCCCAGCTCAGTGCGGTGTCACAGCGCAGCTGAGCTGGACGATCATTCTCCTTTAATCCAAGATGAAGGCCTATTAGCTCAGCTAAGGGAAATGTAAAACGGCAGCGTCAGTGCTCGGCGCGGGCGGTGAATATGTTAATTTGCGCGGGGAGGTGCAGTGTCATCCCCTTCTCAACCCACGAGCCGGAGGAGGGAACGAGGATCAAAGAGCTCCTATCTGAACCGGCATCTCATGACATGAGTAGTAATCTTTGAGGAATGAATATTAATGTAAAATACTAATGCCTGCTTACTGAATGGTGTCATTTAAAAAAAAAAAAAGTCCTTCTTAGACATGTGTGGTTGGAGCACATGGGATGTGTGAGAATGAAACAAATCTTGTGATGGTGTTCGTCTGCCCCCTTCAGCCTTCTCCCAAACTGCTTTACATTCCTTGAAAGCCTCAAATGAGTCAGCTCAGGAAAGATTAATATGCCGCTGTGAAAGTGGCCATTAACATGCATCGACTCGTTGTTGTACGCCGGATCCACGGCGTTCTGTCTCTGAGTGGGTTGAGGAGCAGAGGGGTTAGATCCCCTCGGCTGCTCGTCCGTGGGCCGTCGGGTCCACGCGCTGCATCCGACATGAACGACAGAGGACATCGAAGAACGTTTCTCAGCCGGATTGAGAGCGGGAAATGATTGCACTGACACAACAACAACAGTGTGACCCGAGCTGAGGACACAGAGAACAAAAGCAACACCTAGAACGCAACACTGCAGCAATGAAACAAAAACAAAAACAAATCAGTTTATGTTGGATCGTGTCATCGATTGTTGGACTGTGAGCGTGTTCACATTTACCGATGTCATTAATGCGTAGGAGCACGTTGTGGGTGCGCTGGCGCCGCGGAGGGAGTTGAACAGGTGCATCCATCAAAGCGGTTGTCCTTGCGTGCTCTTAGGCTTCAAGTGTAGCTCGGTGGGGCCGCGGGGAGCTGGCAGGACTCCATCCATCCATTTTTCATGGACGTTTCTCAAAATAAGTCCTCTGTGCTTTTGGAGCGACGGGAAAGGTCTGTGGTCGTCTGCTGGGAACCGCTAACATTTCACATTAGAGTCGGGGTATTTGGAGGTGTGTGTGTGTGTGTGTGTGTGTGTCTTTTTCTGAAATGCGTCAAAGGTGAAACCTCAAGATGTGACTCCCTGACCTTTGTATCACGTGGAGCTGTTTGCTTTGTTTTGCTGCTGCTGCTTAAATGATAAATAATCCAAATTAATTCAGAGATGACTTCTCTTAGATATCATTCCTGCTCACTTCCTTCTTGTTGAAACAGAACAAAAAAACACTGTCAACAGACGCACAAATAGCTTTGCAGCCTTTTCCTGTTGTTGGTGGATGTCGACATTTTATGTGTGTGTGAACCTGCAGGTGTGTCTCTCTAAAGGACTAGTTTCACATTTTGGGGAACCAGCTCACAGACTTGATGTGTTACCTGGGTGGTTAATATCCTCCACAGTATTGGCTTGTGGCCTGAAAGCCCATTTCCCCAAATGTCAAATGATGATTCCATTGTTTGATTTGAACTTTGATTTTTTTTTTTTTTTAGGACATATCGTTCATCTCGGTCAGTTGTGATGCTGTCTGACAAAGTATCACCTGGATTTATCTTTTCTCTGTTTCTGTCTTCCTATCTTTCTTTCTTCCACTGTCACACCTCAGAATTTGCTGACTCTGGTGAGTTACTTTAATTTCTGTAACCCTCCC
>CAAKHB010007770.1:236719-248902 GCA_901007665.1 Aeoliscus strigatus
TCATTACAGCCTCGAGGTGACTTTCTCGCCCCAACGTGTCCCTTATGTATACATCTCCCAAAATGCTGCTGTGCTGTCTGTCAACTCTGTTCCGTCCATCCCTGCAGACTCTTTCCTCCAAGTACCCATTCTCTCTGTGGATGTAGTCTCCTTGGAAACGCTCTGTGACCATTCCTGCATTGTTTTACCCATCGTCCGTCCCTAATCCTCTCTCTCCTCTTATGAACTCCTGTCATGGCGGTCGCTAAAAGGTCCATCACACGGGAGAAAACCACGTTGTGTCCCACACAGCTCGGCAAGTTTTACGCTTCCAGCATGAGCGGACGTCGTCAGCTGTTTTCTCCGTCCTCAGGATTTCCAGTCAATACGACCTTGACACATCAATTAGTGCCAATGGACTGAAGTCTCCCTCTACAGGCTTTACAATTAGCTGTTCCCACCAAACTTCAACTTGTAACACTTTCAGAGCAGATGCAGTTGATGTCTAAACATCCATAACAACCTCCATTTTTCATAATTGTCCTTTAATCCTGCACGCTTTTCATTTGAGAGAGCGCCGTAATAGCCCGGCACAGGTCGTTCCCGGCCCGCATCCCTTTTTCCATCAGCCTACAAACAATATCACTTAGGGGGAGCATGAAATATTGAAGTACAAAGACTGGTGGGGAGGGAGAAGCTCTCGCGCCGCTGAGTCAAGTCGAGGTTTATTCTCATGGTTGGCTGAAACAAGCCGCACAGAAACGGGATTCCAGCTGCAAACATCCCTCCGCCTCCGGCCCTTCAGGAGGGGTTGAACTCTAATGGGGAGTTTGTCCTTATTCTTAGCTGAAGTTGACCTCTGTGTGGCGTGAGGCTTGTTTATGCAGTTGGGTAACGCCATGAAATCACATGCATCTTTAATAACGCAGATGAAATGTTTTTTATTCAGATATCATCCATATTTAAATGGGGTGCAGCCATTCAGCTCTATAAATGTTTCCCAGCAGATCATCGTCCCAACGAGAGGGATCGGTTAGTGTGGATCATTTTCATTCATCACACGTGAATCCAGACTGTGCAGCTCATGGTTGGAATGATAAGACAACGTGCCACCGCTCCACTGGGGACCACCGCCGTGGACCTCAAATTCATCAGATGACATTTAATTGATTTGGAAGGACTCATTTCCAAAACAGAGTGGAATAAATTACACTTTCACTAAGAGAACATCCGCGTTTGCCCTCAAATTTACTCCTGGGCCTCTTTTAGCGAGCTACTGTTCTGTAGAGAAATACAGATCCACCCCTCACCAGTTGCATCGATTGTGTCAGTAATGCACAGACTGTCACTGACCTCCATTTTCCATTCATGCAGACATAATACATCGACATTCTACTGTTGCGTTTGTGTTCTTGTCAATTTAACAGACCTAGAGCAGCAGAGTTTGTCGCCTCGCTCTGTGAAACACAGATATCCAAAGCACGTGTCTCCTCTGCACGTTCAGATGCAGTCGGGGAGGCGGTTTGCTTCTGTCCCCGCTGCTTCTGCTTAATATTTCATGGACAGACGCGCAGGAGGTCGATCTTCTCTTCAAAAGTGTGTGTTTCTCTAAATTTGAAAATTCTCATCCAGCGTTGTTTCAGTGTATTTCGTGAGAAACTCATTCTGGTTTGGCTAGATAGGGCACGTCCAGTGTGTTACGTAACTGTGACCAGTCAACCCCCACAGACACACACACACACACACACACACACACCCGTATGTCACAGCCACCCTGTGTCGACTGGGCGAAAGAATCAATGTTAAAAGCCTTTTTTGCTTCAGCACAGACTGTGAAAGCAGCGATACACACACACACACAGACACACACACACCGCCCGGCAGAGGTTTAGAGGTCACGCCACAAGGACAAGAGTGCCCTCGGCAAACAGCAACAACAACAGCCCTCTGTCTCTGTGTGGCCACAGAGGGCAAGCAGAGGACTGCACTGGAAGTGATTGCGTTGCGGCCTAATTGCCCTCAGAGCAGCTCCAGTCAGCGGCCGGCTGCGCAGCGATGGTGCACTTCAAGCCCAAATCGCCTAATCACATGGGATTGAGGCACTTGTGTCGGAGTGCAGCAGATGAGCGCCGACGCTCTCAGATGGGATGTGTTTTCATGTCATTAGATTGTGTTTTCAGGGCTGCCAAGTCGTGCATTTGGCATCAGACTCCATAATCCTCTCACATGTGAGCGGAGCGGTCGCCCACTGTCGGGCGGACTTGATAGAGCACGGCGGGGGTTTGTGGGTGTGGGCGTTTACAACACCAACTTCTCACAACTGGAACGCTCTGCTTGTGAAGAGAGTTTTGCGGTCAGATCACTCTGAGTAATCTTGCGTCTCGTGGAAGGAACGTTGATCGAGTCTCAACTTTAATGGCCGACAACATGATGGATACTTTTTTTTTATGTTGATGACAAACTGTGATCAGTCACATTATTGGAGACTTAAAATAGAAATGTAAAATAAATAAAAGAAATACATAAATTAAAAGCAACAAAAAAATCATTGAATTAGTTACACTAATTACATTTACAGTTGATAGTTCCAAAATAACTTTCCACACACTGGTCATGATCAGACTTACAGGCAAACACACACACACACACCTTCAAACATACTTAATTTGTAATTAAAGTCTGAAGGACTTAGTTACACACAGGTTGTGTAATAATTCTCTCTGAAACATGAAACATGACTTTCACACATTGTTCCTTTGTCTTTTCACTGTGATGCACATACTTACGATCCCTGTGAGCACGTTTGTCTCTGTTGCTGGAGAAGATCTGACGTCTCAGAGAGTGTTTGTCGGTCCGTGTGTGGGCGCTGGACGTCTTGTGGTCCTCTCCTGCGTCGCGTTCAGCTATGGCTGCAGGTTTGAACTCCCATAATTCATTATGCAGATGTGCTGACGGTTTATCGGCCGTGCCACAAAGAACTGCTTCAGTCAGGGAATCGAATTAATTGTCCGGGGTCTCATTGTGGAAATGAACCGCACAATCATCGAGCTTGTGAATAAGCTGACGGACAGAGGAGAGGAGGACTCATCTCTGTGTTGCATGTTGACCCAGTAAATTCTCCTCTGACTTTACTGTTTGTTTTTACACATCATTTTATGAACGTGTATTTGTTTTTCACCCCTTTTTCCTCCAATCGCCGTCTCTCCTGCGGCGCTAGCAGGCTTTCTCTCAGGCTCAGTTGTTGCTTGACTGTCATGTGTTTGATTTCATCGTGAATCTCTGCTGCTCTGTTGTCCACCAGGCAGGAGGAGTCGTTGCGTGTCCTTGTGCCTGTGTGAGTGTGTGTCCGACCGGTGGACCTGTCGTCTTCTGTCATGTTCACTGTTCCTTTTCTCTGTGTGTCCGTTGCCTTACCCTTGTCTTTTGCTGTGATGTTGTAGAGCTTGGGACTTATGGGAAACTAAAATATTATCACTCAATGACTGAGGAAGGTAAGCCTGAAAGTTTTCACTTGATTCTTTGTGTCCGAGTCTGTCATCCCTCTTTGCTTTCTCCATTGTAGTGGAGCATCACCTCCAGTCGCTTTTGTCTTTTTTTTTTGGGGGGGGGGCTTGTTACATACAGTTTGCACTGTTTTTTTAAGTTGGACCTCTGAGATTTCACTGACATGAGTGCAAATCACATTTCATTTTTTAAAAACTTTTTTTTCACCATTCTTCTTATTATTATTCTTCTTTTTTCTTTTTTGCTTTGATAATATGTGGTGTGTTACTGTGTGTTTTCAATTTGGACGGCAGCTGTCATATGTCACTTAAGTTTGATTCTCCGAGAGACAAACAGCCTTTTTATTGGATTCTGTATCAAAGTTGTAAACTGATTACAGGGCAGGCTGGTAAAACTGCACACACACACAAACAGCATCTCCTGCCTGATGCTGTGAAAACCCAAGGTTTCCTTTTTCCTCGTCGGCCCTGGTTCCATTCTACGTTACTGAAAAATGCATCATCCCTTTTCTCAGCACTCAACATGGACGTTCCACTCCCACCAGCAGCGGGTGCGCAGACGCACGCTGCTGAATTTGGCAAACTGCAGTGACTCATCCAACCCCGTTGGTCGCATAAGAGGCAGAGCTGACAAAAAGAGAGTGTGTGGAACAACGGCGAGGGAGGCGCCGGGCTCCATGATGCTCATCCACGACTGCAGTTATTTCACCATAACGCAAAACTGTTCTCACTCCATCAGGAATCTTTCCAGAAGTAACTGTGTCTAGTAATGTTATTTTTATTTTGTATTTGAACAACTTAACGCCAACCAGTTGACTGAATGAAGACTACCTACATTTTAGATTTTTTTCTTGCGTAGATATTATCTAATAGACCTAGTTCACTTAAATGGCATTCAAAATTAAATAGGGCTAATGGTGACTTACCACGCTTTTTGTGGATTTCATGTAAACAGAACCTGCTACTTGTATAAGAGACAATGTTTTTACACCCACGTTTGAAAAAAAACAACAACAGCACACTGAAATTCACACTCATACTGGCATTTACCGCCGAAGACGTGTGATCGCCGTCTTGTGAAAACGTGTGCGTCTTTTGTGTGCATGTGTGTGTCTGAGAGGGAGCGAGACAGGGTTGGGAGGGGGGGGGGGCTGCCAAGCGCCACAAACACAAACCGATGATGGTATTCGGTGGAGGCAGATTCGTGAGGAAAAACAGGAAGGAGATGCAGCGTGAGGGGGAGACGAGAGGAGGGCCGCCGGCGACTCAGGGTGGTTAACGATTTTGCCAGAAGGTCACAGACAGCGTGGACATGGTCGGGTGGAGCGTGTATCGACGTGTCACTGTGTCAAGCACTGACAAATCAGCCTGGCCCCTTAAAATGAAAATAAAAAAAATCATTCACATTGATCGTAATGGGCTGACAGGCACGGGACACGCAGGCAAACGCTGACACGCATAGGAGGTCTGGGAAATTAAAAATGGACACATGGCTGCACATGTAAATGGCGTCTGACCTCAGAGGAGACAAAGCAGGAGAACTACGTTGTGTCTTGTTGTGTCAGTGCTGTGTCGTGTGTTCTTTTTGTGGTATTTTGCGCCACAGGTGGTTGTTTTTCTGTTATCGTTCCTCAGGCCAAGAGAGGTCGAGAGGTCATTATGTAAGCACACCGCGTCATGACGTCCAATTGATGACCGGCTTTCAGTCGTCCTGCGTCACAGCTTCACCGGTCCAAATTGAAACACAAGATCTCTCCGGAAACATCTGTTCGCTCACGAGCAGATGCGTTTTTGTTGCGTTCTTCTGAGACGTGAGACACAGAAATCAGGTGTCTGATATTAGAATGCAAGTTGAACTCCAGAGATGCCCCCCCCCCCCCCCCCCAACTCCTCCCCATCTCTTCCAACAACAAGGACATTGCAGGGTCATCAGTATCTGATATGCTACGTCAGACTGACACTCAGTGTTTGCAGTATGTGAAGCTGCTGCCCTGGAGGCTCTGGGCGCTTTTGAAACGTGACCCGTCCGGGGTCAAAGGTGAAAGAGCTCTCAGCAACACGGGGTGCCGCTGTAACGTGTAACCGCTGCGGCCATTGTTTTGCAGGTAAATTTCGAGAGAAAGCCTCCATTCTCCACAAGATCGCTAAAAAGAAATGCCAGGTGGAGGACAGCGAGAAGGCCAACGGCGTCGCAAGCCGCGCAGGTACGAACCCTCTGCCCAAAGGTTTCACACACGGCTCGTTAGCCAGTGCCACACCAGCAGTTAAACAAGCATGACATTATCAAGAACTGCCAAATTGATCGCAAGTGTCGTCTTCAAGCAGTGTTTAAATCAATCACCGCCGCTGCCAAGTGTAATTTATGTGGGTTTGTCACTTCAAAGAGCGACGGACAAAAGGACGAGCAGGAGGCCGGAGGAAGCGCTTTCATGGCCGCGGTCAGAGCCGCGGTCAGAGCGGCGCAATCAAAGCCACGCGCGCATGTGTCCACAGCGCAAAATTATGTTAACAGCGCTGCATTAAAATATTAGCATCTTAATCAAAAAGCACAACTGGTCGTCGGCAGACTTTATCTCCTGTCGTTAAAAAAAAAACGTCTGCGTTTACGGTGTGATGGCGAGTTACGGTCACATGGCTCTGGGTATTTTAGCCACCTTCCTCACTTTGACTTTGAACTTCCACAATAACCTGCTTCAGATGTAGTTTACATCCGGTCCCATTACATGCAGATGGTTACCATGGTGATCCACCGCCTGTACATAATATATCGTATGTGACTGTAGATGCAGCGTTGCTCTGTTCAAACTAAGTTGTGATGTTCCAGCATCCTCTTCTGAAGGACATGGTGATGAATGCTGCGGTGCTTTAACGCCTGACAACGGTCGTCACGCACATATTCATCTCTTACCTTCTGCGCAGACAAAAATCTCCCGAACAGCTCCAGCGTGGAGGTGGATGTGCCACCACCCATGAACGGAACAGCCGGGCAAGAGGGGGAAACGGTAAGGACGCACCAACTCACAAAACTCAGCCCAAGACGACGGGCTCGTCTTCTGAAAGGGCATCAAACTGCATATCAAAGCCGGGGAGACATTTATGAATATTTAATGCTTCTCAACCGCGTCTGTGTTCCACTTTGAGTGTGTTGATGCAAAGGTCACACTGACAATGGCTCAGGTCACCACCGCTGATCCTTTCCCAGCATGCACCTGGGCGAATTCCTCCATCATCACCCACACCTGCCAAAGACCTGTCTGGTCCCACTGAGTTCTGTCATCACACACCTCACTCACCTGGTGCTGGGCGCCGCGAGAGGCTGAGACACACACACACACACACACACACACATAAACCAGCTCAGAGTGTGTCAGAATGGCACATGCAGCAATAGAGACAGTGTGTGTGCTGACGACGGCCTGCCGGGTTAGCAGACGGTCCTGGAGCACGAGGGCAGTGATCCAAAGTCACACACTGAGAAGATGCTGACAGAGGAGATGAATGTGTCGATTGGCCCGCTGGGTACTTTCACTTTATTTTGGCAAATGTGGACCTTTACTTTAAGAGGCTGACGTATATGTGTATTGTGCCAGTTGTGAAATGATAACACATTCCACGTACAGCTACACCCACTGTGTCCCGAAAAATCAGTTTCGTGTGTAAGCGTCATTGAAATGAACAAAAAAAAATTGTTCACTTCTGTTAGTACACTATTCACACTATGTACTTACTCACGCAGTAATCAAATTTTGCCTCTCTCAAATGAAGCAGTGCAAATTTTGACAGATGCTTTTTCTACTTATCGACAGTGCAACTAGTGATTGAGTTGGGTTTTCATTATTCATCATCACTGCTGTGTTGTATTTAATACAACAACACGTTGTTCAGTGCGGACGCACGTTTGTAGTCAAAATATTAAGTGTAAGTAAAGAAGTAACTGATTTGAGACACACTGTGCACATGATTAAGTGCAGGTGTTGTAATTGCCCATATGCTCCGGCTGTCATTGCGATACCACTCCCCCTGGTGGCCTGGATGACTCTGACAGTCAGCGTGTGTAAAACCACCCACGTCCTTCCAGAAACAACAGAGTGCCTTTTATCTCAGAGTTATTTTTCCATCGCTCTCCCATGACGATCATATCTATGTCTGGCCGCCTTGCCTGAGGTTTCACGAAGCCGTTAAGAAAAGAAGAAACATTTCTCAAGTGATGAGTCAAAGAATTTGGAAGGTCCCTGTTTCCCACATGTGTGTATTTTTAGAGGCGTGTCCCACAGTGCACCTGTGCGTGTCAGCAGCTCACACCTCCGTCGGCTGCCAGAGGACCCGTCACACTAATTGCTCAGTTCCTGCTGGATTCCTTGGCAACTAATATTGGAAAACAAGAGGATAGTTAAGGTCAAATATAAACGTGCAGCAGACTTCCTGCTCCTGTCTCTGTTGTTTGCTCTGCTGGCAAAACCTCTTTCCAGCCAGAAGTCTTTTCGAGCAAACAAACTGTGCAATAATATGGACTTGCATTTCAAATGAATGTTTCTTTAAATCAAATAAAGGAAAAATCATGACCGCAGGGAGTTTATGACTCATCCAGCCTCATCTAAAGCAGCTTCATAGATTCTAGGACGGAAATAACATCTGATTTGAATATATTATCTCTTTCGTTCCTTCCTGTGAAGTCAAATGAAGCCTCCGTGTCAAAGCGATAAATCTAAAAACGGCACTGTGGATATTCCAGCCGAGGCAGCTGCTGCCTGTGCGCCGTTATGTGGAAACTATGAATAAAGGCATTTTTTTTTTAATAAAGAAATGTGCTGCTGTTATTAAAACGCACATTCGGGAAGGCTGGAGTCTCTGCAGGCGGATTATTAAGTTGAAGAACATCGTCGCGCTTTGTGTTCGCGCCGGAGCTTCGCCCAGCTCCAGGTGCCACGCTTCCCCGTGGGAAAAAAGAAAATAGTAAATGTCACACCTCCCCTCGCAGCTCTGTGGTGGTCCGCTAAAAGTCAGTCCCTTTAAGCTCGGAGTTGGCAGTGTTGCTAACTGATACGCCCCCAAACACACACACACAGACGCCCCACCTCGGCAGGAAGGGCCCCCAAGGGTCTGGCATTTGGGCAAGTGACTCTGAGCGGGGAGCGTCGGCTCTACGGGGTTCAAAAAGAGACAAAAAGCAGCCTGCAGCCTTGCTGTTGGAGGCAGATTGTGAAGTGTAATCACTGACCTGAATCCTGTGACTTTTTTTTCTTTTCTTTTTCCCCCCCCCCGTTATTATCTCTCAGACGTGTCTGTCATTCCATACCAGAGTGGGACGAGAGAGGGGGCGTGTGTTTTTGATCTTCTTCAAGCCCTCGCGTTTTGGGTTTGAGGCCCTTTTTAACCGACAACAATGCAGCCATCTGGCTATGGAGAGGAGGAGAAATCTAAATGCTGAGCATAAGCGATGTGAGCGCTGCCTTTTGTTAAGCAGCTCTGATTACCAAGGTTACCAGGCAATACTCGACAGCAGGATAAGCTCCATATGATTCATGATTTGAGCAGGAGCCGCGATTAAAGCTCCCTGCTTTACTCTCTGGGCACACTTAAATGATCTAATTAATACCGGTCGGATGGAAAACGGTTGATTATTTACACAACAGCATCTGCCGTCTGTTGTTGTCAACACTTTCTCTCTACGCGTTTGCCAGCATCGCTCTCAGAAGAGCAACTTCCACGTCGTCGGTGCTCGTGGACGTGTGTGGACCTGTTCTCCACAGGTCCCCGCGGCTCCTCAGCATCCTGTATAATTGGACAGAAAGGGACCCAGGACCTCCTTCCGCCCTCAGAAGATGCGGTTGTTGTTGTTGTCGTTGTTGTACCATTAAAATTTCACACCACAATGTTTGATGGACATTGCGCTCCAGCGGGAGCGGTAAAAGAAAAGACGACTGCCGTCGGCGCCGTCTCCGTCTGTGGCGGCTCATTTGACATTCCAGCGGCAGGTCCAGTCAGACCCCGGGGGGGTGTACCGGTGCCACGGTGATGAGCCCCTGATGACCGGAGAAGCCGAGCTCCTTCGGGCTCACCGCAATCTCCCAAATCCTAGTCATCAACCTCGTCTTTCTCGGGGTCACCAGGCAGGTCCTGCCGTCCATTTTCTGCACCGGCGCTGATGTTTCCCTGTCGAAGTGCTCGAGTGCTGCCCGTCCGCCGCGCTAGACCGTTGCTATGGAGAGCGAGACGGGTCGACTGTGGGGAATTGTTTTCAGCGGTTCATGCCTCCCTCTCCCGTCGTCTCCTCTCAGGCTGAGGATGAGGAGGAGGAGGACCAGCCTCTCAGCCTGTCCTGGCCCGAGTCCAACCGGAAGCGTTTCACCTACCTCTTCATCATGCCCATCGTCCTCCCGCTGTGGCTGACGCTGCCTGACGTCAGGAAAGCGGTGCGTGCGCGTGTGTGTGTGCGTGAGCTGTCTTGAGTGTGAATGGTGGAACCTCACGCGTCTCTTTGCTTCTTCCTGCTCTGCTAGTCGGCGAAGAAGTTCTTCCCCATCACCTTCCTGGGCGCCATCGGCTGGATCGCAGGCTTCTCCTACCTGATGGTGTGGTGGGCTCACCAGGTACATGCTGGTTTTCTCTTCCATCACAGTTGAGTACCTCCTCGACGTGAGAAGCGTCGTTATAGCAACAGCTGTGTGCAACTGCTGCGACGTCATTATATTCTGGAGACAAACACAAACAGTGGAGCACAGCGGTGAACTTAATTCTCGTTCTGGAGCTTTTTGCCTCAGACAGAGAAGAGATGGAGTAGTTACATGCACATACATGTGTTAAAATGCTGTAAAAAACATATTTTGACTCTATTTTTTCTTTTTTTCCCTACATTTTCTTCATTTATTTCAAACTCATTTTTTCATTATTATTTCTTCAGCAATGTTTGTAGCCATGATATTTAATTTTTATTCTGTGTTAAATGTAGTAAAACATTCTAATTCTGATACCAGCTACAGTCAGGCTGTACGTCATGAACACCGGTTGAGGCTGCAGGTGGAGTCACGCGTTTCCTCCACCGGCTGGAAACCATCACTTGGAAATGAGAAATAGCTGGAAGAACAGATGAGGTTTCATTTACCCCCAAAGCTTAGTTTCCTTTTTTTTTCTCCTTCTCTTGCAGGTTGGTGAGACCATCGGGATTACCGAGGAGATTATGGGCCTGACTATATTAGCAGCTGGAACCTCCATCCCTGACCTCATCACCAGTGTGATTGTGGCACGCAAAGGGCTCGGCGATATGGCTGTTTCCAGCTCCGTCGGCTCCAACATCTTCGACATCACTGTCGGGTAGGGACCTGACCGCGTCTGTCACCTGCTTTATATTTATGAGAGGGTTCTCCAGCCACGGTGACCAAATCAAACACATTTACGCTAACATTAAAATATGGCCTTTTTTTGAGATCCTGTTCCTGTTTTATCTTTTTCCTCGTTCATATTTTATATAAAATATCTAAAATATGACTGAAGAGAGACTGAAAAAAAAAAAAAAATTATACTTCTAATCAGTCATAATAATAAGTTTTTGTGCAGCATATGCAGCTAAACAGCAAAACATTGAACATTAGAAGGATAAAACAGAGAACTATACAAAGACTATAAACTATAACTCTATAAATAAGTCAAACTATACACTATTATTGAAATAAGAAGAATAATTAAACACTGAGAAGCATTTTAAAAAGCCGTCCTAACAGACGGTGCTTGTCCTGTCTCCTGTGTGTCTGCAGACTGCCGTTCCCCTGGCTCATGTGGTCCTTCTTCAGCGGCCTCCAGCCGGTCCAAGTCAGCTCCAACGGTCTCTTCTGCGCCATCGTGCTCCTCTTCCTCATGCTCCTCTTCGTCATCATCTCCATCGCCGCCTGCAAGTGGCGCATGAGCAAGCTGCTGGGCTTCATCATGTTCATGCTGTACTTTGTCTTCCTGGTGGTCAGCGTCATGCTGGAGGACAAGGTCATCACCTGTCCCGTGTCCGTCTGAGGAGCCCGGCGTCCTCTCGTCCGCCACACCGACCGATCCTCCTTCATCGCTCTCACCTTGACCCGCGCTGCCCTTTACGGAGACGTTTGACAGAGACTCCTCGTCAGCAGGTGGCGGCAGAGAACCTTGGAACCAACAAGCTGAGTGGATTTGTACGTATTATTATTTAACAGGAGGGAATGGGAATGGGCAAACACCTGGCAGGTTGAGGAGGAGAACGACCTCCTGTGAACTTTGGGGGCTGACAGATGCAGTGAACTGAAACGGACGGATGGACCGGACGAGTTTCCGAGCTGAAGGACAAACACTTGCTGGACGGACGAACTTCTACTTTCATACTTCTACTTTCTTTTTTTTTTTTGCGAATTCATCCGCGCTCGATGTCATTTCCCGCTGAATGTGTCTTTTTCTTAACCGTTTTACATGAACTACATAGAGGTAGCAATAGATGTACAGTAGCAGTGTTCTGATGTAGAGTCCTCTTGACAATCTGCTCCTCGTCTCTCCTGATTTCCACCCGCTCTCGTCGTCCACGACTGTCCACGCTCACGCGCACCGACCGACAACAACAACAACAACAACAACAACAACAACAACAACAACAACAACAACAAAAAATACAAGCAGCCTCTCCAAATGTATGCTCGCCTTCGGTATGTGTCACCGGTTACACACAGCACGAGTACTCGCGGTTCATTAA
>CAAKHB010007770.1:249792-293581 GCA_901007665.1 Aeoliscus strigatus
TGAGCTCCATTTAAAAAAAAAAAAAAAAAAAATAAAAAAAAAAAAAAAAAAAAAAAAAAAAGGGCCCCCCCCCCCCCCACCCTCCCCCCCCCCCCCCCCCATACTTGGACGTGTGTTACCTCAGCACCGCCTCTGTACAGCAGCTTCGTAGGAACTCACTGTAAAATACTCGTAAATATGAATGTGTGAGGAAACATGCATGCGAGGAATCCGGGCTGGTTCCCCTCCGACTGTACAGCTGAGAAGACGCCGACGACACACCCACTTGTTATGCATTCACCTAGAAACACCAAGTACTCACTGGCTTTACTTTGTAAATAGAAAGTTGTTTTCAACTGTTCAAACAGACATTTTATTTACTTTTTGTTATTATTATGACTATTGACTGATGCTGCCTGAACGGTCGATGACACTGGAATCAGACGTGGATCCTTGAGTCCTCACAGAAGGTTCGTACAGGGTAAAGGAAGCCATCACTTTTCGCAGTTTCAGTTCGGACAATCACCACACTAAAACGTCACTTCCTGAAGTTCAAACAAAACAAAACAAAAACAAAAAAAAAAAACAAAACACCTTTCCTTCTAAAAGATCCCGTGGCGCTTACGAGAGGAACTGAGGCAAGAAAATCAAACATTAGTCGTGGTTTTCAGGAAGGTAAGTGACCGCCGGTGAACATTCTTGCACTGTAAATGTGTTTATTTTCTTGGTGTTGATGTAAGATTTATTTAAGGTGTACATATATACAGATACAAATTAACCATATAATCTATACGTGTACAAGAAAGATGTCTCTTTATGTAAAAACACAAAGTATATAATGAAACAAATAAAGATGAGAAATATGCAACAGTGTGTGTGTACTTACTTTTTTAGCCTTAGTATTTCATGCATATTCCATGTGACATTTACACTACTAGTATGAGTGTGATAAACCTTTGAAATATAAAACTGACAATGACCATGTTTTGTTGTTGTTTTCAAGCAGCAAAAGCACTTGTATTTGTAAATTGTGCATATGCATGAACAAGTATTTGTACTTGTCCATGTACAAAAGTGGTACATTGAGTATTCGGATGTTTTCATTTTATTACAACACATTAACAGACACACTTAATGCATCATTTGATTGTTCTGAATGTCATTTCTAGTAATTTGATCAACATCTGTGCACACGGACGCAGAAACCTTGCATGAACTTGGAAGTCTGTGTGCATTAGTCGTGTCCCACAGTGCACCTGTGGCATGTACACCTCTGTAGATGTTGCGTGACTGAATGAATGAGACAAGAATCGTAAGACGCCCTCTGCAGGAGCACAGCGCCCCCCTGTGGCCGGAGCCTGACACTGCAATGTGACTCACACCTGCTGACCATCACTTCAACATTTCTCCAGAGTCAGTCAGTGTGTCTGAACATCTGAACAGGTGGAGCTGAGGGGGAGTGTCCTTAGGAAGCCCTGCCCCCTCCATCAGGTTCAATCCCTCTCACCTGGGCCTGCTGCACCTTCCTGGCTCCTGTCACATTGTTCTCGAGGAGTTTGAACCCATCAGTTCTGACTGAGATGTTCACGTCAGTGGGATGAGGAGGCCCATTTGTCGACTGAAGTCTTTATTACTGAAGGAAGCAGCAACGAGGGGAACCCGTGACCCCAACTGACCCTTTGTCTCTCTGAGGTTCAGGTCAGACTCTTCTGTGCTTCTTGTTCCCAGTTTCTTGATTGAATGTAATTTGCAATTAAACAATGAACAGTATTGCCTTGGAAAAAATCGTTCGTATGGCACACTTGTTGCTGGAACACAGATATTTTCTTGTACATATGAAGGGAAAAATCTAAAATACTTGATTTTCATGAGCTGTGCCATAGTCAAAATTAGAACAATCTAGAAAGACACGCATCATTACTAGTCAAATGGTTATTATCATTGGCAACCTTGTTACACAATTCATGCACTCTGAGCTCTATTTTAACTTTTTGTTCTTCATTTCTATGGGAGAACTAAACAAAAAACATCCTTACGTGGGCTTGGACCCCCAACCTTCAGGTTCTCAGCCAGATGCACCAACCACCTGCTCTGCAGAACGCATGGTTGTAGTGTTACTGCTGCAAACGGCACATCACTAGATAAGGAGCTCAATGTGTCAACCACAATCTGAAGTAAAAGCCAATGTGCAACTATGAAATGAAACACACGGAAGACACCGATTGAATTAAAATGTTTTTACCACAGTCAGCAGACAGCACTTTCCAGGTCAAAGGTCAAATTGGAATAAGTATTTAGGTCCTTCTGATCTGTCGTTTGATTTTGTCATATTTTGGCTCTGTCAGTGCAGCACAAACAAAAAAAAAGACTTGCGGAACAATAACTTTGTGCTTTTTTTCACCAGAGGAATGAAAACATGAGTCACTCGACCGACCGTCTCACGTCACCGCGTAATAAACTCCACATGGTCTCAGAGGGCAAAGTCGGTAGCACACAGAGCGTCTCTGCTCGCCAGACTTTGCTCGCTGACTTCATCCCCTCGCCGTTCCAGCAGGGTGTGCTTGCTTTTGACTCAGCAGAAAAAATGTCTGAGGCGTCAGCAGGCCGGATCCTGCACACTCATTCGTTTGTGTTCGCCAGCTGTGGCGGCTGTTGGAGAGCGTCTTATCTGAGACGGAGTGAGTCATCGTCAGTCGATCGGTTCGCAGAGATTCGCACGCTGATTTTCATGACTCGCTAGAAAGAGAGAGGCTCAGCGGAACGTGTGCTGAGTCACTGGAGTCGCAGGCTGCTGTGATTCAGCCAGAGAAGTGGATCTGTTGGGAGAGTGCAAAGATATGTTTGTCACTTTTGATGTTTTTTTTTTTTTTTGGACAAAGTGAGTCAGTAATGAGTCACCAAATCAGGACAACCTCTAAAAACTGTAGTACATGTAAACATTTTATTATGTATTTCCTTGTCATCCAATCCAATTGGAGCAAATTTTTAGTGCAATGAAATCAGGTCATATTTAAAATGTAATTTGTGTACAGTACAACCAATCAAACTAGTGTTTTAGATCGACGAATCAACAATAAGAAAGCTAACAAAATTGTGTTTATAATAAAAAATAAGTCATAAAACCTGAATAATATACAAGATAATTTTTTTAAAATGCCAAATATCATTTAAAAGATGACAAAAATAAATCTTTGTATTTATTTTTAATCTGAGAAATTAAGAGGTTTTGAGTTTCCATTTAAAAATTAATTATTAGTTTTATCACTGATGCAGTCGAAATGAAAATATCTCCGCTGTTTGAAGTGGACTTTTATGGGTGTGTGTCGTAAATACTGAGTAAGATGAACTAACGTGTGCCAGTCTAAATATGATCATGTCTAGCAGCCTGTGACCTTTGACCTGAACCCAGACTGCTTCAAATCTGCCTGTCATGAGCGGCACTGTCACTCACTCACTCCCACCCACACACACCCACACACACACAGACAGGTTTACATGGTGTTTTATTACTTTGTTGCCTCTTTTTATTTGTTTGCTAATGTGTCTGCGGTATCTTTCCAAGATGGCGTCTCAGTCGTACCCGCGTTCGAACCGGTTGTCATGATTCACCAGCACTTCCTCTTTGCCCCCGTGGTAACCATGGTAACCAGCTGACACGCTGACCAAGTCAGGTTGTTTGCTGTGTGGGAGTTCACAGGTGTGGCAGCGTCGACGCCTTTCAGAAGTGACTCATTATTTCCAACGAAAACGTTTTGTCTGGTTGATCAGCCTCGGCTGAGTGGGATAGATGGACCGAACCGCTCTCAGCGTATCCGTGAATCAGTTCTGTCCCCGTTGTTTCCTGTCCGGCATCGACACTTTGTTGTCTAGACGCTTTTTGAATCATTGTGTGATTCATTAATGAAGCAGATCTGGAGTCAGGGTTTATTTTGTGTGTGCATCAGCGAGTCAAACGTCTGGTCGCTGGACGTTCGATGAGCAACTAGAAGGGGGGGGGGGCGTCATTGTAACATACGAACAGGCCACATGATAATTGTCACCGCTGCAGGTCTGTGTGACCTTTGTCTACATGGCAGCAGACTTTTCTCTTTTTATCACAGTGAAATGCATTCGGTTCAAAACTACAAGGTCACATAACTAATTCGTGTTTTTCTTTGAGTTCTTTCGAAAATTATTTTGTGAACATTATCTGATCCAAAGAAAATCAATAAACTTGCTAATTATGATAGGAATTTATGTCCTCATTAATTTGATATAGAAATAGTGGAAAATGTGATTAGTTTGTTACTCTGCAATGATTGTATCAAATTATATCATTGTAAGTAATCGTGTGAAGAGACAGTCTCATACATTTTTCTTTAAAAAAAAAAAAAAGTAATTGGGATTTGCAGCTGATTTGTTCCCTCCTGGACAATGGGGGTCACAGGCTGCAGTGGGAAACACACCTACCCACGTCCTGAAAGCTGCAGCTCAGAAATGGGCGGAGGAGTTTGAGCTCCTCCGCCCTCCTGCCTACTTGTACTCTGCTGCCGGCTCATGTGAGCACACGTGTGTGTGGGACAAAGACTGAAATGCATCAGCAGGTCAATGAAGAGGTGACACAGGACGGAATATCTGACCTTGTTTCTCAGCTCTGGAAGGTAAATTTGACTTCTGATTTATTCTCTAATGATGTTTTCCCTGTAATACTTGTTGTAAGCATTCCAGACTCTTTAAAAGATGTCTTAAACTGAATATAAGTAACATCAAGTGTTATTTGACTCCATGCTGAGGCCACTTTTAATCTACCTGGTCTTTAGGTTGTCTGGTTTTCGCAGCTTGGCTCTCCTGGATGAAGATGAAGCTCCTGGATCTGAAGTCATTAAAGGACTCGGGTTGTGGAGGGAAGGCAAGATGTTGGCATAGCTGCTGAACTCAAGTCCTGCTATGCCATCAACTTGCCATCTTTCTCTCCCCTGAACAGCAGAAATGATAAAAGCTCCTTAAGTATTGTCAAATATACTGATTGTTCTTTTCTTCTTTTATTAACTTATTCATGCCATGTCTGAGGTTTATGTTGAATGTTTATTTAATTTGACTATATACTTGACTATATACTGTGATCTTTATCTCAAGTGCAGTACAGATGTGTCGCTTATCGCCAAAAACATTTCCTCCTGTTTTCTCATATCTTGGAAGATTGAAAATTACATCTAAAATATGAACTATTACTACCGTCCATTTGAAAATGTAAATGCATGATATGATACATGTATATATGCATGATGTATCACTGGGTTAATGTATTGTTAGTATTCTGCACAGCAACTTTACAGGCGTATAAAGTATGTTTATTCGTACACTTTTGCCAAATGTGTTAATACAATTTTAATATAGAACTGAAACAAAATTTTGTGATCATACGTGAAACACAAATGTGATTAAAGAATATTTTACCTGTTCGCCCTGTTTTAGGTTTTCCTTTAAAATAATTTAAGCAGAAAAAAAAAATAGAAGTTCGAATCTTGCCTCAATTGCAATGAAAAGTGAACTACATGCTGATTGGCTGAGGTTGATCACATGACCAACATGGCGTCCTATGACGCGTCACGTCTTCCGGGTCTTAGCGTCACGCTGCTTCCTGCTGCTGACATAGCCGTAGACAGCCATAGGAGCTGCTGTCTGTGGACCCGACAGCTCTTTATGTGGTCTGACTGGAACAGGACTGGAAACCCTGGAGCGTCTTCAGGTGAAAACCGAGTCTGTCGTGAACCTGCGTGCGGGTTCTTCTCGTTAGCTTCGCACAGCTGCTAGCGGTCGACTGCTAAATGTGAATCACAAGTCACCGGAGTTACTGGTGAAAGATTTAACACAAGAAGTTTAAGAATGTCCTCCAGCCATGGAGAGACAGTGTACACTTCACCAAACTGAAGTTTAGGCCGTACAATGTTTAACATTTAAAATGTGTGTCGCTCATACAAATGATTTTTGATTATTGAATAAAAAAAATCTGAGGAGATACACAATATTACACAATTATATTCACTTCTTATCAACTTCTATTTTCAATAAGAATTGTCTTAATATAAATATAAAACAAGGAGGACATTTCATACACAAAAATAAAACACTTTCTCTCTCTGCTTGTTTCTTCTGCTGAGAGGCAGATAAATGAGTCTTCTTTTTTTTTTTTATTGTGATGTTGAATAACCCTTTTTGTGCCACAGAGGACCCGATCAGACAACACAAAGTGGTGTGTTTGACCGAAATGAACAGTGAGAACTTCACCCTGAGCGAGAAGCTGGTCTCCCCCTCCTACGTTCGACAGGGGGGTCAGGCCCGCCGTGGCCATGAGCAGCTCATCAGGCTCCTACTGGCGCAGGTGGGATCAACGGGCGCCTGTCGCTTTTCCCCTGTGGACACGTGTGAGTTGACGCGTGTGTTGGCGTGTGTGCAGGGCAAGTGTCCGGAGGAAGGCTGGAGCGAGAGCACCGTCGAGCTGTTCCTGAACGAGCTGGCTGTGATGGACAGCAATAACTTCCTCGGCAACTGCGGTGTTGGCGAAAGGGAAGGCAGAGTGGCGTCCGGCCTCGTGGCGAGGCGACATTACAGGTCCACTAGAAGTCTTGTTGATATTCTTTGACTTTGGCTCCTGACAGTGTAATGAACATGACGATTAAGGTCTTGAGATGCATGTGAAGGACCTCAGAAAGCCTAGTCCTAGTGTATGTAAGGGTTAACCAACAGGCTAACTATGGTTTTAACGCCAGCCAATCGGAACGGAGCATTCACCCAGACCATGGTGAGGCTCTGGCTATTTCCTGGCGTGACCTCCTGTGGTGACATTCAGGTTGATCCATGGCATCGGGCGCTCCGGTGACATTGCTGCAGTTCAGCCCAAAGCTGCCGGGTCCAGTCTGCTCAACAAGCTGACCAACTCGGTTGTGTTGGACATCCTGAAGCTCTCAGGTGTGTGTACGTCCGTGAAACATCCTGTGAGGCTCCTCCGTGAGCGACAGAAAACAGAGTGGGTTCCTTTTCCGTTTCAGGCGTGCGCAGCGTGGCGAGTTGCTTTGTGGTTCCTATGGCGACAGGAATGAGCCTGACGCTTTGCTTCTTGACCCTTCGTCATCGCAGACCGAAGGCTCGCTACGTGATCTGGCCCCGCATTGACCAGAAGTCCTGTTTCAAAGCCATGATCACAGCAGGTGACGCCTCCTCCCTGTCTGCTTCTGTCACAAACGTGTCAGCCGACGAAGAAAGTCCGACTTGAACCCATCCCTCCGTGCGGGCTCATGTCAGTCTGTTTGAGCAGGCTTTGAGCCCGTGGTGGTGGAGAACCTGCTGGAAGGGGACGAGCTGCGGACAGACGTGGAAGCGGTCGAGAGCAGAATGGAGGAGCTCGGCGCCGAGAACATCTTATGTGTTCATTCGACAACGTCCTGCTTTGCCCCGCGAGTCCCTGACAGGTGAAACGAGTTTCCATTTTCTCTTTCAGACATTTTCTGGACGTGGATATTTCTCATCAGGTTTTATGATTTAAAAAAAGGCTGTAGCGACATCTAGTGGTGAAAAGTCAGATGACATTCTGTTTTCTCTCAGGATCGAGGAGCTGGCAGCTTTGTGTTCCAGATATAACGTTCCCCACATAGTCAACAACGCCTACGGAGTCCAGTCCTCAAAGTGCATGCACCTGATCCAGCAGGTAGGTTCCTCCAGCGGCTGAGCTCCACGCTCATCACGACCCCAGATGACTGTCGGGGACGATGTGTGTGCCTGAACGTCATCAGGGCGCCCGTGTTGGAAGAATTGACGCCTTTGTGCAAAGCCTGGACAAGAACTTCATGGTTCCAGTAGGTGGCGCCATCATCGCAGGCTTCGACGAGTCCTTCATACAGGAGATCAGCCAGATGTACCCGGGTAGGAAGGAACATGTGCATAATTACACATGTGACGTTGTTGTTTTAAACATTTCCTGGTCTAAACAGTAGTAATGATGCTTCTTGCTACTAATCAACAGTTTTTTTCCACAAAATTTACCATTGGTATGACGAAATGAAATATGAAGATTTTCAGATTTCAAATTTAAATACCATAAATTTCTAGATAAATAATCTAAGAGTGTAGAAAATGTTTTTTTACGGGAACATTGTGATCATTTTCTTCTGTTACTGATGTCGTCTAATTTAACATGGTGAAACAAAGTCACTCTGTGGCCGTCAGGTCGAGCTTCAGCGTCCCCTTCCCTCGACGTCCTCATCACCCTTTTGACTCTGGGCGCCAGTGGCTACAAGAAGCTCCTGTCTGAGAGGAAGGTGAACAACACACACACACACACACACAGGTCAGGTAGCGTTCATGTCTGTTCAGTGGCCTCAGAGGATTTGAATGCTAGAATGCAAAACAGAGGCAGCCTGTTTGTGTCTGTCGTTCCCCTGCAAAGAACCACTTACATAAGTTGTCCTGAAGAGTCGTGATGTTTGTGTGTGTGTGTGTGTGTGTTCTACAGCAGTGTTTTATCGAGGGAGGAGCTAATGTGGAGCGAGATTGATCCAGAAGTTTGCAGACATTCCCCCGGTGGCTCCGTGCTCTAAAGCAGAGTTGCTTACAATGCAGCATCCTCCTGTTCAGACACTGCAGCACTTTCACAGCTGCTGTAGCAGAACGGAAAGACGCAGACGTCCATTTACACGTCCGATGAGACACTCTGAATGAAGCTTTTTTTTTACATCGTGGACCAAACCAAGACATTTGAGAGTTCCTCACTTGAAATGAGAGCTGGTTGTCATTGGTTACCTGGCTGCTGCAGCTCTTAGCCCGATCCAAGAGCTGTGTTTTAAACACACACACACACACACGTCAAGAGCTGCTGCGACCACAAGCACAACACACCAGGTGGAATCCAGGAATCCAGTAGCGTACGCTCTGAGAATGTTCCGGGATGCCGTAAAACATCCACGGCGGTGTGAGTGTAAACCGTAGGAGGAGATTCCTCTCGTGTGTGTGACCTGATTGATTCAGTTCCAGTCTGAATAATTCATGCGTCGGACCAGTGTCCCATCGTGTCTGCAGACCGAGTGATTTCCTCACATCATACTAAATTATTCACACGTTTTATCTGTTCATCTTCATCCTGGTGTAACCCGTGAAGAACAAAGCAGACACACACACAAACACACACACACACACACACTCCACCGGGAGCGCCGTTCCTCCGAGGACGATGAACGTCGACCATTGTTGTTAGAGAACAACCGGCGCTTGGAGACACTTGATGGCATGGAGTGGCTGTTTGTTTTCCTCACCACAGAGAAAATACTGATGCTCTCAGATTTCAGACGTAATAGTCCGCACGCGCGCACACACACACACGCGCTCTGTTAGCGGAGAGCGGATCCTTTTAATGTTCGGTTCTTCACCAGGATTCCGGCGGCAGCAGCAGAAACGTGTGATTTGTTGTTCAGCGTCTGTCCAGGACCTCGGCAGTCATTTTCTCTGCCGGCACCAAACGCTCCTCGTCAGCATGTTTTAAAACATTTACAAACCGGTGTGTTGTAGTTCCTCTCTAATAGATCCCAGATCTAGGGTGTCCCAGGTGTGTGATGTAAGAACAGAGGAAGTGGACACACACACGCACACATGCACACAGAGGAAGAGCGGGGTTTGGACGTGAGTGGCCTGTTTCAGGGTAGATTTGCTTGCTCAGCGATAAGCTGCGTCTGCTAAAACGAGGTTGTGGCTGTGTGTGGACGCAGCATTGTACTACTATTTATAGTGTGTGTGTGTGCATGTGCACAGGAGATGTATTCGTTCCTGGCTGAAGAGCTGAAGAGCCTGGCCTCAGCTCACGGCGAGCGTTTGCTTCACACCCCACATAACCCCATCTCCCTCGGTAAGCTCACGCACAGGTCGGCTGCGTCCGGTTCTGTATGTGTGTGTGTGTGTGTGTCTGACACGGTGTGTGTTTGTGGACACTTCCAGCCATGTCCCTGGACGGTCTGCAGGCCCGGAGCCGCCAGGCCGTCACCCAGCTGGGCTCCATGCTGTTCACTCGCCAGGTGTCAGGAGCCAGGTAGGAGAAGTGTAAGAGTGTGTGTGTGTACTGCATTCGCACTTTAGTTTTGTGGTTGTCTTTGGCCAAAACGATGGTGTAAATATTTCAAACAACGTCCATGAATAATTTATTTGGGTCGTCGTGATTGTTTACTGACGTTCTGACTTAAACACACTCGATCGTGCTGTGAAACACACATATTCATGCAACCTTTTCAAGTGAATTATTTCAGTGGTTCGTTGCAGTATATATTTTTTATTTTTTATATATATACTTTCTCATCTCTCATGTTGACTTAAAAACTTTTTTTCGTAAATCTGAGGAATTCATCTCTTGATTGAATCTCTTGATAATAAATAACTTTTTTTTTTAATTTGTCATTTTTTAAAGTTTGATTTTTGTTGCCATTTTTAAGATTTTATTCCTCCATTTATCTCTGCCTCTGTAAACGTCCCTGTCAGCGTCGAACCACCTCCGCGACAGGAAGTGACCCGTGTCTTTCCTCCGTGTTTGTAGGGTGGTGCCGCTGGGCAAGGAGCAGACGATAGGTGGACACACATTTCGCGGCTTCATGTCGCACTCAGACGCCTACACGTGCCCTTACCTCAACGCTGCCTCGGCGGTGGGCATCACTCGAGAGGACGTGACGCTGTGCATCAAGAGGCTGGACAAGTGCCTGAAGACGCTGGAGAAAGAGGAGAATGTGGATAAAAGCGTCTGCCAGGAGGACGCTGCAGGAGAAATGATGTGACCGCGAGCACGTTGTACCCGTGTGTGAATAAACCAGGACTGAACGTTTAGGTCACGCTGACTGAGTCGTATGTCTTCAGAACGACCCCTGGTGGAGGAGGATGTCAGAAGGTCCAACGGTGACGATGGCGCCGTGTGCAGGTGAGCTGATGAGTTCCCTCCTGTGTGTGAACGACAGATGGAGCCTGAAGCACCTAAAGGATTCATCCACATCCAGTTTCTACTCGTCACGTATAACTGGTGTGTCTGTTTCTGCCTTTTTTGTGAGGGTGGTTTGAGGGTCAAAGGTCAGAGGGTGTTGTATTGTGTGGACTGTAAAGTCCAAGCAGACAATTGTACTTGTGATGTTGGCCCATACAAATAAACTGAGTCTCACTGTGTTTCCACTGTCCAGTATGAAACAGCAGCGCTCCTTAATGTCCTGTAATTCAACCCCACTGCTTCAACCATTAACTCCACACGTGTTCTGGACCGCCCTGTTTATTTTCAGACACTGCAAGAAGGCAGATAATCAGTGAGGCAGACCAAACAGATCCATTCCTAAAGGATGTTAATCACACACACACTGGTGCTGTTTTTGTCTTCCTGAATTCTTGTTCCCTCTTCATTGTCAGCCATTAAGAGTCAGAGCCGATCGTTCCCACGGGCGCTAGAATAGACTCAGACTAAAGCCTCTCTGACAGATGACTAATCTATATTTCCAGTTCATCCTGCGCCCGGTGCGTCATCTGCTGTGGATCTGCTGTATCAGGTCGGTGGTGAAGGCAGCACGTTAAGGCACAAACTATCTGAGTGCTTCTGCTTTAAAAACTCTCCAGCAGCAGGTCCAGATCTAGTTTTTGTATCTGCCCTTCTCACCAGTCTGTCTTCATCTTCTGCTGATGCTGCAGAGGCGCCGTGGGTCGGAGACGAGCCTCCTTTCTATTGTTAAACCTGCTGCAGTGTGTAAATCTTCTGTTTCCTCCATCCCTGGATGAGTTCTCTTCCAATCCTCTACTGTTTTTTTGGGTTTTTTTTATAAAAGTATTTCTACCTCTGTGATGGCTCTGGGACCAGTGGCTCGTTGTGTCCATCTGAGATGATGGAGCACCACAAACGTTTTTTAAATCAGTTGGATATGGATTCATGTGACTACACTCTGAAGTTTATATCAGTTAGTTCATCAAGCACACATAGAAAAATGTAGAAATAGAGACTCATCCAAGAGAAAGTCACAAAAAATGAGTATAATGGTCCCAGTGGAAACTAGGAGAGATTCAAAAATAGTTATTTTAGATTTATTGAAATGGAGTTTTTTCCACACGTGAACTCTATCTTTTTATCTATCTATGAGGGTGGGGGATGGGGGAGCAGGTCTTCCTAATAAGCCGGTCTGCCAGCAGCACTGCGTGAGTGTGTGCGTAGTGCCGCAGCTTTCCTAACGTACAGCACTCTTTATTATTAGTGTGTGTGTGTGTGTGCGTGCGTGTTACTGAATAATGAAGGTGGTCGGAGCGGAGCTGCAGCTGATTGGCTGATGTCAGTGCAGCATTTCATGGTGCAGGGTGGAAACGCGCGCGCTGCCGCCGTCTGCCTCGATCGCTGCTCGGGCAGGAAAGATGGTTCCAGCTCTGAAGCTCTGGGCTGTGCTGTGCCTGTGTCTGTGCCTGAGTCTGTGCCAGCCTACCCGCATGAAAAAGGCTTTCCGGTGTCCTTCAGCATGCAGCTGCTCCAAGGAGTCCATCATCTGCGTTGGGTCGTCCTACGTGCCCCGGATCACCCCCAACGACATCAGCTCCCTGTGAGTAGCACCCTTCATCCTCCTCATCCTCCTTCATCCTGCTCATGGTTTCACTTTGCTCTCCTCGTGCAGGAGTATCGTCAACGGGACTTTTTCTGAGGTCAAAGAGGCAATGTTTTCTCACATGCCCTCCCTCCAGCTGCTGTAAGTCCACCGCTCCACTCTCCTCTGCACCCGCGTGCACATACATGTAACATGCATATCTGACAGAAAGCTCGTGAGCAACGGCTCCCTGTCAGTTCCCGCACTGGCTGCATGATTTCGACGCAAATGCACCTTTAAAGTTGCACGTAAATCTTTGATTGCACTCGTGTGCACGCAAAACAGCCAGAGGTCATCAGTCTGCTGAGTTAGTCCATTAGTGTTTGTCAGCAGGGGAAAGGCGTGGCAGTTTTAGAGGCAGGAGTCTTTTTAAGTGAGGGTGCATGACATAATATGCTGCAGATGTAAAAAGATCTATAGAACCTGTGCTTATTTCAGCCTGCTGAATTCCAATTCTCTCACGACCATACGGGACGACGCATTCGCAGGCCTGCCACATCTGGAGTACCTGTGAGTACCACGTTCATCCGGGTCGTTGGGGGCGACGGGGATGTTGTGCTGCGGCTGAAGCTGCACTTTGATCAGGAACCTGTGTGAAGTGTGAACATACGTACGAGAAGAAAGTTACCAAAGAGCTACCAAAAAAATATGTATTGTAATGTACCAAAAATTTGATGGTACAGTCCTGATATCAAATACTGATGATACCGTGAGTCAAAAGTCCATCCAGAGCATTTGTGATGTTGGCAAAATTACATTTTAAAGAGGTATAAAAGTCTTTGATAGTGTTTCCAGAGTAAACTATCCTGAAAGATTATAGATTTCAAATTCATGCTCAGTTTGTAGCACAGGATCCACTGACCTTCATCTTGTGATTCACAGGTTTATTGAGAGTAATAAGATTGAGACTGCGTTCAAGTACGCCTTCAGAGGACTCCGGGACCTGACTCACTTGTATGTCATTCAATCATTCCTTGCCTCGACTCTCATATATCAGCCGACGATAGATATTGAATAACCAGCTGATTTGATTTTCACCAAAAGCACTGATAGATGTGATTGAAAGGTCGATTCATGAAAAGTATATCAGATAATGTTTTGTAAGCACAGATTGTCTATGAGTTCTTTAATCAAATAATTTACATTTTTAATTTTTTCGATCCATCCAATGCTGCTGCGTCCAGGTCTCTGGCGAACAACAACATCAGAGCCCTGCCCAGGGATCTCTTCGCTGACCTGGACTCGCTGATAGAACTGTAAGAGTGTAATGACCACAACGTGCGCAGCACCTCTAGTCCTGTGTACTCTGTGACATATCTGCTCCTCTACAGGGACCTGCGGGGAAACGCCTTCGAGTGTGACTGCCGCGCCAAGTGGCTGATGACGTGGCTGAAGAACACCAACGCCACCGTGTCAGATGTGGTGTGCGCCGGACCCGAGGCCTTGAAGGACAAGCGGCTCAATGACATGAACAGTCTGCATAATGAGTGCACGTCCACCGGTGAGGAGCACCTGAGCCGTGTGGCCTTGTGTTCACCTTAATAGTCTGGTTGGCGCCGGTATCAGACAGCTCACCCCAGACTACCTGTAAGAGAAACGAACTAAAAAAAACCAAACACTTATGTTCTTAATCAACATCAGAACATCAGTTTGTCCGAGCAACTCTGATTTAATTGTTGAAGTATTTAAATACGTGTGCCACATTTACAGTACATATTTATTTACGTACACCAAAGAGTGGTATGGCCATCACCCCAGTATGTCAAAAATACATGTGGTGGAAATACTGTATATACAGATCAGTGGGTAAAAACAAATATCCAATCAGAGTTGCTAATGCTAATGCTAATGCAGTTCAAGTCAACTCTTGGCTTTATCTGGTCGTTTTTATTGTCAGCATCCATCCTCCTCTTCTCACTCCGTCCTATGAAAGCAGCGGCTCATTCCCTCCTAGGGAAGGAAAGAGGGGTTCACTCACACCTTCAGCAAACAGGCTGCCTGAACATGTCATGAACGAATTCCTTCAATGCTTCTTCACAGACTTCGTCCTCCATCAGTTGGTGACGTCCGAGTCTCTGTCTGTTGACACGTTCAGCTACAAGAATGACGTGTATGTGGCCATTGCTGCTCCCAGCGCCGAGAGCTGCATGATTCTGGAGTGGGACCACATCGAGATGAACTTCAGGACTTACGACAACATAACAGGTACGACCACGTGTTGCCTCAGGATCATGCTGGTGGAGCCTTGGTAGCGCGCGTCTTTCACCCGTCTCCGTCTGTTCCAGGTCAGTCCATCGTGGGCTGCAAGTCAGTTCTCATCCAGAATCAGGTGTTTGTCATCGTGGCTCAGCTCTTTGGCGGTTCTCACATCTACAAGTTCGATGAGGATCAAAGCCGGTTCAGCAAGTTTCAGGACATCGAGGTGTCCAAGATCTCCAAGCCCAACGACATCGAGGCCTTCCAGATCGGCTCCGACTGGTTCTTCATGATCGCAGACAGCTCGAAGGCCGGCCTGTCCACCCTCTACAAGTGGAACGACAAGGGTTTCTACTCCTACCAGTCGCTCCACGAGTGGTACCGTGACACGGATGCAGAGTTCTTGGACTTGGACGGGAAGGCCCACCTGATCTTAGCAAGCCGCTCGCAGGTGCCGGTGATCTACCAGTGGAGCCGCAGTAACCAGAAGTTTGTCCTGCAGGGCGAAATACCCAACATGGAGGACGTGGTCGCTGTGAAGCACTTCCACATCAAAGAGGAACTCTACCTGGCGATGACGCGCTACATCGGAGACTCCAAAGTTCTACGTTGGGGTGCCAAACAGTTTGTGGAGATCCAGGCGTTGCCGTCTCGAGGGTCCATGATCCTGCAGCCGTTCTCCTTCAAGGAGCGCTTCTATCTGGCCCTGGGAAGCGACTACACCTTCTCGCAGATCTACCTGTGGGACGACGACAACAAAGTCTTTGAGCGCTTCAAGGAGGTGTACATCCAGGCGCCGCGCTCCTTCACCGTGGTCTCCACCGACCGAAGGAATTTCATCTTTGCCTCGAGCTTCAAGGGAAGCACCCAGATCTTTGAGCACACGATCATTGACCTGAGCTTGTGAGAGGCTCTGCCTTACTGCCTCTGCTGCAATCGAACGTCTTCCACTGAAACGATTGAAGGGAAAAGTATCGACCCCCGTGTAGTTTCCTGCCATAAATAACAGCCCCAGTAACAGTGAGCGCGGCCTTGACGGCCATCTTGACTGTTTCCCAGTGGTCTTGCCCCCTTTTACCTGCTCTCATGGCCTCTCTGACCATTTCAGGGACGCGATGAGTCAAGATAATCTGACAAGACAGCTGGTATTATCTAGTCCGAGAATCCCAGATTCCATATTCCAGAACAATCTGAAACATTAATTATGTCGTGGATTTCCTGTGCTGTCCGTTTTCTTTCATTTTATGAGTAGATATACTCTAGGAGCTGATAAAGATCCTGTTCGTAGTAACTGTCAGCTGGGGTTGTTGAGGTGATCTCTAACCCTGTGGTAATGTCCAGTAGGTTTGCCTTATATCAGCACTGGGGGGGGCTCCGTCCCGATGGGCCCACAGTGCCTCTCTGTGGTCGTGACAGAGTATCACACCCCTTTGCTTTTACCATGCAGGAAATGTCTTGAAAGCACAAACCTTTAACGATCATAGATCTCTTAGATTGTAGTTGGAAAATGCGGGTGCTATCGATTAGAATCTGTACAGAGAATCTTTTTTTTGGTGTGTGTGGTGGGGGTGGGGGGGGCTTATTCAGGACTGGCTGTAACTGATGCCTTCTTTGTAAAACTTTTTGGTTGGCACCCCTTTAGTCAAATACGTGGCAAAGAAGACAGAAACTCTTTTTATGTAGTCTAAAGTCAGGTCAAGTCAGGTCCCACTTAGACGTCTGAAAAAACAGCAGTTGGAAGAATGATGTAATTATTAAAATGCTTTTAAATGAAAAAGAAGGATTGTGGGACCTTTAAACTGCTCACTTTAGGATGAAATGAAAGAGGACATCTTGAAAACATGGAAGAAAATGTAAATAGACCTACTCATAGATCAGATCAGAACAGATCTTTGCACTTACTTTTAAAAAATGTAAAATGCAGCTTGCCAAGAGCATGACATTCAAAAAAGGGTGTTTGCCAAATTCTTTTTAGATAAAACCTAACAAATAGAGAACCACTCATCTGGTATTGCAACATCAGACGTTATTGAATATGCAAGCTTTACAATATACAGATTCTTTTCTATGATTTTGTTCCAAGCATACTGAATGTTCCTCTCAAAAATATTCTGTAAGTTCAATGAAGTTGTATATCAAAATAAAAGGAAATGGATGATGTGTTTTAATGATTTATTGATTGAGCCTCAGAACACTTACACGCCATTGTTTCTAATTAATTAGACCATAACTTACACATGATGTATTTATTAATATTTAGGAATACTATCTGAACGGACAGACGGAAGAAAATGTTTATAAAACAAGTTTTGTTAGCAAAGATTTATTTCCTCGCCCCCTGGTGGACACAGAAAAAAGATATTCACTTCACTTCCGCATTTGACGTCTCTATACAGACAAATCAATTTTTTTCAAGTTTTAGGCAAATACGAATATAAAGTAAGACCAATTCAAACAAAACTGAAATACAATCATGATATTATGACCTGGTGAGAGAAAATGTTCGACATATTGGGATTGATACAACGCTTTTATTTTCAATGTTGTACCGGAAGTAGTTTTCTCACTCACTGAGACTTGACTGTGGAGCAGTGGCGAACATGTGACGTTGTAGAATAAACAAACGAAGAAGAAGAAGAAGGCGAGGCAGCCCGGTGCAGGCGGAAAGCAGCGGAGTCCGGACCGTTGTGTGTAAAAGCAGATGTCCGGGACGATGCAGACCTCCAGGAGGAGTGAGAGCGACTGGCAGGGGCTCGTCAGCGAGGTGAGTGACCGCCGGAGGCCGAGTGACGGTGCTGCTGCCCGCTCCATATGGACCGAGGGGCGTCCACTGCCTCACCGACCCGCCGAGCAGCTGTTTCCCCCGGTGGGAACTTTCTCCTCTGTCGGCTGACAGTCGAACCGGCGGCAGCTTTTAGCTGCTGTGCCTCACCTGGCAACATTTATCTGTGACATCCACCCGGTAACATGAACTTGTGACATGTACCTGGTAACCTTCACCTGGTAACATCCAGCTGGTAACATGTACCTGGTAACATCCACCTCATCCCATCCTGAGTTTTAAGATAAGATAAGATGTCACAGTGGAGACATCTACGGTTTACAGCAGCAGCAGCACACAGCAGAAAAATGTAGTCAAAAAAATTTAAAAACAAGAATTAAAAATTCAAGTAAAAAAAACAACAAACTATACACAGTACTATGTACTACTATATACTATAATACTATATAAATTATACATTCATGCGTGCATCTCTGTAGCAGAGATGGTTCTTTTCTTCACAGGGAGAGCTGCAATAGTACATTTGGTTAATGTGAAATAAGTTGATCAGTTGACAGCCTTGATGACAGATTAACATTATGAGCAAGGAGGGATGTAAAAGACGTGAAAACATGACTGACCCTTGATAAAACACAAAACGGTAACGTCGAGCTGCAAACAACCAAGCTGCTTTTTACTTTGATAGTGTCTGTTCTTCTTCCCCTCATGGAAACCCTTTGTAGGATTTGTGTTCTTCTCTTTGGGGAAAGAACGGTCACTAGCTGTACTTGTAGACGCGTTCTGTTACCTGTCTGTATGCAACAAACCTTAGCTTCAGAGTTTTTCCGTACTATGCTGTGTCTGATGATGACCTTTAACCTGTGTGTGTGTGTGTGTGTGTGTGTGTGTGTGCATTTTCAGTTCCTGGTTTGCAAACGAAAGCTGGAGAGTAAGAAAGAAGCGCTGCTCATCCTGTCCAAGGAGCTGGACAGCTGCCAGCAGGAGAGGGACCAGTACAAGCTGATGGCTAATCAGCTGCGAGAGCGCCACCAGGGGCTCAAGAAGAAGTACAGGGAGCTGATTGTGAGTCTTATATTTGACAAACTGAGCATCTAATTCATCTTCTTGCCGTTTCCTGCATGAATAAATGTTCATATTATGACGATACTTGCAGCATCAATACCACACATCACCTGTTTTGACACCATAATATCATCAAAACGTCAGACGTGTCTCTGGGTAGTTTTACTACTTTAGTAGTTTTGTACTAAAGTTTTAAATGTAGTACATTTCAACACACACAGCCACAAAATCCGTTGTACTGGGATCAACTAACACGTTTCGCTCTGTGATGAAGCCTTTAGTCAATGAATGATACTATAGTTGTGTGTATTATCTACGGTGTGTTTACTAATGTGACTTTCTTCATGTTTCAGGATGGAGACCCGTCTTTGCCACCTGAGAAACGCAACCAGGTGAGTCAAGTTCAGCTGAAAGTGACAAGTTGAGTGAATCTGAGTGAGTGATTAAAAATGTTTTTTTTTTTGTTTTGTTTTTGTTTTGGCGCATAAAAGTCTGTAAATATTCAAACAACATTGTGTTCCTTGTATATTTACAGGCGTTTGACTGTTTCATTCTGTGCTGGGGTTAAATGTGGTTTGTACGCGGTGTATCTGACGCTGTAGGGAAATATTTCGTTTGCTCCCGTGCGTCCCGTCAGGTGAATCTGGCTCAGCTCCTGAGAGACTCCAGGGAGCGCGTGAAGCAGCTCTCTGAGGAGGTGAAGGAGCTGGAGCAGCGGCTGGCCGAGGCTCAGGGAGACAACAAGGTGAGCTCACCTGGAGCTGCGTCACTCCTTGCAGTCTGCTTTGAATTTTTTTCTTTTAAAAAGAACGTGGAGCAAAACTTGTTCTCGACATAACAGCTCCTGAGGATGACCATCACACGACAGAGACTGGGGGACGACGAGGTCGGGGTGCGCCACTTTCCTGCGCATGAGCGCGAAGACCTGGTTCGTCAGCTGGAACGAGCAGGACGACAGGTGGACGGTGTTTGTTTGGACCAAAAGTCAATTTCAAGATGGCGTCTGCGTTTTTGAGCGATTGATCAGCAATGTTACACTTTATTTTCTCTGCTACTTTCAAACTTCACACCTGGTCAAACTGCCATGGTCTCTTCAATGCATTAACACATTTAAACGCCATTTTATTTCATGTATCTGCTTTGAAATGTTTCGTAAGGTGTTTTTTTAAATAATATAATGATATAATATGGAATATAATAATACAAATGATTATGCAATTAATAATAATGATAATTTTAGGAATATTACGAACATATAATTAATAATAGTAATGATTTACTATTTTATTTGTACACTGAACTAAATAAACAGTGTAAAATTCCAGATAAATCAAAATCAGCGTAATTTGACAAGAATAACAATGTTGGTGTGTTTCCCTTCTAAAGGTTTAAATCCATCATGTGTCTTTTTTTTTTAAAACTGCATTCTTGACAGTTAATTCCAATATGTCCGTCTTTGTTTTGCATCGTCCTCCACATGAAAGGATCTCTGGTCTCCCCGACGCCGCAGCAGCTGCCCAGGTGTTTGTGAAGCGTCAATCTGCTCTAAAACTAATCTTCTCCTGCAAACACAGACGGAGGAGATGGAGCACAGCGTCAAGGCTCTGACAGACGAGCTGCACGACGTCAAAGCCGAGCGCACCGTGTTCAGGGAGAAGGCGGAGCGGCTCAACGCCGAGCTCAACCACGTCCTCGGCAACCGTGACGTGCGCATCATCGACGTGGACGCCCTGTGCATGGAGAACAGGTGAGTGGGACGCGCGGTCGTTCCGTTTCCGCCTGGGGGGGGTCGGGGGGGGCGTGGGCGGATTTTTAACAAACATGTCTTCAAGGTATTTGCACGAGCGATTCAAGACGCTGCAAGAGGAGGTGAACCTGCTGAAGTCCAACATCATGAAGTACAAGGTACGGAGATGACGACAGCTGATTGCTGTGACGTGTCATCACACATCCTGTCGGTCCTCACAGATGGCTCTGGAGAGGAGGAAAAACACCAGCATATATGGGAAATCCAACAACAGTCCTCTCACCGGCGTCCTCTCCGCCAAACAAGGTGAGGTCCGAATTCCTCGTCACCTTCAAACTGAGTTCCACTTTCAGCTGTAAACACTCTTTAAAAAAAACCCACCTTGTTTGTCGTTTCACTGCATTATTCAAAGCTCCTGTTTTTTTTTTGTTTTTTTTTTTTGCGGCTCCTCCGAGCCGTCGCACGGACGCCAGCTGGGTCGTTAATTGTATTCCGAGCGGTGAGGAGCACCACTGGCAGGGAAATCAGCCCGCCGCCATGACTGACAGCCGGCTGGCAGAAGCAGCACAGTGTGTGCGCCGTTAAAGTTCAGGGGAATGTCACCTAGCATCCAGCTGTTTCTCTCAGACACACACACACACACACACACACACACACACACTTGTTTTTAGTCAAACTGCACCTCAGCGCCCCGGTTCCATCTGTGTGTTTACCTTTTCCCATCCTACTTCCCCTCCCCCGTCTCCTTCCTGCAGTCCAGGTGATGCTGCTGGAGGAGCAGGGCTGCAGCCTGCCGGCCACGCCTCAGTCCATCTCCGACCTCAAGTCCCTGGCCACGGCTCTGCTGGAGACCATCCACGAGAAGAACCTGGTCATCCAGCACCAGAGACACACCAACAGGTGTCTGTTTGCCTTCCTGCTCCTCCACCTCCAACGCAAACACACTCTTGTTTGTCCCTGTGAGGAAACTGACCCACTGTTGTCGCTCTGCAGGATTCTGGGAAACAGAGTTTCAGATTTGGAAAAGAAGCTGAAGACGTTGGAGGTTTCGGGGTTTTGGAGTCTTCCAGGTGGGTGGAGGTGGATGAGTTCAGAGGTTCTTTATATAACTGTACAAATCCACAACAACACAAATCCAGTTGTGCTCATACTCTGAATACTTCTCTGTGTTTTCTTTGTGATTGCACTAATGAGGCTGGATTTCTCTTCATAAAGTGTGTTTCTCTCTCCTGTCCGGCTGCGTCTCAGGCCTGACCTACCGCGTGTCGGTGGGAATTGGGAGTATGTATTCCTTCTGCCCCACTTAGCCCCTCCATGCCCTTCACCGTGTCGTGCCAGAACAAATGTGGGCAGACGCCCAGAATGCATGTCACCTCATGGCCGCCGTTTACGATGTGTCAACGCCGCTGACCACCCGCCCGTGTGTGTGTGTGTCTGTGTGTGTGTTCATGATACCACCGACTGAACAGGTTGACGGGATGTTACACTCGCTGATCCGTCTGGCCCAGTGGATCTGTCAGATACTGTACACTCAGGGAAAAATTTATTTGTGTGCCAACGGGGTTGGGGGGTCGGGTGGTCGGGTGGTCGGGTGTTGGTGGTGGCATGTTTTTAGTGATTATTTCAGAAAATATTCAAGGTCCCACTTTTAGATTGAGTGAATTTTGGTTCTGAGGCCATATTTTATTCTTCCAGCATCATGAATGAATCCTGTCGTGTCCATAGGTCCAAAACAAAAAATACTCATCGAAATCATCTCAGTCAAAACGTAGTCACTTCTACACCAAGGGCACGCTGTTGACACAGGCGAAAAAAAGCGCAGGGCCAGGTTGTTGTAATTTGTGTGATTTATTTAATTCAAAATCAAAATATACAGCAAAAGAACAAAAGATTGTGTTGTTTCTCCCACGCTAGTAAAAAAAAAAAAAAAACAACCTCTGAACCACCAATTGTGATTAACCGAAAACAATATCAGTAAAATTATATATAACTATATAATAAAATGCATTACTAACTAAATATTTGATATTTATGTTCAAATGTTGTAATATAAGTGTGTCAATTACTATATTGGCATTTATCTGTATGTACCATACACCAGGGACCAACTGTAGAACTAAAACAACCAGAACGGACAAGATGGCAAGTGTTCCAAATGAAGGACAAGCAAATAAAATAGATGTTTAAAATGAAAATCCACAGTAACTGCAAACGAAATTAATAGCTCCAGCAAATTCTTGAACAGTTTTCCTCATGAAAATGGTTGATGGGGTGAAAACGATTCACATCTGTCTAATATGGAGCAGCAGCAGTCTGCCTCAAATCCAACGAGGGGATCAGTCTGTAATTCACTATTATAAGTTGGATCCTGACAATCACTTCCCCAAACAACTTCCGGCGTCATTACATGAGGCAGCGGAGGAAATAGTTCCCCCTTTTCCCCACTGGAGGGAGTTGCTGCGCCGCCTACGATGAGACAGAGAGGTGGAGGGGCTGCGGCTGGATGGAGGCGCCCTGTCATGAGACCATCATTCTCCCCACCATAAAACTGACAAGCATCCATTACTGAAAATGATTGCCCACATTACAAACACATTTAGGGGAATGTGCCGTTATTAGGGAATTTGTAGGCGAGAGCCCAGAGTGCCTCACGACCGCACTGTCCACCACAGTTAGAAAGAGAGAGAGAGAGAGATGTGAGTGTCTGTGGCCTCGATGTGATATGGAGATGGGCTGATGGACAATAAAGGCAAACGGCAGAGGATGGAGGGCCTTGACTGCCAACCTCGAAGCACAGGCGACGGTGTTGTCTGTGGATGAGCAAGAGCCAGAAGCAATAACAATCATATTTGATGCAGTGGCTAAGATAAAGTTGTGACTGATCGACACACACACACACACACACACATCTGCCGACACTGAGTGAGTCCCATGCAGCAGTGTGACACAGTCGAAGCCTGCATGGCTGCATCCGGTCACGGACACGTTTTCCAGTCTGACACAGTGACTCTGTGAAACAAAGTCGGTACGCCGGGACGTCACGTTGTATAGAAGGGTTGGATGTCGCGTGTGAGGCGAGACGAGCAGATGGACACGTCCTCTTAGTCCTGTCGCCCCTGAGCACACACTGGACACTTGCCTTGCATGCACAATAACTCTCATCACACAATTAAAAGGCAGATCAGAGTAAGAGAAACTGGGGGAGACACACACACATGCATACATATTTGTTTGTGTATATGTATATATATATTCATACATATATAGTGTGTGTTGTCTAATGTTCCTGTATGTAAACTACATGGCTGTTGTTGAATTATTTTCACTTTAAAACATCCATATTCAAATTCAAGATGAGTAATAAAATACTAATTAATAATACATGCTAATACTAAAAATACCAATTAATAATTCATCACTCTGCTACTCGTTAGTCTGATATTTGAGAGCATCTGGTCGTGACTTTGACGCCTTCAGCTGCTGGTAAAAGTACTAAATGATCAAATAATAGCATAGGTCGACAAAGTTGACCACCCCCTGATTGCTAGTACGCCCCCCACCCCCAAACACACACGCACACACGCCAACAGTATGGCTGTATTCATAACAATATGGTCTCCGCTCACCATTCAGGATTCTCACGCATGGTGTCACCCACTCATCCATTATCTCATTCTTCTGTTTGTTTTGGTGCCTCACACATGAACGGTCAGAAAAACAAGACGGGTTTGCCTATTCAAGTCTGTGTGAAGGCGAGAGCTGATGAGTTCACTGACAGGTGTGTGTGTGTGTGTGATATCTGGTTTGCAGCGTGCCGTCTCCTTTGAGTAGCATATGGTGTCAGCCGAAGAGGCTCGCAGCCATCACTAATGAAGACAGATGACAGGGATCTGAAGCCACTTCCTGTGACCGATGCATATGTGTGTGTGCGTGCGCGTGTGCAAAACGTGCTCCGATGTTCCCCGTCACACTCTTGACCCGTGCAAAAGTTGTCCTGCGGCCGTTTGCACTTGAAAGTAACTTGTCGGTTGTTTTTCAGGGACACGGGCCAGTAACCCGCTGAACGACAACCTTCAGCCAGAGCTTCACCCGACACGTGCACGCTCTCCGCCTCGGGTGCAGCCAGCCAAAGGTGAGCGCTTAATTGTGCGTAACTGACTTCCCCTTCCAGTGATAAGAGCAGCCTGAGCTAACGGCATAAACACTGTAATTAGTCACCACGCGCTAAACACTCCTCGCCGTCGTCCATGTTTAACCCGAGTCCTCTTCCTTCCCACCTCCACTCCTCTCTGCTTCTCATCGGAGCAAGCTGCCCAAATGCCATGGCATTTTGGAAATGTGAAGCGAATTCTCGCCTGCTGACATTCAGAAACTTCTGCCGTGTTCTCTTTGAAAGGAGATGGGGGGTTGGTTGTGGGGAGCCATAAATATGGATGCCAGCTCAAGTAACGCTGCTTTCTTCCTGCATGTGTGCGTCAGTTGGAAAAGGTGTCTGAGAGTCTTTAACCTTTTTGCCTGCGCGCGCACAAATATGGGTCAGTAATCCCCAAAGTGAGAGCATATTTTGGCGAAGAGGCAGAACTAAGCTGTTGCTTAGACGCCGGGCGTCACTCTTGTCTCGCATCCCTCTCGTGTGCGGCGCTGCTGCTATATTTAGCCTGTTGCCATGGAAGCACTTCAGTCACATAAGTAATTGAAGTAACTTTGTACATTGACACATTGGTCCAAAAGACAGTTGTTGTTGTTTTTTTTTCTTTTTCTTTTAGGGAAAATGCACTTTGTCCTGTTTTCGTGTTCTGACATTAAACAGTCGTTATAATGACATAATTTGAAACCAATTCTGGTGTGTTCATGTGGGCCAAATATTATGTTATAAGATGTTTTTTATCTCCCATGAGTGTTAGTTGGGATGTTTGATGAGCTTTTTATCTAATTTTTGTCTTAAATTCAAAAAAATATTATTATTTCAGGTTTATATTGTCATTTTTAACGTTTAATTCAGTTTCAACTATTCAGATATAAGTTCTGTCATTTTTAAACTGACTTGATCTGATCTTGTCATCCTGTACTCTTGCATACTTTTTTTCACCGTATCCTTGATTTAAGACAGAAAACAACAGACGTATCAGCAGTTTATTGATCAGGAAAACTGAAAATAGGTGTTTGATTATCAGTTCTGTCAAAGAAAATCATTGGAGCCGGAAAAAAAGTGGCACAGTGATTTGTTGTTAACGCCAGTATGGCTTCAGATTAAGCGAGCAATTAAAATGATAAGTTGTTTCGTGGTCTTCCTCCCAGTTGTGTCAGGTGACAGAAGTTCACATGAATCATCGTGGGAACGCCGCGTCGCCGGCAGTGACCTTGGCACAGATGGCGTCAGCTTGGAAAACACACCTGCACCGCTCAACAGATTGGAGCCTCCAGCGGGGGTGGAGATAAATGGGATTGACAGGGGAGGGACGGTGACCCTGACAGAGGACCAGGCAGAGCTGGAGGAGGGGCGGAGCCCAGTGGAAGAGGCGGGGCATGTGGTGGAGGACGCGGAGGATGAGGACCTGGCTTCCACGGTGGAGGAAGGAGAAGAGGCGGCCTTGGCGCTGGACGCCCCCCTCAGCGAATCACAGCTTCCGTGGCTCAAACAGGTGTGTGATGCTGACTTGGAGGGAGGCGATCCATCCGGTGAAGCGTCCTCAGACAGTCAGAGCGCAGGCGTGTCGAGCACTGAGCACTGCTGGAACATTCCCTGTCAGTCGCCACAAAATGACACTTCTCATAGCAGCAACGTCGCGTGACACTCAGACAAAACCTTCCATCGAACCTGGCTCATCACCATCCTGAAAATGATGGAGTTGCAAACTCTGTACCCTGCAGGAAGAATTCAGCTGCGGAAATAACAAACATGGCAGGCTCCACTCCTGTGCCCCACATTCCCTCCTTCCTTCCCCCTGCGATAAGATAATCCCATTTGTTTGCTTTCTTCTCCGTCCTAAGGGATGCTAATGAAGTGCGTTTTGTTTTAGCGTCACAGGAGGTCCACACACCGCTATAACGAATGTGTGTGAGTGAGTAATGTTGATGCGTGTTCACTTATGGGTGGTTTGTCTCCTTCTCTATCTCCTTCTCCTTCTCCATGTGCCTTAGTGTGGTGATGGTTCCTGGTATTTATGTTTATGCATCTGAATGGACCTCAAGTATTATCGGTTGTCGTGTGTCATCAGACTTTCTGAACTTATTTGTTTGCGCCTTTCAACGCTGAAATACGAACCAGAAAATGAGCTCACATCAGCAGAACGTCACTCTTCCTAATTTCTAAATGTTCACAAGGTTGGTTTCTCGTTAATTCTAAATGCAGCAGCCGCAGTCTTTGATTGTTTTACAGATTAGAGACGCTCAACTTGTTTCTCGTCTTTCCAGCAGAGAGTTTGTTCCTGCATCTCAATTCGACGCGAGTTGTCTGAAATGATCTGTTGGTTGAGTCTCCCAAAGACAGAAGATAAATATTTTTGGCTGTGGAAGTTGTTTATCCAAAGAATCTTTCTTTCAGCACAACACGCCAAAGTATACAAACACGATCGGCGTCTGAATGTTAGAACACAGCTTTGCCGGACGCGTGGACACACCCGGTTTGTCGTGAGTCAGTGGTGAGGTTTTCTCTCCCCACCTGCAGGTGACAGCTGGCCTCTCCAGGCAAACGCAGCGTCATCACCAGAATCCAGGAATCGCTTATTCTGCACGAGGCAACTTGCTATTTTTAATCTCTGACGCCAAATAGAAGCGAGGAGAGATTCAAGCTAGGTTGCCGTGGTGTGTACCCGGTATCGGCTCGCTGCCAGGCAGCTGATTTGGCACATGGCACCCCCCCCCCACACCACCCTCGCTTCCTCACACACACACACTCATAAAAACACAAAAGGAGTTTAAGTTCACACACCAGATGGAATCTGAACGAATGGCATCGCAAGCAGCTTGCTTGTGCTTTCCTCCCAACCATGGAGTTTCTGATGCTTTGTAAAGAAATGAAGGATATCGGCACATGAGAAAAGAGAGAGGACGCATTCATGGTGGAAGCTGCTGCTTTGGGACAAGAGACATCAGCTGAGGGCTGATTTCCTGTTGTAATGACAGAAACTGGTGAAATACGACAGCTTGTTTTTTTCCGACTTTGATTTCACAGAACATGCTATAATACCACTACTACTACGGCTAATATATTTTATTTGCATTGCACTTTAGATTTGAGCAAGTGCTCAAAGCAGGAGAAGAAAAAATGAAAATGAATGCAATTAAACATTGTTAATATCAATAAATAGTTAAAAGGAGAAGATAAAACACATTTTGTTTTTGTTTTTTTGAAGATAGTTTTTTTAGGTTGAGTTTAAAAATGTCCGATGGTGCAGTCAGACTGGACTGTGTGTGTGTGTGTGTCTGAGATGTTTTCATGATATCACCGTTTCATCCTCAGTATTCTCAGTTCGCCTCCTGAGGACTGACGGCTAAAAAAAAGTCTCCAGTCCCATAAACCCAGCATGTGAACTTAGGAACATCGTCCACTAGAGGGCAGGTGAAATATGAGTGCTGAGAAATGTTCAGCAGACCTGAGCTGCTGATATGACTCAAATGGACGCTGCCTGAGAAGGAGATCAGAGGTGAAATTAAGTTTGCCTGGCTGGCTTGTGATTGTACTTTTTGCTTTGTACAGGCCTTAAATGTTTTCAGCGTTGAGATGGGTCGTACCAAATCAAATATAACACTAATCTTAACCCAGCTCGCTTTGTTCTGATCCAAGGCCCCTGTTCATCCCGGCCCTGGAGACTGTGGTGGTGGGAGAGGGCACGGCGGTGCTCCCGGGCTCTAATAAGTGTGACCACAGGGGTCAGGGGGCCATCAGAAGGCGTCGGGAGCCAGCGGTCCCCCAGCCAGGGTTAATGACTCCACCGACTAGGTGGCTCCTCCCGTGATGGCCGCTGCCCTCCATGCTTCATTCGCTCACCTGACGTTTCTGTCGTGGAGCCGGGCGGCTGTGATTTCAGGACTGTAACTTTCTGCTCCGTTGCTGACAAGGCTGTTATTATCGGAGATAATAGGGTAGAGGGAAACGGGCAGAGTCTGTCAGTCATCTTTCTCCTGCTTGTTTCGGGCGCAGTTCATAATTCAAAGGTAGGCTAAGTACGCCGCGCTGCATATGTGCATCATTTGTTCAGGTTGCACTTTGATAGAACGTCTGGAGTTTCTCATTACCGCAGCTGTCGAGGATAAACGCAGACGGGTGTCGGCCTAAATCTCCTGGTGACGGCCCATGACAGACTGGAAGATCCACCTACATGAGCCTCGCGTCTCTGAAGAGATTCAGTTTGCGTTGGCGTCTGCCGCAGACAGTCAAATGAGCTACATACAGTCTGGAGGCACTTTGCCTTTAAATTAAGCGGAGCCTTTAGTTTACATGCTGAGTCTCCGGAGGCCTTTGACGCTGTGGCTTTGCAACAACTGGCCACTGATGTGGCAACTGTCTGCTCAAACTGTTTGAGTCGCACACATCGGAATGTTTCGCTCCAACGCTGGTGCTGCCGTCGACGCTCACATTAACATCGTACCGGATCCCCAGGGACCGACCTCACCGATGAGTTCCGAGATGCAATAACTGTCGGGCTTTGCTGGATAGCAAAGTAAGCAAAGAAGCTGTGTGTGTGTGTGTGAGTGTCAGAGAGAGAGTGTTTGTTGACGGTGTGCGTCAGCACGCTGCCACAGTACATAGTCAGATCTCTATTAAGATTGGGAGCTGTGGGCCAGTGTGATCAGATCCAACAGGACCCAGCACCACACGCTGCAGCCCCCACCGTCACCAACCAGCAGGGGGCTCTGGATTTTAAAAAAAACAAAAACAAAAACATCTTTACAGCAATTGACTGACTTGGCGAATGTGTTATGATATTTAAACCCAGATTAGCGGTACTGGGTTCTGGAGTTAAATTCACGCAGTTTCATCCCAATGCCAGTCACACTCATCTCATTTGATCCGTTTTAACCTTTTTTTCACCAGTGGCCAGAAGACGCCTTGTTAATTTTAATGTCAACACATTTTATTCTACAATTAGTGATTCGTTGAAATGTGTCACATTGCAGTTTAATGTAAATTTACCATGAAAAGGCGAGATTAAACATTGTTTCAGGTCATTGTTAGTCTTTAACACAAACGTGTATGTTGATATTTCCACAGGCATAATGTATATGTGTGATGCAGGCACTGACGTGTCTGATATTCTGTTGTGTAATGGTTTGGACCTGTCAGTGTCAGTTCTTACAGCACATTCTAACCCAGTGTTGTGCTGTATCTCATGTTTGCCAGACATTTCACACACAGTTGAGCTCCTATTCAATCGCCTGTGAAAGAGAGACGGACAAAGAGCTGGAGTATCCCCAGTATTTGAAATTATCCTTGAATATTTGAGCATCATCACTTTGTTGTAACGTCCTTTTTTTGACCATCACCATCAATTCCCCGGCTGTAAGCAATGAACCGTTTGCCATTATGTGGCTTTGTAGCTCTGTCCAGGCTGCGCAATTACCTGTGTCAACGGCAGTGATTGTCTTCTGGGGGAGATTATTCATGACGGCGTAATTGTAGAGGTCGAAAGGAGGAACTGAAGCACCTCTAACGGGGCATTGAACATACATTGTCATGCTTACATGCCCTTCTCAGCTGGACTGAGTATTTGTCTGGGTTTACTTCAAACCACTACGGTTTCTTCCTGATTATTAAGAAGTGAGTATGGATTCAATACTTCAACTATAAATGTCATGAAAATGGCATGACCATTAGAGAAGATAAGTATTTCCTGTGTTTTCTTCAGTCTTTGTGTATTTTCTGTCATTAAATTCAAAATGCTGTTATATCAATCCTGGAATTGATTCAAACATCAGAAGAGTCTATGGTGGTTTATTATTCATGACAGTAATACATGTGTGATTTTGTAACATTTTTATATGTGTGTGAGCTCCACCAACTTATACATATCAAGGGAACAACTCCAGCTGATTTGTGTACAGTAGGTTTAATTTAATTTTATTTTATTTTATTATGTGTGCAGTGTTTTTTTATTTTGAGTTTATTATTATTATTATTATTATTATTATTATTATTATTATTATTATTATTATTATTATTATTATTATTATTATTATTATTATTAGTAGTAGTAGTAGTAGTAGAAGTAGTAGTAGTTGTTTTCGCAGTGTTGTTATTGTATTTGTATTATTATTGTGTTTTTGTATGTTTGTCACCTTATACCAAGACAAAGTATTGGTATGTGCACACATTCCTGGCAATAAACACAGACTTATACACATTTATTCACAGATCTTACAGAAACCTGTCTCAAAGGTGAGTGACGAAGGTCTGTTCAACCTCAGCCTGTGCAGCACAGAGCTGCAGTGTAGTCACAGAGCCTGAGGGGGGCGCACTAGCAGCACCTCCACCGTCTGTGTGTTGTTATTCGGCGGTCACGTCATCATCCGACCGACCGACGGAGCGACAGACCAGCAGCTGCAGCATCCGCCGTCGCCGCGTCCCCGAACCGCTGCACCGGACCTGTAGGTACCGCGGGAGCGTTCATGGACGTGAGCAGGGTTCTGTAAAGCCGGGACCCCTTCCCCTGTGCAGCGGCAAGCAACCAAACGGCTTTTGGAGTTTTTCTATCGAGGACACAGACGATGAGGTAATAGCTTCCGGTCGCCATTTTCCCGGTCATTTTTATTTTAATGTGAAGCCTCTGCATCATCCACCTGGACAAACTACTGTCAGCACATGCTCAGGTTTTGGCGCTGATATGTTTTAAAACAGTGTTTTACAAGCAGTGTAAGACATTAGCAAATAAATGTGCAACATTAGCATCACCTAGCTTCGTCGAGCTGTTCTCATTAGCTAAGTTTAGCTTGCTCATGTGTTGAAGAAAATACATATGCATGAGGTGCGTGTAAGGGTCCGTTAGTGAAGCTGACCGCTAGCTTTAGCTAACGGAGCTAACATAACTTACCGGCCTGGTCAGATTACACGTGGCTAACGTTAGCTGTCTGCTAGCATTTCACTTCACTGTCGGCATCTACAACTACTGACATGTCGCAGGCTTTGTGACATAAAGTCTCCGTATCATCGTGTGTACGTGGGTTTTGTAATATTTGTTGTTACTACAATGACAAAGCATCGTGGTTTAGGCTAATGCTAGCCGCTGTACGTTAACAAGTGTGTTGAAACAGCAGCAAGTGTGAAGGTCCAGTTGTGTTTGTTTCCGTCATGCTGACGTGAAACCCAGCATCACCTCTGTGGAACACAGCTGCGAAACTTAAGTTAGTGTCTGTACAAGCGAAGCTCCAGATGCTTTCATGGCTGTCCAGCTGCCAACCGGCCATCACTGCTGTTGTTGCCGCTGACACACATAAATAACACAGATATGATTGACATATGTTCAAAACAAACCTAAAAAAACATGTTGTTTTTGCTAATAATGTAATATATAATGTGTGTTTGTGTGAAACTTTTGAGCCATATCCTTCTTAGATGATATTTTGGTTGGTATTTTGATGGTTATTTTTGCATCTGGCTTTCATCAAAGGCTTAGAAGTGATTTACACTGTAGTCTTTGATTCAGGCTGTGAGTCCTTAAATCGGTCTGTTAATAAGAGAAGGTTAGCTGAGCTTGGAGGGTGTGGACAGTTGATTCATGCATAACCTTTGTATGTCACACTTGATTAGGTTGTGCTTTGCACAGTGAATAAGAATCTGTAGCAACCTTTTCTCCTCGTTTTAATCAGAAGAACTTGCCAGAACATTTGTGCACTTTTGTCTCCTGATGTGCATTTCATTAGTTTCACCTAACAAGTTTCAAGGTCAACACTGTAGAATGTCGTTATTTTTTGTGTGTGTGTACATTGGTGAAGTCATGTTGTTTTTGCATGGGACGCTGAGAGCGTCAGCAACCCTTCACCCCGTCAACTCTTTCTCTCCTAGACGTGACAGGGACAGAGGTCGGGACGAGCGATGGAGGGATAGGAACCGGGAACGGCATCGAGACTTTGACAGGTTTAAGTCGTCCGGGGTGGCCAACAACCCGACTGCAGGCAGTGGGGGCTTCCTTCAGCAAACTGCCTTACAGCAGCAGGTTAACCCTTTCACCAGCCTGCCCCACACACCACGCTACTATGAGATCCTCAAGAAGCGACTGCAGCTCCCTGTGTGGGAGTACAGAGAGCGCTTCAACAACATCCTGACCCATAACCAGTCCTTTGTGCTGGTGGGAGAGACTGGATCCGGAAAGACCACACAGGTAAATCGTTTTGGGTGTCGTACCAGCACACTACAGCTTTTTTTCTTCACTGACACCTATCTAATATCTGTTAAGTAAAATGAAAAAATCGGATTTGTTTGGTGACACATTAAAGTAAACATGCTAGTAAGGAGGATGTGTGTACATGAAGATTTATCACTGAATGTGCCCAGGACATCTGTGTCGGAACATCTGCATTCACTGTTTCTTCACTTGTGTATTCATTTTTTCCCTTTAGTTTTGCCTGCAATGAACAGATGATGCATGTTAAACAGTTTGTCTGTGGAGGGGGGGGGGCGATTCTGAGCGGGGTTATTTTAACTTATTGAAACAGCCAAATAGTCTGTTTTTTCCTAATTTTCTAAGAGGACAGATAAGAGTAAATGTGGTTTGCTCCTGAGGGGAATGTATACTATCTTCCAAACAGCTTGTTAAATTAAGAGAAGTAATCTCGTCAGTGCCTTGTGCCCAGATGATGCTTAAATATCAAGTATCCTACAGAGCCATCATAAGTTTTGAACTCTCAGAGACATGGAACATGTTTACCAATTTAAGGTCTAAATATGTGAGCTGATGCGTCGAGTGCTCAGATTTCAAAGGACAGGCAGCAGTGGCTGATAGCTCTTTAAATGGAGCCCGCAAGACCAGTCAGAGCTGTGTTTAAAAGTTCAATAATTAATGGTGTTTATTGAAATTCAAGGGAGTGTTCAGCATTGAACGTACCTTAACTTCACTCACGTGTCATTGGATAAAGAAGCATTTATTTTTCTTCTTTTTAATGATTCGTTTTTACACTTTTAAGGGAAAACGAGACTGAGGGTGGTAGATGACATTAGCTAATGCAAATACAGGTAACAGTGAGTGCACTATAATGCTGCACCTCAACTCACGTCTATTAAGTACTACTGATAACGTATTTGGAGTGTATCTTTAGACTAGTTACCTATTCAGATCTGTTCTTTTTTTTTCTTCTCTAATTGGTTGACATTTCAAAGACTGGTATCTGAATCACCTCAAGAGAGCAGTCATCCGAATCTCATGCTTAATGTAGTGGAAGGAACACACTTCTTAGCAAACCACCAGCACCTCTGCTCCATCTCTAAGGGAATCTCATGTCAGTAAACATGTATTAGCTCCGCAAGCAGCTCTCTGCTCACTTCTCGGTCACACATTTCAACTGCTTTCTGCGTCTCCTTTAATATGAACACACTCAGATCCCTCAGTGGTGTGTGGAGATGGTGCGATCTCTGCCAGGACCAAAGAGAGCCGTGGCCTGCACCCAGCCCAGGAGGGTGGCGGCCATGAGTGTGGCCCAGAGGGTGGCTGACGAGATGGATGTCATGTTAGGCCAAGAGGTGGGCTACTCCATCAGGTTCGAGGACTGCAGCTCTGCCAAGACGGTGCTCAAGTAAGTTTGAAAACCAAACTCGCTGCGATGTCAAAGTGCCTGATGTTCTGCCCGTATCAGCTTGAAGTGATGCGTTGTGTCTGCTCTAATTCAAGTCTCTGTCTGTGAACTCAGGTACATGACAGACGGAATGTTGCTACGGGAGGCCATGAACGACCCCCTGCTCGAACGCTACGGCGTCATCATCCTGGATGAAGCTCACGAGCGTACACTGGCCACAGACATCCTCATGGGCGTCCTCAAGGAGGTTGTGCGCCAGAGAGCTGACCTGAAGGTAGAATGGACGTAATCCCTAATCTGAATGTCTTGTTTCTGTGTTTGTTGTTGATAATTGGCTCCCAGCTTTATTTCTCACGTCCCTGTCGACTGTCAAAAATCCTCTTGACCCAAGTCTCATTTGTTCCTACAAATATGTCCCAGTTACTGGCTACAAAACATCGTTAAAGGCCTAAATATCATTTCCTTTGAGAGAGTAGATTCTGTGACAGCCAGTGTTTATGTCCCTCAGCTGTCACTCGTCCCTTTTGTCACATCGGTGCCTGACAGCGTCCCCGTGTGTGACAGCCCTGTCTGTTGAGGAAGGAGAAACGTTGCTGATAGACTGGGAAAATGCGCATTCCATTCTGCAGCCGCTGCAGCACCGCTCCCTGAGTCAGACTCATATGACCACAGGGTTCACAGAGCCTTTGTAGGGCGCCTGTGCCGAGCATGATTCTCCTAAAGCTGATGGATAATGACTATTTTTTTTGTCAGTGGAGAATGAAAGGTTAGATTGTTGTTCATGGACTGTTAAACGAAGTCTAGGTTACTGGGAATGATCGCACACCCCTTTATCTCCTTCATCCCTATCGCCCACCAAATTTGAAAGTTTAATTTGCCTTGATTAACAGCAATTATGATGTCTCGCAGAGCGTAAAGCAAAATGCCGAGACGCTGGCCCCTGAAAATGTTTGAGATTGAAAATGGGAGGCGCGTTTCCCATCAGAACCCTAATGCACTCTATCTAATGGCTCTGGAGAGAACATTGTGTACCCAACATCAGGAGCAAGGACTCTCATGGCTCTGTGTAGGTCAGCGACTTTCAGCGGACACTAGAGACGCCTTCTTGGGTTTGTGCCAGAGCCCTCATCCCAGATACTGATTAAAACCCAGATACATCCAGAAGCTCTTTGCTCTCCTGCACCAGGTCATCGTCATGAGCGCCACACTGGATGCCGGAAAGTTCCAGGTGTACTTTGACAGCTGCCCGCTGCTGACCATCCCCGGGCGCACACACCCCGTGGAGATTTTCTACACGCCAGAACCCGAGCGGGACTACCTGGAGGCAGCCATCCGCACCGTGATCCAGATCCACATGTGTGAGGAGGGCGAGGGCGACGTTTTGCTGTTCCTCACTGGACAGGAGGTACGGCAACACACGCTGTTATGTAACAGCTGCTTGAGTCGTTCACTTTGAAAAGTGCTGCTGACGGAGCTGCACTGGTTCTAAGGCAGAGTCATGTCTGTGAGAATTTGAAGGAGATTTGTGCAGTTTTCATGAGCTACAAGTAAGTAGCTGCAAAGAACGAATGATTTTACTGCTTTTGTCTTCAACAAACATGATATAATTAACCATTGTAAGCTGCTGTGCATCATAATATTCCATTCATGAAGAAATTAACTGTTGAAAAGCCTCAACTTATCATCATCAACCTTTCATGCATGAATTATTATAAAAGAGAGAAATAGCTTTCCCCCAAATATTTTTTTCTACTAAGAATTGATGTTTATTTGATTCTATTTCATTATTACATTTTTTAAAAATTATTAAGAAGGAGTTAGACATGTCCAGTGTAGGTGTTAAATAGCCACCTAAAGTCCACTGAAGTGACCACTGTTTTTGGATCTAAAAATACAGATTATTTTTTTTTAAATTGAGAAACTTTTCAATCCTGGACTATGTTAAATCATGACCGTATCTCCACGATCAATAAAAACCTTTACAACGCTAAGTGGCTGCAGTGCATACACGTGCACTCTCTGAACAGGAAATGATTAATTCTCAGACAGATGTTCAGGCACGTGACTGTGCCTGTTTGGGAACCACCAGGATTTGCACCATGAGGGGAGAGAGAAGAAAAAAACAGGAGTGACCCAGATTCTGTCCTTCCCACGAATCTCTGAAATTAAGTCATTTATAATTATTTTCCCACCCTGCACATGTTGCCCATTGATGTGTAATGGAGGGCAGGGTTCATGCCCAAAATGACGAATCTGGCTACAGCTGGGTGGACACACACACACTTACACACACGTACGGAAGTGTGTGTTCTGATATCCTGATCAGTAGACGGGGGAACGCTGTCAAGGAGCAGTTGCTCCATCACCACTGAAGAAGTCCTAATTGTGATTTCTTCTGAAAACACATTTTTACCAAGCAGATTATTCTCCTTCAAGAATCACCCGGCTTCTGCAGTCACACGCGGCGTCGGCGTCGGCGGGTGGTTCATCAGCAGTAATTATTTGTCAGTCAGCACACCTATGTCAGTTTTCATTTGCCAGAGCCGGATCGATATGCGTCTTGTTGCAGAGGGGATGAAGTCGTGGAGGGCACGGTGTTTGAAGTGGTCTCCTCGGAGGGCTGGCGATTGATTTTAGATACAGCGGTTTACCAGCTGCTCAGACGGCCAGAAACACCGATAGCTGCTCCTTTGAGTGTGGAGAAAAAGTCTTGGATATTAGCGAGCCATGTGTTCAAACCTTTTTGTTTCTTTTTTTGTGCAGTAAGTTAATATGTTGATTTATTCTCAACCCCTCTGCACTGTGTCAAGCTCAGGCATTACCGGGAGCACTCCCTCTGCGAGTTCATTATCACCCTCATCTAATTGGGTTAAAGAAGTTAATGTGTGGTTGGTGTGGCAGAGCTGGGTGTTCAAAGGGTGCTGCAGCGCGCCCTTCCAGCTCTCCTTAACCTCTTCCCTCTCGCAGCATCTTTGATGTAGACTAATGATTGGGGCGCTGATCCACAGCGAAAACTGTTTAATTCATAGCAGGGGAAAGCAACATTCACAGGACTCTCTACCGCTCTGATATGCTGCTCCCACGAACAAATAGAAGCAAAGCACCTACTCCAAACAGAAAGTTGAAACTTATCACAAGCTGTTGAGTAAAGATAAGTCCCAATATTTAAGCTTCCCCCTCAGCACCGAACATCAAAACACGGGGATTGGCGGTTGGGTTGTTTGCTAGTCAAGAGGAGCGCCTGAATGTGTCGCTTATTAGCTTGGCTGTAGATTGTTGCTTCTGGGGGTCGCGGGGAGCTCTGTGGAAAGGTTCCCAACACTGGCCAACTGCCCCTGTGTGGCTACACACACACACACACACACACTCTGCCTCCATGCTCCTTAGGGACAGACAGCCAGCTTGCCTCCAGCGCTTTGGCAAACAGGTCCATCCCCTGCCCCCTCCTCCACGGCAGCTGCTGCATCCACAGGCTTGATGGGCTATTAATACCTCAGCTAATTTTCCCGATCCATTCAGATTTACTGTTTTCCACTTGTCAGTGTGTTGATTAAGAGGCACATGGCCATCAGCGGGCTTCGACTTAATGGGATGAATAGGAGGACTGATAACACTGATGCCGTCCAAAAGGGAAACAGGAAACATCAGTGTGTTGAGCTGGCTGGACAAACAAAATCTATTTCAGTATAAACTGAAAGAAAGTGGACAAATGAAGTGAGCTGTATTCGCTTATGACATCATGAAAAGTCAGCCATCATCAGCATATACTCATCGTCAATAATCTGTAGCTGGAAAGAGCTTGTCCAACCCCCCCGCCCCGTTGCTGCACTGCTCCCATGGGCCTCCAGGTGGTGCAACAGTATAGACTATGATGTGCAGCCAGAAGTCACTGCTGCTGCTCCATGAGGATAAAACGATTGTTTTTCGGAAAACAAAGTGGGATTTGTTTAGCAATGAGAAGCTGTTATACGCTGTCTGAGAGGAAGAGGAGGAGGAACTTTCTCTTTCTAGTCCAGCTAAGTCCGCTTATACAAAATAGAGGCCCATTTTGTATGTTTTGAGACGGCGTCTGAGCGCTGTGCTCACTATCATGCTTCCTGCTACTCAGGGCCTCTGTCTGTCTGCCAGCCCACCGGCTCAACAACGTTCAGCTTCACTAAACTGATCTGCCGTGATTTGCCGCTGGTTATGCATCAATGCCGCAGTCTCATCTCACATTCCTCCCTACAATGCTGCACTGTGGCAGCATGTTTGAGTCTGTCAGGTTCTGTGTGTGTGTGTGTGTGTGTGTGTGTGTGTGTGCGTGCGTGCGTGCGTGCGTGGCCATGTTTCCCATGATTGCTGCATTGGACAACAGAACCACAGGGAGCTCAGCAAAGCATACCACAGTCCAGGTTTAATTTCCTCCGTCAGATGAAGTGATAGTTAGAACAAATGGACGGTAGCAGGGTACCAGGGTTCCCGTTGCCTTCCTTATCAACCTGCCAGTGTTTATCCCCACGTTGTCCACAACCTGTTTGATTTTAGCGAGCTACACCTGGATTAACTGGTCGCTTATTTCCATCATTCAGGAAATTGATGAAGCCTGCAAGCGGATCAAGAGGGAGATCGACGACCTGGGGCCCGATGTCGGCGACATCAAAATCATCCCGCTGTACTCGACGCTGCCCCCACAGCAGCAGCAGCGGATCTTTGAGCCACCCCCACCAAATAAACCCAATGGCGCAATCGGAAGGAAGGTACAACATCTTTTTTTTTTTCTGCTGTAAAATTACAGAGGGGAGCGGCGGGGGGCGGTGCGGGGGTGAGATTTAGGAAGCACAGTGAGGTTGCTGCAGAAAGGCCAGATGGGGAATAAGGTGCGTAAAGGAAGAGAGCTGCCGGAAGGGAAACTTTTTCTTCCTCGTCTTCAGCTTTAGCGCAGCAGTGACTCACACAACATATGCCTGCTTTTGTCAGCGTGCAATTCTCTGCTCTAAATTATAACTGGGGTGTTACTCATGGCCTCTGAGCCGCAGGAAAGTACTGCATACACTTTTTTTTTTTAATCTTTCCGCATTTGCCCAGACCCTGCTCCCTCACAGAGAGGAGGCCTGAGACTCCTGCGGTCCAAAGCCACGTGCGCGTTTTTTTTTTTTTTCCAACTGACCTGACACGTCTCCCTGTACGTGACACGGTCCTCTCCAGTCACTTCACAGGAGTGAAGCGGCCCCGTTATTGATACAGACACTCGACAATTCCTCTCTTTTGTGTGACAGCCTCCATTCAGATGGGCTCATCACCAGAGAGGCAGCACCACCTGCGCTTCCACACTGTTGGCCAGCGATCTGACGGAATATCAAAATATCATCGCTGCCAGCGAATGAGCCAACATTCACCCCCGGCATCTGATCGGGGACCGTGTTGATGAATGTCTCGTTTGCTACAACCCCTCTAATTGATGCAGATCAGGCTGACGTAGCACTGGAAATATTTATAGGCTGTTAAACACATTGTGGTGCTTAAAAAAAGCTTTAATGTCGGATTCCCTGTGATAATAAATCAGCGTTTTGTAACAGTAGTTAGTGTTATTCTCACTCAAATGTCACAGTCAGTGCGTCAGCATCGTACACAGACTTCTCCCTGAATCACTTGACTGAAGTTAATGAATATAGCGGTGACGCTCTAAGCTAGCAATACAGACTCCCTTGTTTTACCTGAAGATCACGTCAGTTAAAGACCAGATAAAACATGCCTGTCCTCTGTGACTCAGGTTAAATTTGACCAAAAGTCAAATGTGTCGCTATTTTTGTCGCTATTTTTAGCGACTTTCTGGACCCCCCTAGTGAGAAAATTAGACAAAAGCTACTAGCGACAAATCTAGCGACTTTTTTTGGTGATCAGAGGCTCCAAGATCGCGGAAAAAATAATTGCGCCGTTTTCTCCCTTTCCCCGTTCAGAGAAAGAGACAGAGAGGGGCAGTGGAAGAGAGACACAGGTAGAGAGGGGCGGAGGCGGAGGTGAGAACAGCGTGGAATGTCGCTCCCCCCCCCGCTCTCACGTTTGGATTGGACCGCTCGCTCGTCTAGCGACTTTTAGCGACTTCTGGGCGGGCCAATAGCGACTTCCGATGCTGGGGAGTTGGCAACACTGATCGACATTTCTCCGTCATGTGTCCAGGAAGGCCAGCGACTGTATGTTTTTCATGAGTTCAGAGCAGGAAAGCCGTTGACTATAGACTATAATGTCCCGTTGTCGTCCAGCAGATGTGCTTAGACAAATCTGTGGTGTTTTTTTCTTTCTTTGTCACATCTCTGAAATGTCACTCATCGATGCGTCCATTTCAATGAGCTTTGAATGCTGATGTGTCAACAACATGGAAGGTTTCGCCGTCTCTCTAGACAGAGGACGGTTTTAGTCAACAAGGCTCAACCCCCATCCCCACCCCCCTCCTACCAGCAGGGACGGTGAACGATCGCCCACGTTAGCCGCAGCACTTGCTCCTCTGCAGGTAATAACCCAGAAATAACATGCAAAGATGATGCTCTAATGATATTACTGATGGAGCAGCCAGGATTATCGGGAGCAGCAGCAGACTGGAAGGAGCCGCCCTGCATTCGGTGTAATGGTCCCAGCCTGGATAATCCTTCAGAATCAATGCAGTCAATGAGGCCGTCCATATGATCATGAAAAGTGAGAAGGTGTCGTGTGTGGCATCTGCTGGAGCACCGACTGTGTCCCACACAGTCCATTTTCACCCAGACGTTGAAGCCTTTTGTTCTCCGCTCAGATGTTTCTGTCAAGGAAGTGGCGGTGTCTCTTTTTTTTTTTCTCTCTCTTTTTGTCAGTTCTCTAGTGAGGCTAATTGGTTCCACAAAGATATGATTCCTCTGCAGCTTTGGGCCTGTTTCCACTGCAGGAACAAAACAGCCAGGGCTTTCCATCAACTCATTTTAAAGGCCACCAGATTATACAGTTTAATGCTTCAGTTGGAACCGCGGGACACTGCAGGGACAGATGAGATGGTCAGTGGCCCAGAAAGATGTCCAGCAAGCAGGTGCCCCCCACCCTCACCCCACCCCATCATCGGCAGCATGCTGCTCAGCCTCTGGAAGTACCTGCCGGTTGGATTTATGCTGCCTTCAGGTGCGGTCGGGAAAATGACACTTTGCGTTGCTGAATTTGGAACAATGAGTGTGTTATGTTCTGGTGCTTTTGTTATTGTAGAAAAAAGGCTTTGCCACTTATTTACCATAATCCCAATAGCACATGAAATCAGGACAAGATGGTGAGTGGTTCTACTCGATGCCTTCAACCTCTGAAGCCAACGAGAGCAGTTTGAGTGTTGTTTATACAAATCAGGCAAAGCCAGATTCATCAACAAGTGCTTGTATTGGACCCAGGAGGGCAGGTGAGGGGAATGATTAAACTGAGGAATCTCTCTTAAAAGGTGGGATTTAAAAGTCCCCAAGGCTCCGCTGAAAAACCACAGCTACAAAGAAATGGTGTGAAATGGGCAAAATTGATCACGGAAAGCTTTGTGCTCAACATCTGATCAGGAAGACTAAAGGGATAGAGGAGACACCCCGACGGCACGGCTCAGCCCGCAGCTCGCTCCAGTCTCCAAGTGACCAAGCAAAAGATTTCAAAAGTTAACAGAGATTCAGACACCCCCCCTTCTCCCCAACGCCCACCTGCGTATTAAACCATGACAGTGGAGTGGCAGCTGCTGGTCGAGTGGACTATTACTCAGCAATCACAGTCCAGAGTGCTGCTCTGAATCCAAAGGGTTTCTGTGGCCAGTCGGCTTCCACTGTTACGTAAGGAGAACTCATCCTAGCGGCGGTCAAGGTTCGCGTGAGAGTAGCTGCAAATCTGTCTTCCTCTCCTCCCCCGTCCCTCCTCCCCCCTGTTTGCCTATATATGCTGACAGGCAGAGAGCCATCGGGTGATATGACTCATGTGATTAGTTTTCTTTCTCTAATTCAACTGTCATTCCTCAGAGACAGCTCTGCTATGGGGGGATCATTGGAATAGAAAGCGATGTGAGACGGGAACAGGGCGCTGGTTCTGTTTCCACACTTGATTTCCCCGCCTGACCAAACGTGGTGAGATCACAAGTGGACAGTGCTCAGTCACCCCAAACACACATGCATCAACACATGTTTTTATTTTGTCTTCAGAATTGCAAGAATGTATTTCTACCTACGAAAATGGGACATAACTTTCTCTCTGTAATTACGTCACTGCGAGGTGCGAACTCAGATATCAGCTGACAGACCGACACCAGCGTACAAATGATTCCTAAAGTAAATTACATCGTCGTTTGTGTACTGCCCAGCTGTAGAAATGGCACACTGCTGTATTTGTCTCGTCCATTTTCAAACATGTCTGCTGCGGCTGTAATACTCTGGTGTTTGACGCACACAGCGAGAGCCAATCACAGACAATGAGCCGCAGCCACAGTTGGCATGTCAGCGCACGGCACCGCTCCAAATGTTCAAAGACACACTGGGTTCACATGAGAAACCTCCAGCCGGCTTGGATGAAGACACAGCTCTGAGCCCTCGGAGGAACTATCACATAGACCGTTTGATTCCTGAACGGTCGGATTACTTTTGGCTTTCATCTGTGTTTGAGTTGTGACGAGCGAACGTGAAACACTCGGCAGCAGAGTCACGTGTCGCCATTTTTTCACAGGTCGTCGTGTCAACAAACATCGCTGAGACGTCCCTGACAATTGACGGCGTGGTATTTGTAATTGATCCTGGATTTGCCAAGCAAAAGGTAACCCCCCCCACCACACACACACACACAATGTTTATCTGCTCCGATCATCTGCCTCTGTTGCCTGAGAATCCCCAGATAAACACAGCAGTGCGCACTGACAGCAGTAAAGATGGAAAAGCCTGTTATTTATTCCTCTGACATTTCACCAGCCTGGAGCCACGGCGTACATGTGGCGCAGGAGGAGATAAAATGTGCACTGTGGTGGATTGTCTGTGTGTGTGTGTGTGTGTGTGTGTGAAAGAGCTGGTGTACATTCTCCCTGTGTTGGTGCTCCTATCAGGTGTACAACCCACGAATCAGAGTGGAATCACTTTTGGTGACGGCCGTCAGCAAAGCCTCGGCCCAGCAAAGGGCAGGTCGAGCCGGGCGGACGCGTCCCGGCAAGTGTTTCCGCCTGTACACAGAGAAAGCCTACAAGACAGAGATGCAGGTGAGAAGTCAGTCGTCTCTCACTTCGACCATGTGCTGACTATTCCTCTACAAACGTAACGGTTCCTAGTGACCGTACAATTCAAAGAACTTTCCTTCTAATCTGTGCTAATAATCCTGCCACCTCAGGACAAATGATCCTGTGGAGGCCTCAGCTCTCCTCCTGACATGCTAATTCTTTAATATCACACCGACTGGGAAACGTTACGTTAAATAGCCCTTCCAGGTCCCTTGACAAAGTTGACACATGAGCAATGCACGACTAATTAATTTAACGTTGTTCCCGGGCTTTTCCTCCTGATCCTGCACAGGACAACACGTACCCAGAGATCCTCAGGTCCAATCTGGCCTCAGTGGTGCTGCAGCTGAAGAAGCTCGGGATCGACGATCTCGTGCACTTTGACTTCATGGACCCACCAGGTCAGTGTTGTTTTTTTTTTGTTTTTTTTTTTTTATTCCTTCAGCTGCTGTCAGATGACCCCCCCCCCCCCCCCC
>CAAKHB010007770.1:293601-306435 GCA_901007665.1 Aeoliscus strigatus
ACCCCCCCCCTCCCGAAAAATCATTTCTAATGTCTTTAATATCAAACGAAATTTCGTTCTTGATTTTAATCGCTGTCATCTTAATCAATGCAAATGCTGTTACAAAGTGCTATGAAATCTACAAACATTTAGCTGAACCGCGGTTGTTTGATGTATGATATTAAATCTGGGTTGTGTCACTTGGGGTTTGTGGAAAAACGACAAAGATAAAATGATGTTGGCAGACATCAGATACTGCAGACTGAATGTTGGGAGATTTGAGGATAAGTGCTCTGGCAGACAGCAGCCATTGTGTTTTGCAGTTTTCATGAACAGTCTGCTTTAAGTTTCTGATGTGAAAGTGGGAAAAGATGGTGGTGTGTGTGTCAGTCAGCCCGTGTTTCGGCTTTTTCTTCTTCTTTTTCTTTTTTTTTTTTTTTTAGCTCTTGCACATACTAGAATTAGGCCAAATGTCATATTCAGGGCCGGAGTTACTCCAGGAGAGTGTCGTTACATCTTCCCGAGGAGACCACCCCCCTTTTCCTATCCTTAACCTTCCCCTCCCTCCCGCCTCTTCTCACCATAATATAGTTTTCATCTCACCTCTGAGATTAAACCCATCTCTCCCCGTCCACTGTGGCAAACGCCATTTTGAGAATGAAATTGGTTACATCAATAGCGGCGCTATCACCTTGGCTATTCCCTCCCCTTTATATTCCTCCGATGGAACGTGACTGACCTCCACCGCCACCCCCACATTTCTCACAAAACGCAAGGGTAAGCGTCAACATATCGGATTGGCCTTGTCAGCTGAGTCTTCCTGAAGAAGGGGGAAGATTACCGTTTTATTTATTTGATCCACTTGCGGCCGATGGTTCCTCCGAACTAGCTCCTGAGGTCAGTTAGCTTTATAGAATGAAGCTGCTATGAGTCAACGTGACAGACAAGTTGTGTGCTGGCCACAGCAAGCGTTGATATTTAGCATTTATAGCTGTTTGTTTTTGTCTTGTAGATTTCACCTAAAACGAGTTTGACGTTGTTTTTTTTTCCCCCCATTTGAGCTCGACGTCGTAAGTGTTGATTTTCCTTTAACGTGAAACGCATTGTTTGCCCACCTCGCTCACTAAACACAGGAGCGGCGGACGGAAATCCAAAAGAAACCAGCAGTGATGTAGACGAGGACTCTGCTGTGTGGGATTCATTTGCCTGGTGACATTTCCAAAGAAGTACCTTTCAGAGCCAATGTGGTTTAATGTACCTTTAGCCTTTCGTCTCATTGATTTGGCCCTCGGTTAATATATCGGATTCTTGCGTGTTGAGCCAGTCAATACTCACTTTCTGATGAGCCACGTTGTGTATAGATTGAATTTCCACACTGGTTCATCATGCTAGCAGTACTTGGAAATCAGATTTTCACCTTTGTACAGCCCCATAGAAGCCATTTGGGTGGTAAGTAATGTCGCTGGCACTCGTATCATTTAAAAAAAAAAGTAGCTTTGATGCCCTGAATCAATATTTGTTAACCATAAAAAAATGCCTCCCTGCTGTTTGAAATTGAATTTTTTTTTTGTTGGCGCTTGAGAGAAATGAAAGTGAATGAGCCCGGCGGCCGGCGCTTGAAGCTAATTTTCAGTTAACATGCAACTGGTCATTAGGCTTCAGCTCTCGGGGGCCGAAGGTCAATAATTGCATCTGGAGGAAAAATCTTTTAACCAAACGGTGGAAGCCTTTTGTGTTGAAGCGTTAAGTAGAAAGTTCCCCTGTAATTGCATTAGTTCTGTAGGATTGCCTGAGCGCTGGATGAAAAATGAGCCCTGCTGTGATTACTTCTCTGCTAAGTTGCTGTCTAGCGTAACTCCGGCCATCACATAGCTTCTAATTCTGATTCACCTCATGCTCCCTGCCACTAAACCCCCGTGTCGCCTCCCTTTTGTGTGCCTGTGTCTTCTCTTAACTCACATTTATTGACTATTAAAGGGACAAATACAGCAGGTGCTGTGACTCGATTGTTTTATCAGCTTCTCTCTCGTGTTTGCTCTTTTTTTCAAATACTCCCAGTCTGAGAGCGTGAGCACCGAAGCGGCCACATTGAGCTGATCAGTTTGCGGCTCCTCCCCAGGAAGGAGCCCTAAAAATAAACCAGATAATACAGCAACAAGCAGGTTTATGTCTTTGCCAAAAGCTACTGAAGCACACGGCGGTAGAATCAATGTTCTCCTTGAATTCTTTTGCTTCACAGAAACTCTGTTTGGTGTTTTGTGATGAATTTTGATTCCCCCGGAAAAGAATTTCCATAAAATCAGCAGATTATGTCAGCCAATGTTAAAAGCCAAAGTTTTTAAAAGTTTTGTCCTTTTACTTTTTTTTCCCCCATTTATTCTTCATGTGGAACGTGAAGACAGATGGGATGTTGTTTTTAATGGCCCCGTCGATCCCGTTCTGTCTCCTCCAGCCCCGGAGACGCTGATGCGAGCCCTGGAGTTGCTGAACTACCTGGCAGCGCTCAACGACGATGGCGACCTGACCGAGCTGGGCTCCATGATGGCCGAGTTCCCCCTGGACCCCCAGCTGGCCAAGATGGTCATCGCCAGCTGCGACTTCAACTGTTCCAACGAGGTGCTCTCCATCACTGCCATGTTGTCAGGTAATGCTCTGGGTGGTGGGACTCGCATGATACTTTCATCCTGTTCGCTTTCATGGACCCATGTAGAAAAAGACTCCATCCACATCAGTCCGTTTTAGTTTGACGCTGCTCTGGTCACCGTCCAGACTGGGGGGAATCGTCAGTTGAACTGACTTGACTATACATACGTATATATTAATATGTGCATATATTTCAAGTCGACGTTCATTCAGTCTGCTGTAAATAGTAGTAGTACATTGGGCTGTTTTCTCCAATAGTAAGCCTTTTATTTGCGTGACCAAAAGAATATTTAAGATGAAAAATGTAGAAAAAAGAAAAAAAAAGGTTTCCTGAGTATTATTTATTCATTCATTCATCTTTCCTCCCTTTGCTCCGATTACGGGTCCCAGTTGTGCTGGAGCTGATCCTAGCTGTGAATCATACGTTTTTGTTTTTTTCTCTGCGTTTTCATCAAGAAAGTGGTCACATGGCTTCAGACCAGAATACATCTTGGTTTGTACTGTCCAATCAGAGAACACCTTGAACTGCAAACCACTCCGTTGTACCTCTGCTAAAACTCTGGTTCCCGCTGACGATGAAACGTCGCTGCTGTGAAAACGGACTCATCTGGATGCAGCTTTAGTCTGTTCTACACTGACGCTCAGCTCAGCTGTGACCTGTGAGGGAGCGAGGGGAACGTGTCCATGTGCCGCAGCAGTAATTGCACTTTGGGCTTTTGAAGCAAGTGTGAGGGTCTCTGAGAGCGGGGGGTGGGGCGTGGGGGGTGGATTGGCCTGTTGGATATTACGTGCACTTAGAGCAGGTGTTTTGGGATGGCTGTTTTTTTTTTGTTGTTGTTTTTTGGCTGAGTTCATTGGACTTAACGGCAGAATTCCACCTGAGAACGGAGCAGATAGTCAGGATAAATTAAACCACTTTCAGCTGTTAGGTCCCTTTTGGGATTGAGTGTCATGTGTTTGCCGTACACTGTTTGCCTCCGTTGTCCTGCCCCCTCCCCTTTGACCCCGTCCTCTCCTGACCCAACACTTCACAGTCCAGATGCCCTGTGAAGTGCTCTGTGCCTCTTCTGAGCTGAGGCCTCGTTCCTCTCTGCGGGATTTGCTTTACTTATCCCTGTGGGCGGCTGTGTTGGGGCCTATACCAACCTTGTTTAGTCCCGCAGTGCTTCGTCCGACCTACGGAGGCTAAGAAGGTGGCCGACGAGTCCAAGATGCGCTTCGCCCACGTCGACGGAGACCACCTGACGCTGCTGAACGTCTACCACGCCTTTAAACAGAGTAAGTGTCCTCTCACCCAGCTGTCGGTTTCCCCAGAAAGCTTCTCCTGACATCTAACGGGACCTCCTCCCCACAGACCACGACTCCACTCAGTGGTGCTATGACAACTTTGTGAACTACCGCTCGCTGATGTCGGCGGACAACGTACGCCAGCAGTTGTCCAGGATCATGGACCGCTTCAACCTGCCGCGCCGGAGCACCGAGTTCTCCAGCAGAGACTACTACACCAACATCCGCCAGGTGCTGGTCACTGGCTTCTTCATGCAGGTCGGTTTGTTTGGTTTTAACAGGACAAAGTCATTTCAGCGTAGCTCCACTGTCCTTGATGCTCCCTCAAGTATGTCTATACACAAACAGGTCTTGGTATCTTTATGGGGACCAATTGTTGAGCAAACCCCCCGACAACTGAATAACACACGCACACACACAGTATTTCAGATGGGTGCAACCAAGAAAAAAGTCCATTTGTCCCTGATCAGGTAAATAAATGGTCGTGTGCAGAAAGTCCACCTGAAACAAGCAAGCTGACAAGTTGAATTATGTTGTTAATATTTAAATATTTGTCCACATTAACCTTTGTCCTGGAGACAAATTTGCGGCTGGTGTGGAAGCGTTGGAGATCACGTCTCTGTTTGGAAAGGCCTTTATTGAGACTGATTGCTCTGGTTAATCACGACAGCCGCCGTCTGCTTTAGCACGTAATTAAAAAAAAAAAAAGCTGCTTGCTTTCTTTCCTTTTTTCCAATCAGTCAGCTTTTAGAAAAAATAAGCTTTTAATAAAAATAAAAAGTTTTCCATCTTTTACTTCCTGTTCAGATCGCTCACCTCGAGCGCACCGGCCATTACTTGACGGTAAAGGACAACCAGGTGGTGCAGCTGCACCCCTCCACGGTGCTGGACCACAAGCCGGAGTGGGTGCTCTACAACGAGTTTGTTCTCACCACCAAGAACTACATCCGCACGTGCACTGACATCAAACCGGAGTGGTACGTCTCAGCGTTCCATCTCACCCTCAAGTGTACATGCAGTCGATTTTAACACGTTGGTTTTGACCAATTTTCTTTTATTCCCCGATATCTGCACTTCCTGCCCGACCACCATCTCTCTGTGTGGTGCAACCACTGTGTGATATGGGTGGAGCTGTTAAAAATACAATATATAATTCATTTCTCCTAGAGAGTTTAGCATTCCAGAAGCAACGTTTTAAGAAAGTCTCTCTCACTTCAGACCGCGGACTTCATAAAAAACCCTTCCTCTCGCCACTGACGACTGTTTGCCTGTTCATCTCATCACACATAACAAAATGATCCTTTTTTTCTTCCGTATTCCTCGGCATTGTATCAAGAATATTTTCATCTAAATGGTCCATTGGAAAGGACTGGACAGGCTGTAGTTCATACCCCAGGCCTGTAGGTGGTGCTGAAATTCACCACAAATGGAAGACTAGACGGTGGAGCGGCACTTGTCTGTCCACCAAGCAAATCCAACCGTCCACAGTGAGAAAAAGAAGAGCTGAAAATGATCTTGTCGTAGTGATTGCTGTACCAAGATCCGCTGACTTTCAGTCACTGTCACCTGAAGTAAAGAAAGAACCAGAAAAAAAACAAACAAACATGGCGTCTGTCTCGCAGAGCTGCGAGACAGACAGACTCAGAAGTACAGACTCGCTATCTGCTGCAGCACCATGGATGTTGTTGTTGGGATGAGAGGTCAGAGGTCGTGGGTGGAGTGATGACCTGTGGTCAACGTGGAAACACCCTGACAACTGCTGTTTTTCTCTCCTAGGCTGCTGAAAATCGCCCCGCAGTACTACGAGATGAGTAACTTCCCGCAGTGCGAAGCAAAGAGACAGCTGGAGCGCCTCAACGCAAAACTCTCATCCAAGGAATACTCTCAGTACTGAGAAGGTTTGCATGTCGTCCAACGCCTTCCTCCCCTTTTCAATCTGCTCTCTCTCTCTTGTCTCGCTGCGTCTCTGCATCAGGAGGACTGATGAATTATCTCTCTGTTCAAATGAACAGGAAACGCATGATTTCATGTCGGTGTCAACATTCCTCTACAGTATCTACAGCGAACCCGTGTGAATCAAGTTCATTCATCTCCTGTTCTAAACTGTGCTCACATTTCTTGTCAACTGTACCAACGAAATAAAATGACTTTGTAATAAAACGTCTCCCAGTGTCAGCGGTGAAATAAGTTGGCGTGTGTGTGTGTGTGTGTGTGTGTCTGTGTGCTGATCACATTTTACCTTTTCGTCTTCTTGTGGGATATTGACAGCTTCAGAAACAGTTGGCGTGCAGAGGGAGGGAATGTTAATTACAAATGTTTCCGAATGAGATCAGTGTAAAATCCCCGCTGCGCCTGAGCTGGCCGTGAATCCTGCAGTGATACACAATACGTTTGTGACACTTCCTAAATGCCAAATCACGCATCTTTTTCGGCTCCAACTTACAGAATTACTTCTACCGCAGAGAAAGTTGGTTGACCCCTGACAAACTTCAGTTGGAAGCGGTCCCCTCTCATTCTTCGGGTCAACGACTCAAATGAGGAGCGCTGCTTGTGGGTGACGGCGTGTGACTCCCATGAAGACGTGTGACGGGACCCAGAAGGATTGAACACTGTGGCTGTACCACAGCGACAGGCTGGGTGGAGCCGCTTGGCAGAAGGCAGAGTGAGTCTGAAACAAGGTTTTCTCCCACGCGATCATGAAAATTATCTTTTTTTTTTCAGGATTGATGTTGACTTTTTTTTTTCAGGATGACTGAAGTGACAGTTGTGGCTGCAAATATTGATTCTAAATGCTTCTGGAAAATACAAAATTCTGTGACGGTGTCGGACATGAATGCACATGATTGAAAAATCCATCACGACCTTTAATCGTCTATTTTGTTGCTCAGTATGCAGACGATAGAACTGGATCACGCAAGAATATTGTGCTTTGTACTATAGACAATGATTTTAGAATGATTGGCAGAATGAACTGCAGCTAATGTCTGTCTCAGTAAAGACAAAGTCTCACAACAAATCTCCCGTGTGAAATTATACTTGTGTTAAATTCCAGTGTGTGCTGCTGTAGTGGATACACATAGATACATAGTACATATTCTACTGCCATAATTGTACTTCTAGCACAGTGCTCGCTGTCTTTGGTGTGTCAGAAGCCGTACACAAGCGTGACGGGCTGAAACGAGTCCCTCAGCGTTTCCCCATGTAAGGTCGGCGGAAACACGTGACCTGCTCAGCGTTTTAAATGAAAGCCGCACGTTGTGTAATATGCTGTGTGTATGCTGTGTGTGTGTGTGTGCTATAATATTTTTTTGGACTGCTCGGAGACAAGTTTTCAAAGTCTCGCTGCTGGGGAACATACACGGAGTCAAACCGGTGCGAGAGATTGTGTGTGAAGTGAAGCCGATAGAAAGCCCATTAGTTGGAGCTGATCTGGAAATTATATGGAATTGATCCTGAGCTCAGACCAGTTTTTCATGCTCAATATTTCCCATTGATTCCTGCTGCCATAATTACAAATGAAAATCATTATGGATCCCAGTTGTATTTTTGTTAGTGTCTGATATGAGGCTGCACAAGCAGAGCGTGCCGTCTCACCAGGGGACATCAGGGACGGTCACACTTTTTTTTTTGCATGTGTCAACTACTGAGACGTTGTGACTTTACGAAACAATGTACAGGTTGTAAAATTACTGCTGTTATAAAAAAAAAGATGAATTTATATTTAGGTTGTTGTACTAACATAATTGGTTTAATTGAAACCTAAATGTGTTTTTTTTTTGGTCTGTGGGAGGGAATCAAAGGACCTGGAGTAAATTCACATAGCAAAGGAGAACACAACTATTTAAAGGTATATATACACAAAATGTATGGAACACTAGTGTCTAACACAGTTGTCATTTTGTTGTCATATGTTATGTTTAGGAATTCTAAATCTGAAACATGATGATCAGTTTTGATCAAACACCACCGATGGTTTGAAATGTTGCTGGAATGTAACTGAGCGTGTGCTGGACGAAGCTTGTTTCTGATGCGACAAACTTGTTCCAAGAGTCCCTGGTCTCCCCTATCTGTAAAAGTCATGTGAATGCACAGACATTATGAGATGAAACAGACATCCTGTCCAGAGTTAAAATCAGAATTTGTAGTTGAGCTATTAAGCGTCACATCTGCGGCTCTGAGTCACAGATACAGTACATCCCCCTCACATCTGCTGCCTCTGCTGAAATAGGCTGGTCCGAGGAGGCATTTTATGTGACTGCTTGACGGTAACTCAGCAAAAGTAGCAAACACCAACAAATACGAGACAGCTTTTTGTCCGTGTGTTTCCAAACACTGAATCACCAGCTCGCTGGAGCTCAATCTTCCACCACCCACAGAGTCCTGGATGGCACCTCATCATCATTTGAGACTGCGGGTAGGGGGGAGGTCTATTTGCTGAAAACCTCAGTGTTTCAGGAAACCCATCCGTCCACCCCTCCTCCTCCTCCTCCCGTTGCACTTCTCTCGCCCATCCCATCCCAGCCCAGCCCAGCCCAGCCCAGCCCTACCCTGCCGTCGCTAGAAGCCCAGACAGGTGTCTTATCTCCATTGCGCCGCACAAGCACAGCCAATCTTCCAGGAAGATGGCGACTGGAATGTGACAAATCCATCTGTCCTGGTTTGAATTTGTATGCTAATTTGAAGTAATAGCCCCTCTGGTGACAGAGCAAGGGAACAATTCAATCATGCCATCTATGACAGTTGCTTTCCAGCCTACTCTGTGATATGGGAGTATATGCACATAGCACCAGCTTAGGCTTGATAGATTGCTTATGTATGGGGGAGGTGGCATGTCGACTGCATGTTTAAACGGGGCTGCCGCTTTGAAAGGATATCAAAAGACGACTGGAGGCACCTGTGCAGAGATGTGCTACCTGTAAAGCAGAAGGAAACTTGATTTGACCTCATTTATTTCCCCTCAGTGCCCCCGGATTGGTCCTGAACTTTCACCCGCTTTCACTTGCAGCCCCCCTTTTTCACCGAGATATGAAGGAATGAATGACAAACACATTCGCCACATAAAGTCGCAGCGACACAATTGCTGCATTGTCACACTGAATCATCTCAGGCTGCTGATTCGATTCGGTGAAACGGGCTCATGTGTCGCTGGGCAGCAAAGGAAAGCGATTAGAGGAGGAACACAGACGACGCTGGCGTGTGTTTACGAATGAGCTGAGCCGAGCCATACATTCACAAAGAAGCTGCTCTGTGATTTCTCTTGTGCCCCGGCACTCCCCTGCGCCGTGCAAATGTATGGCGGTTCATAATCTTTAAATTAATCTACAGAACAGGACAGATTATGGTTGATGGGGGCAGATAAGTCTAAAGAACAATCTTCCTTTCACTTGCATGATTCTTTCCTGCAAACCCAACATCAGCAGGCCCTGCTTTACTTCCAGGCATGTGGTTTAAAACTATACACAGCTGTACATCTTTAACCAATAAAATATTCACTTATGTGCAGAAATACAGCGATACACTGCATTTCATTGCACATTTTTCAGTATTGACACTGCTAACAAGCCTGGTGGGAATTAACTGGATGGAATATGACAGCTGGGTTGAATCCAATCACTACAGGGAACATCCACCATCACTTCACGTCTCCCTGCACTGTATTCTTGACAATTTCTGCATGAAAGCAAAACGTAACAGCGCTGTGCCAATTGACCACACTTCAAACGGGTGCGGATCATGCGTGGCGAACGCATCTGATCAAACACGGAGCCTTTGCGAGCAAAAAAGTGCTGAACAAAAGGGTCTTAGACGAACTGCACAGGTCTCAGCTCCCGATAAATAGTGTGCTCAGAGACAGCTCCCCAAATGAGCTCTGCTACAACGTGGGAATGATTTTCTGTGCTCAGCATGAAGTGGACTGGACTGTAGTTTGCTTGTACTCTGAGTTATTAAAATCTGTCTCAAACTCCACAGAAGTACTATAATTTAATCCCAGGAAAGATTCTAATCACGATTATCACTTCACTTCAAGTGAAATGTGACATTATTGGCAACTGAACGGCAGTACAGCCACAGAGGTGACACGGGTTTGTCCCTGCGTTTACATCCAATACTGTGAACTGCAGCATGTACACACTCAACACTATCTAAATGTACTTTAAAGCTTGAATTATGAGTTTAATCATTGATAGCTTCTCTTTTTTTACATGGTTACTGAGTTTTGGTTTAGTTAGTTGACAGATTAACACGTGAACAACAAAGAAAAAAAAAAGAACAGAATTAGCAACAAATGAAGCGGTTTTCCTCGTTGGACGCTAGAGGGCGTGTGACGTTCCCGGAAATACCCCTCAGTTGTCATAGTAACCAGGTAAATTGGCACCTGTTACCACCTGCGTGCAAGTGACGTATTTGCTCCGCGTGTTCACTTTGAGCAAAGGACACATCATGGACCCTCAGGGGAGTCAAATTGGGGGGGCAGTCTCCCCAGACTTTAAAGAAACTGACGACCACATGGAGAAGAGGTACGTAACGTGACTGGGGGTCTTTTTCCCCAACTTTTCTTACGAAGTAACACGGTTGTGCAAAACCTACAGACCCGAACACATACAAACATTTGCGCGGAAAACGTATAAAAATACGTAGATATATTTATTTAAAGTGAATTTAATTGCTGCAGGAGGGGGGGGTCACTGGGTGATACGATGACTTGGGAAACAATTGGATGAATTGGATTAAATATCACTGACGTGAAGGTGTTTGTAGGTCATCAGATCTACAAACACACGAACCCACTGGCGGAGCTTATCAACAATTAATGTCTCATATCAACATCCTTTACATATACAAACTGAAGCGCACAAAAATAACATTTTATTAAAAAATATATCATTATAAATAAGTCTCCTTCTGAACAAAAGCATCAGAACTTGTTTGTTGGAATGTTCCTTAGCTTTACAAGTCTCTGTCTCCATGGAGACCATGATGGCTGAATATGTAAAATCATGATTCAAAAACACAGGTGTCAAGACGAGATTGTCATTTCCTGTCCTCAGGTTTAGTTAGTTGTATATGTATTTTATTGATTGATTGATTTGTACGTCAGTTACAACTTCAGACCATGTTCAAATGATTCTTTATTGACTCATGCAGTCAGTCAGAATGACAGAAAGTTTAGAGAATACCTCGTACGCGGAGCAGCAGAATCACGCAGCCCCCCCCCGCCCCCCCTCTCCTCAGGAGAATCCCGTCTTGTCAGTACTCGGAGGGACTGATCGTAAAGTTGATGGAACGTGTTGATCAATCTTCGACAGGAAGTGAAAGTGTTTTGGGGACGACGCCACGTGACCGGCAGCAGCGCCCGGACGGCTCGGTGCGTCGGCAGCATCTCAGCGGCGGACGGAGCGGACACACACGGACACACACCGACCGACCCGTCGAGGGAAGACACACAACCGAGACGAACATCAGCGATTGCACCCGCAAGAAAGAAAGAAAGAGAGAAGGCAGCCGACATCTGGCGCATCATGGACGGTTATAACCGGAGCGAAGATGAGCTGTTCTCCTCCTCCTCCTGCCTCCTGAATCTCACCTGGGAGAGCTGCTACGAGCAGGTAGGACACCGATGTCTCTGCATGTCTCTGCAGCTCTGAATTACTGGTCAGCATTGTGGTCCAAGAAAGAAAAAAAAAGAGAAAAAAGAAAAACGTGTGCTGAGTTCCACAGGATGCTCTGAGTCAGGTGAATCAACTTCTCAAGTTGATTTCCTCCTAATTAACTTCCCTCCTCTGCTGGATCTTATGAGCACGTCTGTCCAAAAACTTTCCAGCATCACTTTACAGCTCTAATTAAAAGCAAAAGCAGCCGACTAAGCGCCCCACTGTCTCCAGACTACTTTTCTGAAAAGGTTGCCTTCCTCCACAGCTCTCAGCAAACATGGAATCAATAATGAATTAACCCAGTAGACAAAATAAATCTTACACAAGGCATTTTATGAATAAATCACAGGCCAACTTTGCTTTTCTTGTTGGACAAACTGAGGTGCACCCGTGAAATCAGTGGGTCAGATGGTGTGGAAAGCAGGTCAGTTTGTAGCACCAGCATAGAACTGCTGAGTCGTATTTTCTGTTTGTCAGTGATAGTTGCAAAATTGTGGGGGGAAAAAAACCTAAAATTAACCCAGAACTCCATACTGCAGGTGAATGTGGGTTTGAGCTGAAACAAACAAACCCTGGCCTATGTCGGTCTTTCTGAGATATCGCCAAAAAAAAACAAAAAAACGCAACAAAACGCTTGAATTTCACAACATAACGTGCCAGAACTTTTGATTTGCACAGTAGAAATGTGCAGAGACGTCTTGGCCGACACGCTGCAGACGGGTCGACGCTAAAGTCAAACGACGCACGACAAAGTGATCGGTGCACAAACTGCTCAGGATGACTGGCGTTCTCCCAAACTGTTGCGTGACGTTTCGGATGTGTCTTGTTGTGCGTCAGCGTGTTTGCGGTTGTGAAACGTCAACACCGTTTCGTCCCAACGTGTCTGTTGACGTCACGCTGCAGCTTTCGCCCGTTGTCGATGGTCTTTTTTTCTACCGTGAGCCAGTGGGACGGGTTGTCACGTCTGTGACATCAGAGCTGTGACATCAGAGCTGTGACATCACACCTTGCTGTTGGTGTGTGTTTAGAGACGTTAACCTACCTCTCAGGCCTTCAGAATGCTTCTTGTGCTGCTCTGTATTCTGACGTAGTCATGCATGTGGGGTGAAAGTCAAAACGTGTCACTAGTGGTTTTTGTGGTACTTCACCACGAGACAGGATGTTTATTTCTGTTGTCAGCATCCAGGTTGCAGTACGGAGGATGAGGAGGACGACGACATTCAAACAATAAATCTCATGTGGTTTTCGGGGGGGGGGGGGGGGGGCAAAATTT
>CAAKHB010007771.1:3532-46192 GCA_901007665.1 Aeoliscus strigatus
CACCTGAGGAATGTAAGTGTCTCTCTCACACACACACACACACACACACACACACACACACACACACACACACACACACACACACACACACACACAAAAACATCTGTTCAGTGATTGTGTTAGCGTAGCACACAGACACAATGCAAAGCAAATCGACCCCACAAGCTAACATGCTGGAGACGAAAGAATAAAAAAAAAAAAAAAACAAGACAGAGAAAACGACAGGAAAAAACAAATGAGATAAGGTTTTGCACGAACGAAGGATAGTGTGGGGGGTTCATAATAATTTAAAAGGCGTCACCGCAGCCGCAGCTATCTGTGTACATGTTGTAGTGCCTAGTCATCAGCTGCATTGGTCTTCATTAGCCTCAACCCACATTTATCTCCATCCTGGCAGCCTGCAAACGGCTTAAAGTCCTCGCTTAATTGGAAAACTTTTAAATTTCACGCACTTTAGTTTCATACATTAGCTGCCAGGCATCCTCCACTTGATTTACTTTTCGTTTTGCCTCGGCCTCAGAGAAAAGAAAATTGTTATAGTATCACACACGCTGAATTAACACCCCCCCTCCTCCCCCTGTGCTTTTTTTTGAAAAACGTGACAAACAGAAGCGTTTGCAATTCTGCCGTCAATATCACAAAGTGCTGTGTGTGGTTACTCATTCTGTTCGTTTGCCAGAGAAACAAAAAACACACACCAAGATGCAATCTTTTTTGTTTTCTTTCTTTCTTTCTTTCTTTCTTTGCTTGAGGTTGCAGAGAGAAAGAACAGCTGGTTCTCTTGTCAATGAAAACAAACTGAAGGGGTTTTGGTGAAAACACTTGAGTTGTAGAAAGCACCTGCACTTGATTGAGATCATTGTTTTGGAGGAGAGTGGCCCACTGTGGTGACTCTTGTCTGTCTTGTCTCTCTCTCGCTCTCACACTCACACACAGAACTCACATTCTGATGGAGACCCCTGGAAGGGGCGCAAACACATCATCATCGCCAGATGCAGCTGCAGCACACTGCATGCTGGGAGCTGGATCGCTGTCACCGTGGCGACAAGCCACAGCTCAGTAGACATCGAGTCATGCTTTTATCCTCTTCCTGGGTGTGTGTGTGTGTATGTTGTAAAATTGTAATAATTTCTCTACTACTCTATAAACATCTCATCTTTTCCTCCTCGTCTTATAATGCAATTGTAATATATTTATTGTTTGTTTTTCTATTCATCACTAGTCGATAAATTTTCAGAAAATAATGAAATGTTTTTGCCCACTGTTTAAATTCATAAGCTGACGTTATTATTAAGCTTGTTGAATGTGAGTGTCATCAACAGGTCTGCTCAGCTGCACTGTGTCTGGAGGCATCCACAAATCCATTTTATGTTGTAAGTAAAGTTAAAGAACACGTAGACAGCAGCAGATTCTTCCTCTGAGAGCGGGCAGAATGTGCACATAAATATATATAACAGAATATCAGTGCACAGTGCAGATGGTATCGCTAATCGGCTTTGTGAGCATCGGCAAAAGAAATTCCATTAATCATTTCTCATCTCTGTTCATTTCCATGCAAGGTTTCCTAGGAAATTTGTAAATATGTCAAATATCCTTAACGCTAAATAAATATATTTTAAAAAGGGTTCCAGATTCATTTTTTTGTGTCAACACATTGAATACCATAAGAAACACCCAAGCACACTGGACGAAGATACTAGGTGGATCACTTCTAGTCCCCGACACATAATCAGACTTCCATAGTCTCACTCCCAACGCACATTGACAAATGACAGCTGGAAGACACCAGCAGTCATTATCTGCAGCCTCCTTCATCTGCCAATTCCAGAGGCATTTCAGCCAAACCTTCCAGGCTGAGCAGCTGAGGACGACCCTGGGAAAACAGTGCAGCGCTCAACACAAGCGTTTGCCAATTAGAGGCAGCAGGCTGGTTTCCTACATTCATACTTCTTTTTTTTTCCCCCCCTCCTGCATCCGCTGTTGAACACAGACAACCCGCTACTTCTGTAAACACGACCTGATACGACGTGCGTGTTGCACATACACAACAGGTGGCAGCTTTCTGACAATGAGCGGCGAGAAGGCTCATCATTGTTGTGGGAACAGAAGTACTCCCCTCTTTCGCACTTTTCCAGTCTCTCCATCACGGGCTTTGCCAAAGCTTCCAGACGGCCGTGCTACCAGGACAGCCCAGAGACAGCCTGCTGTGGCAGCTGCCAGATTCCCTCGTCTGCTCGGCCCTTCTGAGATGCCAGCTGCATCTGAGACCAGCAGCAGAAGACGCCAAATCACTATGCTCATCCAAAAGGTTTCCAATACGATTTTCTACTGTCAGTACAGAGTTTTTGTTTTTGATTTTTTAAAAACATGTTTATGTAACACTAAAAGGACGTGACTGCAAAACCAGTGTGACCAAGTATCTGTTACATTCGGGTTGAATTCCAGGCGAACCTGGGCCAAGAGGTAATATCCTGACCCCAGAGGTATTTTTAATCCAACCTCTGAAAATCCCCCGTCGTGGGTGTGAAAAACCTGAATTATTCATGAGAAATATCAATATTTCAAGATATGGACTAATCTAATTGGATTAAAGACGCGCTTAATGAGGCCTTGCATGTCGACGAGATGCATATTTTATTTCAGAACCTGACCATTTCACACAGTGCTTAATCCTCACTACTACGCCCCCAAACGACGACGGAGGAAGTGAAGGTCTTTTGACTGTCAACGGTAACAGAAATGACACAAAGGAAATCAAACATATATGGAAGATATTATAAGAAACGCACTTTAAAAAAAGCTCCAAATACTTGAGACAGACAGACAGACAGACAGACTGTGGAGGAAACCTCCAGCAAAACCGGACACACTTTCCCACATTGGCAAGGTTATTATAATTTAACATTAACAAATTATAACATATTTCAAGGTTGACACATTTTTATAATCCTGAAAGATTTCAGTTAGTTGTAAGCAGCATGAGACTGTTGAATATGAACTGTGGTACTTCTAAGGTGAAGTACTGTGTTGAACATCTGAGATGTTAGACAATCCGTAGTGCAAAGAAAGTTTACGTTCACGAGCCAGAGCGAAGGGTCAACATATCCGCTTGGAAGACGTTGGAACTGAAATCCAATAAATCAGCTGGAGTGCACTTTTAATCAGTTCAGGCGGAAAAGACGAATGGAAAGAAGATGGCTGGCAAAGACAACAGGCACAGAGCCATGCAGGAGCCCGAATAATCCCACCACTCACCCTGAATCCAGAGGCATTCTTCTTGGCTTCAGCTTTCAGTCGAGTGGCCTTCAAGGCGGACTTTGTCTTCTTGTAGTCCTGCTTACCTGAAAGAAAAGAAGAAAAAAATGGAAGGATGTAATCAGTGTTCTGTTCTATTCTGGGCCACAACTTGTCATTTCATGCTTTTTAATACCAGTGGGAGGATTTAGGGGATCCACTGGCAGAAATAGAGAGTAACAGGCATAATTATCTTTTCAGAGGTGTATAATCACCGTAAAGTAAGGATCTCAGTGGTTTTAGCTCGGCAATGAACACTTACACTTCAACCAACTGCAATTTTGACACGTAACCCGTCATGTTTCTGCAGTCGCCCAGAATGGACAAACAAGCATGTTTCCTGAAGGTTCTCTGGTTTCTACAACCAAAAAAAAAAAAAAAAAAATCAGACCTGTGTGCTGCTACATTCTGTCGTATTCTGAACAATGACGATCGAGACTTGAGGAAAAAGTGAACTTCCACAGCAATTTCATTGTTTCAACCCATCCAGAACGCAGAGAGCATCTCTGGTTTGGCCTTCAAACTGTTTGCTGACTTCCAGTGGACCCATGGGTGAGTCTTGTGGGCAGAGCAGCCACCTGGAAAATCAGTGTGTTCCACATGGAGGCAGAGCCGGCTGTCTCGGTCTAATTAGAAACAACACACTGCAGGAAAAGGAACTTCGCTAACAACAGGATGAGAAGGCAACAGCTTGCTGAGGAGCAAATGTGCTCTGGTGCTACTGAGAACCTGATGCTCATCTCTAACAAAGCTTATTTACATCATCCTATCAGGCTTCGGTACAAACGCTCAGAGTCTTATAAACGAAGGTTTGATAGAAAATCAGTGGACATGGACGGAGGTGGTGGTCAGCTTTCAAGGGTGGGGAAGGTGTCTGCATGCATCTGGAAGGAGTGATGATGTGCTGGTGACAAAGACAGAATCGGAAGCTGCTCCGCTTCCTGACACAAAGACGTTCTGTTTCACCCATCTTTTGCTGCCTATGTATTCTTTTTCAGTCCTTTCACTAAAGTCCTGTTGCTTCCTCTGCGTCTCCATCCTTCCACCACATCTCTCCAGCTCAGAGGACGGCTGATTCTTCTCATTCTTTTGGACAGGAGGACAATGACTGGGCTATATGAATTGTATGGCTTTAATTGGGATTATCTTTAACTTGAAAACACACATCATCCTCTGTCCTTTATTGTTCTATATTGTTCGATGCATGCAAACTCATTTCCTCATATCGTTCTCACATGCAGTTAGATATCACAACTGGAATTTCAAACACTGATCCCCCACAAACTGTTTCAACAAAATGTTGTTTTTCTTGCTCGTGTGGTGTTTAACTTGTCCCAAGGCTGCATGAAGAAATTATATGCATTGCAACCATCTGGTATGAATCAATACTTAATTGGAGCAAAATAAGAATGATTAAACCATGCACTGGTATAAATAGTTGATATGGAGGCAGAAATGCCAGAATTACAGTACGTCAGGCTTCGCCCTGTTTGTGTGTCTGGTACAGTACATCGGTACACAAGGCCGCTGTCCCATGAGCAGTCTGGACCAATAGCTCAGAAATGCTATTCTCCTGTCCACACACAAAGGAACGCCCTGAGTACACAAGGAACAGGGCTGATGTGTTTGTAGACGTTCAAGAATAGTCAAGTTTTGCTCCGGTCTTGGTTTGTTGACGATAAAAACATGGCAGCTCTCACTTTATGAGTCTCTTTCCTTTGTAATTTGCTGCGTGTTGTTCTATCTGGTATCTTATTTTAACAAGTAGATCTGGTTTTATGTTGGAGTTGTGACATACGAGAAGCGACACAGCTTGCGACGACCATGAGCGTGAATCCCTGATTTCACACCAAGAAAGGAAAGTGTGCTTACATCTTCCCACACAACTGCGTACTGTGCATTAGTCTGGATGTTTTCCCTTGGACTTCTTTGCTCATTTATCCTTATTTTACATCACATTTACCTACTAATGGTGTCTAATTACAACCAAGGTCAAGAGTTTTTACCTTGAGCAATTACTCTGCTCCGCATAACGACACAGCTGGGGGGTGGTAGCTAAACTTGGCCACGTGTGATTAGTACTCAAGACAGGGAGAGGTATGTGAGTTGTATGTCACTCAAACTGTCCATTAAAACAAGACAGTTAGACATTTCAGGCAATTATAGTCTATGTGAAAGTAAACATCAGTATGATAGAAGTACTCTCATTGGTCACTCACTTGTTCTGGTGTCACAGATTTGTTTCAGTGTGAATACTGTCTCAGGTTTGGCAGCACAAATCTGGATAGAATCTATTTGAAGATCAACACCGGCACTTCATTGACTTGCTAGCTAGCAAACAGCAGCACATTTTCAGGCATTGACGTTTGTGGCGTACGTTTGGTGCTTGTGTGTGATAAATTCGTCGTCTTCACTGCACAAGATCGTGGTTTAAGATGTGAGGTCCGAGGCTAGATGTGTTGGAAATATTTGCAAAATGCGCCAACTAGCATATCGGCAGTAAGTTTCTTTTTCACATCATTCAAAGTGCGCAAGCGGCATTGCTCGATTTGAGAAAGTACTACCCTGCCAAAATGTGTGCACTTTGCGAGTAAGTACATAAGATTTGAGACACAGCACAGGTCTCCCTGCATTAAAGCAGCAGAGAGCGAAACTGTTTAACATACAAGCAAGACGATAAATACACAAACAGATTCACACAGTATTGGGCTTATTACCCCCAACCGATGTAGTCCCACTGACACAGGGTGTTATCTGTGGAAAACAGATATCACAGGGCAAACTACAGTACCTTTTGTTAGCACAATCATGAGATAAACAGAAGAATTACAGTAGAGTCGGAATGCGCAGTTGTATGGATGATTTCATGTACATTTTTGCAGCGGCGCTTCTCTTTGCGTCGATCCAAATCATCGGTAACCACATGTTTCACTGGCATCTGTGGTGGAACTGGTGGGCTGATGCCCCTTACGGGTACGTGTGTCTTATCTTTTACATCACGTCAAAAAGGAGACTAGATGTAAAATCCCAAGTGGAAGAAGGCAGTACATGTACCTGCAGGGTATTCTTATGATCCCTGATTGGATTCACAGTCCACCCATACCCAACAACACAATTAATATCATTCATTACATGATGACAAGATGAAAAAACACCCTTGACACTGATGTTGTATTGAAAAGTTCACTTACATCTCTAATTGATCATATTTCATTAAAAGAATAGTTATAGTGTGATGTGAAACACAATGAGAAATTATCCTCTGATCAGTCAATAACTTGTAATTCATCATCCTGTAAAGTTTGTTCAGCATGAATCCATGTTTGAACAGAGTGACCACTTGTAATTTCATCTGAGAACACGACAGCGCTTCCTCCCCTGAGGGTGGCTTAGTACAGTTAATTACAACAGGCTAATAGTGCTTTTTCAAAGGAGTGTCACCAGCGGTCCCTTGATTTCCATCTGACATGACCGAAGCACTCCAGCAGAGATGCTGGACACACTGCTGCTGTGCCACGAGTGAGACGCCATTTTACTGATCTGAAGTCTGGTGTTCCAGCTCTCAGGAGGGCTGTGCTGTCATTGAAAAGTTGATTTTCTTCCCTGACCTCTTGGAAAATATCAGTATTTTCCACCTTTCCAACATGGGCTCAGTGCAATTGCCAGGTAAGGTTATATTTTTCAAAATCAAGGAAGAAACAGTGGAGAGTTAGAAGATTCCAAATTTGCTGACATCTAAGCTGCAGAATTGCGAACGGTGTTTGTGAAGTGATCAGGTCTCAGAAATAGGAGTAATTTTGATGATATTCTTCTAGTCTAGATAGTCCACAAAAGGTTATTAAAGATGACTTACCCATCATAAACTGCTCAAGGCCAGAGGACTAACCTTATCTTCACAATCCATTCAGTAATTCATCTACAACCAAAGCAACTCACACTGGGCAGAAAAAGGGAAACTCACCAATCTGTTTTCGGTATTGATCAACTGGCAGTTTGGTTGCACTGGCATCCTTCTTCCCCATTTTCTTTGCTCCGCCTGAGCAGAAGTAAATCACAAAAAAAAAAAAAAAAAACTTTTGAGTGACAGAACTTCTCCCTCAAAGAGAGTCTCACATCCGAGACACTTGTTTAAAATAAAATAAAAATCCAGGATATAGGCTCACATTCTGAGTCTGAAATCTGCAGGAAAGATTTAAGTTAATGCACAATCACATATAGATAAGAGAAGTCACTTTTGATCAGGCAGATGGCTTATCTTTCACATACATCTGCTCGACATAATTAAATTAATTCTCACCACCTTCCATGTGTGATGCATTCACAGTGTGAGCTCTTCCGATCCATCTCATTTAGTCTAACACCATTTCCCTTCTCACCATGAGCTCTTTTTGATTACTCTGGCAGCTCGCAGGGAAGATACATGGAAAAACAATACCAATAGTGCTCTTAAGTCTGCACATGCCTGAAAAAATACATGTTTGGATGCGCAGCGCCGTCATCCAAAGTATGACCAGCAGAAGGTTTTTATGCACAAAAAGCATCCATCCAAGTTGTTTCTCAGTGAGGTCTCTGCTCTAAATTCCAGACAGGCTCCCTCATGACACGCTGCAATCAATACTGTAGCCTTTTCATTAAAACAGTGGAAAAAGCGAGTATGAGGGGCCGACCTGTTTCCTGATGATGCTTTTGACCTTTGTTCTCAGGCTGCAAGATGTGAGCATGATTGGTCAGCATATGATGGAAAAAAAAAATCTGAGTCATAAAAAATAAAATCACAGAAAAAATATATATATATATATTTTTAAATCACTGTAGATATGGTATGAATGATTACTACACTTTTTCTACTGACTCCAGTTCAGCTCATACTAAGATGGTGACAGCAGGTATGAGAACAAAGAATCATAAAACTAAAAGGCATCATTGTGCAGCCGAGAAGAACAGGAGTAATAGCCACTCTCACGGTGCAGCCTGGGAATAGAGAAAAGAGACAGAATTAGCATGTTCAAGGAGCGTGGCTGGCTGCCTGCGCCGACTGATACCTTCTCCTGGGAAGCTGCTGCCGTGGGAGATGTTTTACCTTCTACAGAAACGCTCTTTTCTCCTACATTTCAAACAGCCGGCAGAGAATGAGGATTATATCCAGGGCTATTGTTCTCAAGCAGTTGGAAACCACAGTTAGCGAATTAAAGGACATGAGTGGAAGAAGAAAGGGGGGGCGAGAGGAAAGCGGGGAGATGAAATGTTTACAGTTGTTTTGCTGATTTCAGATGCAAAAGCAACATAAGTGAAGCCTCCGTCATCAGCCGTCCTTTCATCCAAACTGAACACGTCCATGTAAACACATAAATGAACACATGCAGTCCCTGGTTGATTTAGTTTTATTTCATCAGTTTGGGGGGATGTTGTTGTAGGGAGAAATGATTTAAGGAGCAGAAACTCAACTCAAATATCATGCGGTAGGATTTATTACCACCTACAAGCTGTTCAACAAAGGGTTGACTGGCATTTTGAAATATCTAGAAATAAAAGTTAGAGGCAACAATGAAGCGAGTTTCTGGTCTCATCTCACTGAAGTTAAAGTTGAACCTGGAGACCGATGGTTCCTCATAAACTGTGTGAAGTTGAAACGAACCCACGGTGGAGACACAGATATTCACAGTTCTAACTGACACTGTCACAGATGAGCTCTGTAAACATGAGACAAACAAACCAAAGTGCTGCTGGCTTCATTCATTGTTTTCTCGAACATACTCACTAGTGTTTTAGGAGAGAACGTGTCGGTCGGTCGACCTGCTTCTGCATTACAAAACGGCTGGAAAACACCGGCGACGTCACAAAAACTACCGTTTTACCGTACTTTGCTCTTAAATTTCAGCGGAATGCCAGCACATCACTTAGCTTCCATGATACTTCCTGGTTTACGCGTCAACAAAATGACAGACGGACATTTATTCCAATCGAATACGGAGATTGGTCAAATCCACCAATAGAAAACGAGAGGCGGGGCTTAGAAAAAAAACAGTATGGGGGAGTCGCCCTCGTCTATCCCACAAGACTGGAAGCTCCTTGACATAGAAAAGGATGAAACAGATGCACTCAGTATGTAGTTTACTTCAGTTACTTAAACGAAAAATAGAATATAGAAGAAAAAGAAAACACCTTGAAATAGAATCAATTAAATACATTTATACATATATATGAACATATATATATATATTCCAACTTATTATTTATAGTAAAAGCTCAAAGCTGTACACCAATCACAATACACCAACTAATCATTTAATGTTTAATGTTGTCAATCACTGATGTCATATATATTGTGGCAATCTTGGGTTTTTGTACGGAAACTCAGCTCTGTGTGTGGACTTCAGGAAACGTAGCTCTTTGTTATGCTCTCACACCAACAAACACACCAAAGCAGGGAGGTCATCACCCAAACACACAGACTCACTCATGATGCCAAGTGCTCTTTTCAGTTGTTTTCTAACTGTCACTGCTACACGATGCTACTTCACAAACAACAGTGTCACACTGTGATGTGACAGTCAAAGGCAGCAACCTTTTCCTCCCATCTCACTCGGCGATGTTCATTTCTCTTTCATTAGTCTTTTTACATTTTTCTTCTTTGTTTGCTAAGTAGATTTCTATTCTCTCCCTAATTGCATCCAGCCTCATTGCTGCCTGGGGCTTTGTGCAGATTAAGGGTAGACTTGCCACCGCTTGTAACTTATTGAAGTTTAAAATGATTTTCTGTTCTCCCATGGGCATGCAATTCGCATGCGGCACAGCAGTAACTAATAGATGTAATCTACCTATAATGTGCCTGCATTATGCTTTACTTTGCATTAGGTGGCCATTCAGTACGCACTTTAACAGTTCCCCTGGATGGATATAGAATAATTCAAATAACATTTTAACACCGATGATATCGTTGTTCAAGGAGAAAATCGCAGCGGATACGAGAATCCACACTGAAGGCCATCATAAGTCAGACACTTAAATGACATTATGGAATAGGTTTTACTTTTGACATACTGTAATTTCATACTCTGGGAACTTTCATATGTGCTAAATCTGCCGTGACTGTCAAGTCAGGACTGTTAACAAATAGCTTTAATAAGGAGATTTGTTGTTTTAATATGACTGATACGCAGCATGAGTGTGTTAAATGCAGAGCTCAAACGTTGAGTGAGTGATTAATTTCTCCCATTGAGTGAAACAAACCACGTGCTGTGGCTGTCACACTGATAGATTTGGAAAGTATTAGCATCAACAGCTTGTGCGAGTGAAAAGAGGCAGGATTTATTTTCCAGATGAATAGTTGCCGTGTTCCAATTGTGCAATGCCACTGAAATTATAATCAGAGTACATGAGAGGTGACTTTAATGATGAATGCGTGCCCCTTCTTCAACCAAAAATAATAGAATTATGAAGTGATAGAAAACAGCACGACTCAACTTCTGTAGGTGTCCACACCCAATCAGGTAGTTTTTGAAATGGTTTTGCTCATGTGTTGATGTGGTTCTTTTATTTCATTTTTGTCCCTGCCTCTTATTTCCTTTGTTTGAACCTCTCTCTCTCTCTTACAGTCTCTCCTTCCATCTCTCCATCTCCACGGCAGTTAGACGGCCTTTAATTGCCAGACATTAAAACAAATGCGAAAAAAGAAGAATCCCCTGGGGCCATTGGCAGGATAAATGGCAGCCGCCTCCTGCATGCAGCAATGAGGACATGTCAACATAATCTTAGGCAATTTGCAGTCATCATCAGGGGGACTGATTAATTTTCTAACTGTCACTTGTAAACAACAAGAATGTCTGGGTATATTTCTGTCGGTTACTTTAAATAATCCCAGGCAAGGAGAAACATGTCATTAAGTTGTCATACTTTCAGATCTTATAAATAATACTAAACAAGGAGCCCAACAGTTGTATGAGCCCAACAGTCTTCACAGTGTTCTTGTGAATGTCGTATGTAACAGCATAAAGGTGTTTCATTCCGTTTTATTCCATCTGAAGTTTGGATGTTGGACGACTAGATTAGGGCATGGATGGCGTCTGTCATTATTTGATGTATATATATATATATATATATATATATACAGTATATATACGCACGACATCTATCTATACTGTTACACTGTAATGCTGTAATGCACATTTGCACTTAAACTTTCCGTCACGAATTCAGTCTTGTACTTTTTTCATTTATGTTCTTAGTCTTAGTGTTTGGAAGAGAAGACAGGATCCTTTCTCCTGTTTAATATTCTAATCTCGGTTTTCCTGCAGTGCCTGCAGTGTGCAGTGAATTCTCTCTCCCTCTCTATCTCCCAGCTCCAGAGTTCCCTCTCATTCAGGGGAACTGTATCAGCTCAGATACAGAGTTAAATGAATTTGGGCTTTATGAAACGCAAGGCCTCAAATATGAGGGGAAAAAAAAATCCAACAGACCTGGAGAGATAAGTTATCATACAATGGATTTAGTCCCGTTTCACTCCAGTTATTATTCTTTTATCAGAGCATACGAGTGGGAGGCTATCCTCTCGTGTACGGAGGGTTCGGATGTGTCAGGCCTATCAAGGCAGACACAGCCCACCAGTGTCAGCTGCTGCAGTTGAGGAAGACTTGAGAGAATCCATTTTCATGTGCAGTTGAGCAAAAAAAAAAAAACATAATTGAAGAAACAATTTTTTTTCCATTTGAAAAAGCAAAACAAAAACACATGTTTAATCAAGTATATAAAATTTTTTTGAGTTTTTTTAGTTATGTGTTTTCCAAGAACAATACTTTACTTTTACTATAGTTATCCTGTAAGTTTACGGACATCTGAGTATTTTACTTATTGATCATTTTATCCAGCTAGCTGGTTCAATATGTGTATCATAAATAAAGGCTGGATAAAGATTGGAACAAGAACAACAATAAGAAACAACAATAGGCCAATTTGTCAATAACACAAAATCTGCATATTTCAAATGAAATAATTTTGTCCTCCCGCTGCAATTACAGGAATGAGAGGAAGTCACCATCCCATTGGCTTTAACATGGCATGCAGCTTCCACTCATTATTTGGATCCACATTATTTTCCACGAAAGTGGTTTGAGATAATTGAGGAATTCAATGGCTGCTCTTATCTCCAGGGATGATTTCCTGTTTTCCAGCAGTCGGGGCAGTTTGTTGCTGAAGTGTACAGTGTGGTAGACATTTGGGTAATGACACAAAAATGCATCCCTAAGAATGGGGCAAAGTTAAGACGAGACTAAAGTTGGACTACTCAAAGGAGATCAGCAGATATTCACAAAGACCTAATTCGTTCGGACCAGGCTCTTAACACAGAACACTGATGAATCCTGCTGAAGACTTTTCCTATGGCCGAGATCCATTAAATCAATGGAATTTGGAGGAAGCATCCTCCCTATCCTCCATTTACTCACATAATCTTGTACACTGACCTGCCGGTAAGTCGGTCCACCCCCCACCACTACCTCACCAAGCTGTCACGAGACAGCTGCAAAGTTCTGACATGTTAATTTCAGCTCCGAGTCGACCCCCCGGCTAATTATCCTTCAACTCTGTAAACACTAGTAGCACCCGTTAACGCCAATTAATGACCACTAATCATTGCCAGATGCTGCACCTTCGGTAATTTGCCCCACTTCGTATACTCACACTTACAGTTTCACACGTTTACATGATTCCCGATCTCTCGGTTCGGGTTTCATGGCTAAATAACCAATGAGGTTTGAGCAGACACACAGAAAGACAGACAATGAGGACAAAGAGTTATTTAAAAAAAAAAAAACAACACACACACACACACATCTCACCAAATCCAAAACCCAAATAAACTCTGAGCGCCCAATAATCAAAAGCTTTATTCACTCCCTCATTTCTGCTCGCTCCAAAACACTTGATTTCCTGCCTCATTGTTTGTATTGATTAGCTTCTGCTTGCTTCTGCTTGGTTCTGCTTGCTGTCTTGCCAGCCAACTGTACTGTTGCCAAGGGACAGCGTGAGCGAACCCTCTGCCAGCAGCAGCCTCCTCCGGCTACAGCTGTGCCACATATGCTGCCGATCAATATAAACAAACATGGCTCCTCGGCACAAGGGATGAGGATTGGCAGGTATGATTCATCCTTCTTGACACTGGTGGGAGGTGCAAGTAACAATAAACAGCGCTAGATATTTTACCATTACAGCACAACCACTGAGGTTAGTAGGGGAAGGTCGGAGAGATCATTCACCCCCCAAGGTAACTGGCAGGGCTCCCCACATTACCCCTCACAGTTTCACTGAGGATTAGAGCAGCGTGAATCCACCAGGGCTGTAATTTGTGGCATTCTGTACACAGAGCATGCAGCGAAGATGATTGGGGAATGGGCAAGGATCATTGATGCTGTGCCAGTCGCGCTGAGCATATTCAACACAGACAGTGGGCAGGATCACAGCACCCAAGTGATTCATGACACTGTTTTTAAATAGCACTTTGTAAGCCACTCGAGTTCAGCGCGTGATCGTCTCATCAAGCAAATGGCGTTTGATGCATCTCAGACCTGAAATAATGATGACATTTCTATGCAAGCACCAGTTAAGGATTTTGGATGATTGCACTGAGGTCCTTTGTGGCGACATGTCAGGAGTTTAGCAGCTTGTACATCACGTCATTGTGTCAGGGGCTCGCTTGAATGCAGAGGCCACAGCGGACAATAGCTGCGTAGAATAGCGACGTCTTCCCCTTGATGAAGAGTAATGGCTCGAAACAATATTTCCCCAAGGAGTCAAAGTGAAATCTGAACGCTGCGATACGGTTTCGATGCCGTGAAATTATAAGATGTCGGATCGGCTGCATATGGGGAAAAAGGAGAACCCCTGGAGAAACAATTGTATGTAAATGTGGTTTGAACGCCCACAAAAGTCGTTCTTAGTGTGCTTGCGCCAATTCTGACCACAAGACTTCCACTCATTACTCAGTTCTATCAAAACTTCATGCTGATGATCAGCAAAGTTCACAGCAGAGGCTGCATTTCTGTTAACACACAAATCTTCGACAGTATAGTAAGTTGTTAACCCCAAATATACACCGATATTAAACAATGCAAATCATTTTTCATCATATTTTGGACATTTCTCTTAGTACAAGTGTTTCCCTTCCTTTTTTTTTTTTTTTTGCTTTTTACAAGCGCTGCAACCCACATGGACCCACACACTGACTATCTGAAGATTTCAGATGTTCTTTTGATGTCGTTTTTTTTCTGTTCCTGCTCTCAAATGAACCAAACATTAATTAAAATTCAAGGAAATGATTACGGATGATACTTCTAAAGGCAAGACATTTTGAGACACAATGTCCCCCTGAGTTAAGATTATTGGACTGATTAATAATAAAATATCTTCAATCAGTGCTACTGACACGGTGCTGTTGAATAATCAGGGTTGATATTTAGATAAGGGCTGATTGGTGCATTTAAATCAGGACCTTTGTGTGGCGCCGTCATTAACAAGACCACGACTCTGTTGGAGACCTCCATCACGCAGAGCTGTCAAAAGTCACGACTGACACTCTCCTCTGGTGACCTATTTGCTTTACACACTGATGTCACCGTTCGATACGGATGCAGGCGATAAAACACGAGAAGCCGTTAAATCAGCCGATGGGCCGATGTGCAGACACACAAACGTGGTAGAAATCATTGCAAATGACTCAAGAAACAGCTGATGCCTCAACATGCAAAGCCCTCGGTCTTTGTCTTCTTTGACTACAGCTTCACAGCTGTGCAGATAATTTATTTGTTTACTGTGTTCGCTCGACAATTACATTTTAATATAACTTGCCTAATGTCCACATTCGCTCTTCAGATGCGGCGTTATGGCGGTGATGGATACAAGACGGTTTAATTACACTCTAAGACTCTAATTGGCTGAACGCAAGTCGCCCGTTACGACTGCCGTGAGTCTTCACTGTCTGCGAAATGTGGATAATTTGAACTGTTCATCACATAGCAGAAATGATAGATTTCTAAAAATAAGTTGCCTTACGATGAGAACACAAACCATCTGTGGGCAGAGATTCAAAATTGTAATTTGGAAGGACGGAACAAGATCTGCACTGCAGAAAAGACAAAGCAAGATAATTGAAGACGTAATGTGTGTGTTTCGACACCGGCTGCCCACACAGTTACCTTCCCGGCCACCACACATTCATGAGCAAGCCGCCGTTAAGAGGAAATAGATTATTCTGGTCATTCCTCACTGTTGCCGTGGTGTTTCTTCGTCCCAGTGTGATGTCATTCATTACTGCTCTGTCAAAGCGCTCACGACTCGGGGCTCAGCAACTAATTGAGATGACATTTCAAAAAACACACACAGCCTGAGCTGCACTGGTTACAGACACACACACACACACACACACACATAAAATATATCTAAACTGAGACACAAAACCTTTATCAGACATAATGCTCACAGCGTGGGGATAAGACCACGGTTGTAATTTAGCTTATTATTATTATTATTATTATGACCTGTGGTCTCCATTCGGCACTTGTCCACACCCTGGATTCATATATATGAACAAGTACTTGGACACATGGCCATCACTTCTCTACAGGTCTTTTCTTTTTTTTTTTTTTAACAACAAAAGAAATGGTGCCGATATTAATTATTAGAAATCTGAATTGTATGAAAATCCATCTTGAAGTTTGTTGCTTGTTGCAGGAAATATTTCCTCATGTAAATCTGCCACAGTCCCGACATTTATAGCTTTGAGCTCGTCAAAAATCAGCCCGTCTGTTCAGCACGGCCATTTTAAAGTCTGACCTTATACGTTACCTTTACAGTCATGTTACTGTCAATTTATTTTGCTGTTAACCTTTGGAGCTTTATCGACGTCTTTAGTTGCATCATTTTAGGTTTCTGTTCCAGATTGAGTCACACTGTTTCAAACCCTTTTCCTGCTCATCATTTAAAGCAGCGGTCCAGTTCTGCTATTTACAAATCAATACTAAAGCTATTTGTTTTCAGATGATGTTGAAGAATCAGTGATCTAATATGTTTGTTCATCTAGAAGCACATGGTAAATTGTCTCTATTTGGTCGTGAATGAAGGTGGGGTGATGTTTTGCAGACATGTACACACACATCCAATCTCTATCTCTCTCTCTCTCTCACAGACACACACACACACACACACACTGACTGTGTCCTCAAAACCTGGGAGACATCGCACATGAAAGGTGCTCGACATCAGAGGGAGTCAAATTGGCCTTGGCTGGGAGGATTGGTCCAATCAACCTCCAACCGTATAATTAGTAATTAGATTGGGATTAGAGTCAACGCTGAGTGGAGGAGCATGGCCAATTCAAATCAGCATACGAAATGTGATTAAATTAATAGGAGAAAAAATTGAAATATTAATGTCCCTTTTTCCACTGTGTCGCAGTTTTCCTTTTTTTAAAAAAAAAAAAAAAGTTAATAATGGACTCACCCCTGAGTCAAAGACCTAAATATGAGAGTTTATTTCAGGCCTGTAAGGTGGCTAGCAGCTAGCACCTCGCTAGCGTCATTAGCATTCATGTGCAATGTCGCTCATAGATTGTATATAAAACAAGGTACGTCATGTCTCCACCTTTGCTGGAAGTTTTAAATGATGTTTGGATGATTATGTTGTAATTCATTCATACAGTTTGATTTTCTAACTGCTCTCCCTTGCCATCGGATCATTTAGAAGTTCTACGCCCAACGTGTTCCCAAAAGCTCCACCCACACTGATCATTCACCCTGCTGTTTCAAACGGGTTTTTTTTATGGAATTGAGGAAATCAGCACTCATTTTTATTGTTTGTTTCTTGGACTAATGGAGTGGAATCAGAGGTCCAATGCTCCAATAGACACAGCGATTAAGCTCCATTCGACTCGAGCCATGAGAACCGCAGATAATTTAAAATCAGCCTCTTTTCCAAGCTTCCATTGTGTCAAAAAAGTGACCATTTGTGTCAAAAGTCTTCTGCACGACTGGTGCTTAGGCATTAAAAGAATTAATTCTTAACAATACATCTGTCATTTTGATGTGGACCTTTATAAAGGATTTAATAACGGTCGAGATGAAAGGGCTCTTTATGTGACGCTACCATTCATTTTGAAAAGACTACTATTTCTGCTTTATTAGACGTACTCAAAAATGTGTCCAAATTACATTATTTAAGCGTATGCTCACTTCATTTCAGTCTTGCAAAGGAAAGTGTAAATGTACAAGAGACTGTTCCTGTTGAGCCCCCTTGTGTCAAGACGCATTGTCACTTTTATTAATTATCAGGGTTAATAATTGATCACATGACTTCTGCTTTATTTGCATGTAAACCTGTGTGAGACATTGCTGTGGAGGCACAAATGAAAAATTCAGCTGCGACAAGCCGTACGAAGGGAAGAAGTTAAATATTGAAAGGCTAGCGGAGCTCAGCTGTACTCAGCTGTACTCTGTGCCATTCTTGTCTTTGTCTGTTCTTTTTTTTTAATCAGCAGCCAGGTGCGTTTTAGGGAAAACAACAACTGGAAGGAGTCTGTGATGGTGGGAATGTGAAAGCAATTGAGGCAGAGAGGGTAAGAGGATGAGAAGAAAGAACAGGAGATAATCATGAGAAGAGGAAGAAGAAGAAGAACAATTGTCTGGCTGAGCCCGAAGCCAGCTGCTGCTCCCTTAGTTAACTTTTGATCCAAACTCAAGCCTTTTTGGCAAACACATGGACACTTCCACATTACAAAATAAAACCACCTCAACATTTTCATTTTGTTATTGCTTAAATAATTGAATAGAATTTCAGAATTGTCTGTTCACATCTGCGGTGGAATTAAACCAAACTAGCCTCAGCAAATGAGTAGAAGCTTTGTGACACAACCAACGTTGAAATGGATCAAATATTATACATGTGTATCTAATACAAAGAGTATAGCAATAGAAAATGCTAAAGTGATTAGTTGTTGTCTTTTATTGCGTAATGTTCGAATGAAATCAATATCGCGATGTGCCCCAAAAATCTATGATTAGTTGTTCTGTAACATTTTTATTTTATTTTTTACGTCAGGTATCAATTTAAAGCAAAAATCCAGCAAATTGTTATTGCGTCCTGCTTAAAATAACAGAATGCGTTACTGCTCAGGTTTGGTTGTAATATTCATTCAGTCATCCTGCTGAAGTATTTATTACCAGCTGGCGCTGGCATATACCTTGATAATCCAAACAAAAAGAAAACAGAACATGAAATTATGACAGTCGCATGAGAGCATCAGACGACATGTCATCTTCATTTAAATAGATAAGAGCTTTCTGCCAGCCCATTATACACTATATTTATTGGAAGGGAGTGATTCTTGGCAGAGGCATACATTATGTTTTATTAATGAAGATGCTTGTACTACAGTGGGAGGGGTAGAAAAACTCACACACAGTGCATGTGGGACACCATCAGTCAGTGCATTAAAATGTATGATTCAAGGGGGGGGGGGTTAGTGAGTCACTTATCTATGTGAAGAAAACGGATGAATAAATATTGAAGCATCTGTATGAAATATTAACGCTAACACAAACAATGAAAGTAACTGAGGGATTTAGGAGCGGCCAAAGAGCCCTCAGGGGATTCATTTCCAAAGGCAGCACAGCTACAGTCTTTTAGACATTTTTCACGAAGGGGGAGCAGGAGTGATTTTCTAAAGACGAACAGCTTCACAGCATGAGAGGATAAGTATTTCTTTGAGATCACAGGTTCCCTTCAGAGTGTCCCGTGTTTATAGAAAAGGGGGGCAGGAAAAAAAAAGGAGCTGTGACAACTCCTGAGACATCTGATGCACAGTAGGTGTATCGTTTGATGCAATATTTACCTACGAGAGCAGTCATGAGAAGGAGATTCTCACTGATGGATGGGTTTGTCGGCGATGTTCTCAACGTTCAAGCGGCAGTGCTTTGATTCGCTTGTCATCCTGTTGCTCGCTGTTGCAGTTTGTCTCAAGAATGAGCGTCTCATCTCTGCCTTGATGTCGTCTTTGCAATAAATCGTAGCGGTAACATGCATGCGTGGACAGGTTCATAATACATTTACTCAACGAGTTTATTCAGACTAGAAACTCATCCAGAGTTTTATTGATCTGTTTTTTGGTGACAAACCTATCTATAGTTTGCATGCACTCCCTGTTTCTGTGTGGGTTCTCTCCGGGTACTCCGGCTTCCTCCCATTCCGAAAACATGGTTAATGTAGGTGTGAATGCGATGGTGAATGGGTGTCTGTTTGTACATGTCGGAAATAACCAATCGATAAATTTAAATCATAATGGTCCATTGATTGCATTGGTAAAATAACTGATCCTTGATATTGCCCGCACAAGTGACCTTTGACCTAAATTTGACATTCATCATTGCGGAACTGGACTCATTCACTGACAAATGTTGTCAACTTACTTTCACCCCTGTGTCAGTTGAATGCTTTGAATGTTGGCCACAGTTCACCATTCTGGCGGCGAAAAAAAAGCAATAAGCCTTTGTGGGGTTTTTGCAGGTCAGCCAATTACGTGATTGTGTTCACTGCCCACCTTGCCACAAGAATTCAAAAGGACACTGACAGGACTCCCGCTGTGTTTCACAGCAGCCAGAGCACAAGGTGTCGCCATGATCTCTATTCAGTGTTGGCGTATATATCATTAGTGTCACAAAACAAAACTCAGCAGATCAGAATACTAAAGCCTTGATTCTAATTGTATGGGTGCAAACCCACTATCCTCTATCTAGCTACGTTCTAGTACCCACTGCGTACCTCAGGAGGTCCAAGTCCAAGACAAATTTCTTCAGCCTTAGTCTAACAGCTTCACATGCTAAGAATGTTAGCACGTCCTTCCCATGTCCATCATACAGTTATAATTCAGTCTGTTGTAAGTTAAACCAGGCTCTTCTTGACAAAGAGTTTGTTGTCAACTGAACCCAGTTGGTCACTTACTGTCATGTGACTGTCAGCTGAGCGCTGGGTGATCTTTACGATGCATACACACTGTGATCCTGTATGGACAGTGCCACTTCCTCGTGCTGGAAATAGAATCTCCTGCTGTGATGACAGATGTCAGCGAGGATTGTGAATTTCCAGCGAGTCTTGCTTAGCTCTAAATTGAATTGACAGCATTCACCATTTTATTTAAGAAGAGAACGCTGGTTTGGCAGCATGATACCAAACACGTACCTGTGTACTTTCGGACAAACGGCAGAATATACTGTAGCTCGCACTGTTCATCACCCCAACAAATCATCCACACTGCTCAGGCAACACTTCCTCCACCTGTCTCGTCTTTCCTGTAGTACATCTACTGATCCCTCCTGCCTGCCTCCACCCCTCCGCCATTAGAGTACCAGGTCCCCAGGTGTGAGCCTGAGGGATGGGAAGAAACGTGTGTGTCTCAGGCGTAGGAGTCCACAGCTGCATGGCGCGTCTGCTTCCCCTGCCTGTAGACATACTGCCATTCATCGCCTCATTACCATAAAGCAAAGGAGCCGAGGATGGGTGAAGGTAGGCAGCACAGACTGCAATCAGCTCCCTGGTGCTGCTTTTTATGCACTGCACATCCCATTTATGCTTCTGCATGCCGCCATCCTCCACATGTAGCTCAGCTCAGAAGTAAAAGTAAGAAGAAAAAAAAAAAAAATTAAACTAAGCCAGTGTAAATCCTGAGAAGAGAGACTCAATATTGACTTCGCATTGATATGTTGATACCTCTGATGAAAGATCTCTTGACACCACTTGTATACAACTTGGCATGTTGTGCAAACACTGGTTATTTATTCTCCTTCACCAACTTCCTCTTCTGAACATTTTCTCACACATTTTCTGAAGATGCCAACTTTGGCGCCTCTGACACACACAGAAAAAAAATCTAAAAAAAAAACTTGTACCGGGTACTTATTAGGATACCACCTCCGTTGAGGTTCTGAGCGAGCTGAGCCGGTACTAAACATGTGACACAAAGTGCCGGTCTCTGATTGGTCACTACAGACAGAGGACCGTCCCAAGTGTCCTTCGACACAGGAGTCTACCGACAGTTTTACCGCATCACGTTCTCGCTGAACTTCTCCATCTCCTCCATGTTCTATATTGTTTAGGTGCTTATGTCAGAGTAAAAAAAAAAAAAACGCAGTTGCAGCAGTTTTCACACAGCCGGCGCTGTGACGTCAGATCCCGCACCAAAGAAGACGTACTGATTTGTAATGGAAAAGCACCTGCACAGAACCAAACCAAGGCGAGTTGAGCCGAGCTGGAACTGTACTATGGAAGAGAGACATCAGATTACCTGCTCCTGAAAATGACAACACTGTTAGGAATGCAAGTTTACTTCAACGCCATTACTCCCATCACTGTTGGTCTCGTTGGGTTTGAGTGCAAGAACACTTCTCCAATTATTGACTGATCGCTAATGGTATTGTTACCTGGTCAGTAGCTCGAGAACACAAGAGGAGAATCTGCTGGTTAATTGATCGTAGTGATAAAAAGTGTCCATGTGCGGGAAACCCTGGTGTGAAAACAAACTGAGATGCATCAATCCAAACAGCGTCTGTTTCTCAATGGCAGCGTGTTGTCTGATGGTTTCATAAACTGAACATGCATCAAGCGAATAATGTAACAAGACAGATTTTCATATTGTGCCCTCGCCTGTTTCAGCACTGTTTAAAATTTGGCTGTAAATTACACAGAAATGCATTATTCATCACACCACTTCCACACCCTCCCAAGGGGTTTTTATGCAAAGTGGGCACCTCTTTCTGTCCATTTATCTCTCCCTGGCAACTGCGTACTGTACATCATCTCACTAATGGTCGATGTCAATGAGTCATGCTTGTCTGTCAAACCCACAAGATCTCACAGGTCGTTGAGACAAAGTTTGCAGCAAAAAATAATTGTCTCTTCTGAATGCAGATGTGAATTCAAACAAGCTGAATGTTTTTCTGCTAGTCAAAACAGGGAGGTGATTTATGCCAGACATCTTTCAACATTTGTTGTTCCTTTATTAAATTAGAGTTTCCTCCAGGAAGGTAGCATCTTTCATTCCGCTGGAGTTGCAGTGATACAGGGAGCAGCAGAGGTACCATATTTTATATTTACAGAGTGCTTCTCTGTAATTTAAAGAGCAGGAAAACAATTTAGCCCGGGACTAGTTTCCTGTTCAACCGAGTGAGTGATAAACACAGAAATAAATGACATAGTATAGAAAGAAACACACAGCGCTGAAGAATCAACCATATTCTCACTTGCCCACCGGAGAGGTGAAGGTAGTGACTTTGTGGCCGTAAATGGAACACGCTGTACCTCCTGGTGGGGGTGGGGGTGGATAATTGACAGAGCAACACTGCTTACCTGAGCCGACCAACACTGAAAGGAGGCGAAAAGTGTTGACAGCAATTTCACCACAGGGTAGGAGCACCCACGGAGCGCCACGGGTGCCATGGCCCATACACAGTGTCTGATTGCAGTAAATTGTGGTGCTGGGGTTTTTGTTTTTTGTTTTTTTTTTTTAGTACACAAACAAACCTCAAGACACGTCTGCCTTCAGTGCTCGATGAGCCACTGAGTAAGGACATGAACAGTCAGTTGAATATTACTGTTTTGATGCAAACATACTCAATTATGTGTGTATGATGAGTGTGTTATGTGCGCACTTCTCTCGCTACCAAGGACTAAAAGTGCCAAAATTTAAATGAATGAATACATGAATAAAGTATTTATTTATTAGATTTTGGCACTTTTAGTCCTCCATATATTTCTGATGCTGAGAATCAAATTTAAAGGAACATCTGTGAAAATGCATAATTTCACTGTGATTAACACAATATCTAAACACAGGGAAATATGTCAGCAGACAGTGCTGGTATGTTCATTTATAAGCTGATTAGGAAACAAATGCACTTGTCTAACTCTCATTTTACTGTATTTTCATAGGCCTCAGCTTTTTATTAGCATTTAAAAGTTATTACAGCAACGTGTTGTGGAAAAAATTATGAAGCATGGGCGTTCTAATAGGCTACGACATCTCATCTGGAGATTCCTACTCCGTCTACAGCATGCTTACTTTCCAGAACGCAACGTATTTCCCTCCTATCTCATCCATCCCGCTTATGCAAATGAACGTCTTAATTTGACCAGGAGCAGAGTCGTGTGTTGGATTGGAGAAGGTACAATCTTGTTTACATTAATGGGGAATGTTTTCAGTGCTGTTAGCCGATTAAGAAGCTTATTTATTCGGGCAAGAATCAAAAATAAGGACGTAATAGAACACGATGTTTGGAAAGGAAGCACTGATACTGCATGAAATACTTTATTACGATGTATTCTATCTATAATATATGCATTTCATGTATATATACAAATATGTTCTATTTTGTTGTCATGATTTTCTCCTTGCATAACACACATACAAGTGTCTCTGCTGTATGAGGAGGAAGTCTAGCTGAATATTTACAGCCACCACTGAACCGTCTCCGAGAGCTGTGTGCAGAGGATTTATATGGCACAGATATTAATTATTATGTGTAGTGAGTAAAGCTCCTTAATGAAAAAAACAAACAAACATAAATTTAGGACATGGGTCTTGCCATTCTCAGCCAAAACATTAAGGGTTTTGAGATCTGCTTTGCTCACCACCCCCCTGTGTGAATGTTAGCGTGTCGACAGCTCATTGAATGAATTAAGATCAGCAACCAACGAAAACACGTGAAATGTTTTGTTACTCCCAAATAAAAAAATAAAAATAAAAAATGTTTTCGTGGAATTACAGTGACATTCATCATCCGCAATTGTCTGTACGGAGTAAAGTGACTGATTAATACCCTGAATTCACATCAGCTTATACGGGAGACAAAATAATCAGAATAACACGTCTGCCAAGAACGATGCAACAATAAATGTCAAATAAAGCCATAAATGACAAGCATGCCTCAAGTCACTAAAGCAGGATTAGCATCTCGCCTACATTTAAAATGATCTATAACACAAACATGTCGGATTTTCATATCTCTTGTAATTTCCTTTATTTATTTTGCACAAAAAAGCCAGAAGGTAATTTACCACGCTCAGCATCGACCTGAGATAAAACATGCTGTGATTACTTCTTTGTTGTGATTTATTGTTTAATTTATAATTCCTTGTGCAATTTGGCATGATTAAAATAAACCAGAACTGTACTGCAGTAGTCTTGTAGGCTGGGCAGCGCTGCAGTATGCACTTCAAACCAATGTGAAATACATTTATTTCCTCTGCTGCGGTTTGTAAATATTTGTCAGTACAGTAAATGTCTGTAAATACAGTCACGTAAGCTACTGTAGTTATTTCTTATCTTTATTTTATACCTGGGAGTGGCACCGCCAGAGTTCTGTCTTTTTAATTTCATTGTACATTGTGTATAATGACAATAAACAGTCTGATTCTGAAACGATCATATATCAGTTCAACATGGACTGGATTCAAAAGCCAGTTTTTAATCAATGATGCTTCCACGTCCAACCTTCAACTCCACTCCACAGCATCTCCAGCATCTCCACCAGATCCACCTGCTGCCGCCTCTTCCCCCTGTCCCTCCTTGTTTGCTTCATCATTCTAGAGTGGTCACTGCGGCATGCTCCACTGGGCTGAGCGTGTGTTTGTGTGCGTGTGCGTGTGTGTGTGTGTGTGTGTGTAGATAAGTGGACCAGGTTATCACCTTGTAGCAATGGCAGCAACAGCGCATCATTACCTGTGCACTTTGATGGGTGTGACATTCAATTCACACTTCACGCTACTCTGTCTCTCTCTCTCTCTCTCTCACTCACACACACACGCACACACGCAGGCACACACACACACAGTGTAATGCTCAGTCACATATAAGAGGGGAACTGTCACCTTCTTTGTTTTCCACATGAGCTCACAGACACACAAATGGTGGATTTATTCAGTTGAGTTCATGAATTTCATTCTGTTTTGAACCTAAATAATGATCAATCAATATTTGACGAACATGAACAATGAATTAACCCTGATTATTTACAGCTTGATAATTTTGTCTGTCAGCAGGGGTTGCTGAGGGACAAGGATGTATTCCTAGGTGTCTCTCATAATGTTCATTTTCCCTCTCTCAGACACACAAGCATAACCCCAGACACACACACATTTTCCTTTTCATACACAGCTCCATCTAACCTTCTAGCACTGTTCTGCTCAGTAAGTCGTATTCTGACATTTTGCTGCGTGACATTTCAGCATCCTGAAGGCAAAGCTGAACTCTTCTTTGAAGTGCTAAAAAATACTTTGAGCACCACGTGACTGGATGAGCAGCATTTTGGGACCAAACGTTACATTTCTCACCTTCTATACCATCGACTACACACCGTTATCGTCACAAGACATTTGTTTCTTTTGGACGACCAATGAACAAACTGAACTTTGCAGAGGTCTGCCAACTTAAATGTATCTCATCCCGGTCTCTGTGAGGGTCAAATGTCTAACAGTCACCTGGAGCCTGTCCACCTCTGACCAGCTCATCGGAACCTGCACCAGCACATAGAAGAGACAACATAGTGTCATAGGTTGCATGCACAGGCAAAACTCCATCTGTGTTACCATGGTGACACATCATTCACATCACTGATCCATAATATATTCTATCTCTGTCATCTTCTGTCTTGGTACCTCCTCTCCTCCCCTTCCTATGGAATATTCAACATGTAAAGAAGCACCCATGTGACAAACTGTTGCGCGAATACAAGAACATTATAAACCATGATGATGGCTGAGGTGTACAAGAGCACTTTGACTATTCACTTTCCTGACATCACTGAGTATTGAGATCCATTTAGTCAGTCTGACTCACACCAGCTGGTTTCGGATTCGCTGTGCTTCTTCGTGTCGTATCAGCCCACGCAGTTCTTCACAGACTCACAGTGTCTCAGTGTGAGCACTGGAGCCATCTGTTGGGGTAAACGTGTTGACAGAAACATTGAAAGTGAGATGGCAGCGAGGAGATGCTCGCCCCGAGGCGCTTCCTCTGTCATCACTGAATCCCACTGTGCAGACCATGAACATTCACGTCCCAAAGCACCCAGGGTAATCACTTGCCACCTCACCCTCTCCAAAACAGGGATTGCGAGGGATTGTGTGATGCGCACACACACTTGGCGCAGACATTGACATGGGATGAACACTTAATTCAGAAATGTTTTATCTGAACAGCGAGTGTTAAAAATCAGAGCGACATTAAACAGAAAAAGTCACTTCATCTGAGAGGAAATCCATTTTATATGTCTCCCAGTGACGTCCGTGGTAATGAATGCTCATCATGAAACCATACTGATCCCCTTTCAAGGCAGCGTTTGGCATCAAAAGACAATCTGTGGCGCAACGCTGAGGTGAATGTATGGACGCTGTAATCTAGTCAGACAGTTTCTCCTCTGCTGCGCTTCCTGATATAAAGACCTGCAGCATCGAAGCATCTGCCGCAGACAGGCGGATACATGAAGAATGAGCCAGGCAGCTGGTGAGGGGATAGACTGACAGGTAGTCAGGTGGACAGTCAGACAAGCACAATCACACACGCACGCACACACACGCACAGAGACACACACAGACGCGCATCCAGTCTGTGCAGAATTTACTTTTGTCAAAGTCCATCTGGACGTAAGACAAACAGAGTCATCTGCCGGCCAGCGAGGTGACGAAAATGTGTTTGCCTGCATGGCTGTTATATTCATTTTCGCTCCAGGTCAAAGCAAAATGACTTCCTTGCAAACACGAGCGGATGAAATCGTCCGCAGCACTGAGTCCTGCCATCTGTTGCTTGCTTGCAGTCGGATGTGAGCATGACTGCGAAAAATGGCTGCCGGTTAGAATTAGTCTTTTGTCTGAGCCTCGTTCAATATACATAGTATTTACATCACATCCACGTAACGCATACATACATACAACATATGTGGATTCAACAATTACTGATGTGGTTCATGGTGGAAATGCACGCTTGCACGCACACACACACACACACACACACACACACACAAAGCTGTCTGCTAACTGACAGAAAGGAGAAGCTTCTCTCCTGAAAGATCTAATACATATGGAAAGTGTTTCTCCACCCTCCTCCCAAACTCAGCTGGATGTCCAATCCACCAGAAAGTGTCTTCACTTGCAAAACTTTGGTGAAAGCAATAACTATCAGACTTTCCACATACGAAAATATTTCACTTACCACTGTTTTGAATTCATGTACTTCCAAAGTGCTTGGTAGGTATTTTCTCTGTTGAACATTCAGAGGTTGAAAACAAAACAAAAAAACTGGCGCTGATGATGAAATCAATGCTGCAAACATAATCTGTTCATTAAATTTACAGTATGGCCTTTATGCCAAGAATAGAGCGCCGAACCCCAGAGGCATGTTTTGTTTTACATTTGGCACTGAATGAAGCAAGTCGTCACAATATCACCGATCAGCACTTCCAGCACTTTGTGCTCATTAAACACGGCGAGAAACGACTCCTCTGTCATCCCAAATTACACCTTCTTTTGCTGCTGCCCATGAAGAAATTAAATAAATACAATATGCAAAACCATGCCTAAGTTAATTAGCAGCAGGCTGCCTCACAATGGATGAGGAATACAATTAATCTGTGTGTGTGTGTGTGTGTGTGTGTGTTGGGGGTGTGTGATGACGAACACGTGCTCCGTTTTTATTGGCGCTCTCTCTTTGTTTTGCCCCAGCTAATCTTCCGCCTTGTGTTTCGACTCGACAACATTGTTCGAAGAAATCAGCTATTTACACGCTCGCGCCGGCACAAACGCGGGCGACGTGGGTTTATTTTAAACACCATTCTTACAAAAGATAATGCATTAAGAAAACTCTGTTATTCCTAATCACATTTCCATCCCCCGGTAGGTAGCGCACAACTGTGTGCGATAAGGCTGTTTGCTTTGACAGGGAGATTTCAGCTCAGTTCAACAGGGGTGTCCGTGGTTGGACGCTGTCCAGATGCAAATCACAATGTAATGATGTGAGCCCATTGATAGATTAGATACGCTCTTGCCTGCCGCAATTTATTAAACATGATTAAACGTCTTGGCAGCGGCTCCAACTCGGCAAACCAAACTGTGAATGAAACAGTTGGAATCAATTAACTCATCAGTTTGATTTTGTGTTTGTGTTTAATAAAGTTCTTTAATTAAAATGTCGACAAAACCGTTCTCCATTACGCACATGATCGCTGCTAAATCGCATTTCTGATCAAGCGATCATAACGGGTTATTTCTGTCACGCTACATCAATAAATCACACCCCAAACTAGAAAAACACTCGTAGAGCTCAGACCTCCACCAATCAGCTCATTTCCACCAATATCATCGTCGTCCGTTCATTGATCTCCTCTACTAAATTCATTGATCATCAAACATGTCTTTGTCTCTAATAGTCAAATAGTTTTTAAAAAAATATTAGACACCATGTTACACTAATCATGACCTCTGACCTCTAGTTTTTCTTTTTTCTTTCAATAGTAAAAACAACCCTCCGTCCTTGGGTGGACTCCAACCCCCGACCTTTGGGTTAACAGACAGACCCACTAACCACTGTTCCACAGAGACAGTCCTCCGCTGCTATTATGCAGTTTTAGGGACAGATGCTGAAAATGAGGAAGAATCCAGGATTGAGGAAGGAAAGAAGAGGAAGAAAACAGACTCCTGGATCCAGATGGTTCCGGAACACCACCAACATTTAATCATCTGATCCTGGTTCCATTAGCTGCATTTACTCAACATTTCATTAAAATCTGTTCAGAACTTTTGGAGTTTTTTTGCTGACAAACAAACGAACACACAGTTAAACGCTGGTAGAAGCAGGACCTCCTTGGCGGAGATAAATATAATGAAAATGACTTCAGAGAGTGACACGTGAAGGAAGCCGTGTGACAGCCAATGTGACAAAGTGCCGCCCACCACAAAAAGAGCCTTGTGACCGTCTCACTTGTACCACAACCACCCTGACCCTGACGGTCATCAGTACATCAGAGCGGCGACAGAGCGCAGAGGAAAGACGGGACCTCGTCCCACCTCTCAAAGAGCTCCGTGACCCTGCTGCTCCCAGCTGCATTCACACCGCCTGACACCAAGTTCAAAGCAATTTCTCCAAGGTGTGTGTGCCGCATGTGTGTGTGTGTGTGAGAGCGAGAGAGTAAATTGGGGGGGGGTCTGTGATTTTGTGCGCACATACATACTGTACATACAACAGCCACATGTGTGTGTACGAGAACATTTTCAGCGGCTTCATCACAGTGAAGTGATATTTGGTGATGGTTCTAACCACTGTACCACCGTGTCGCCCTGAACACATGTTTTGTTTTGTTGTCACAAAATCATTTATAAATGAAAGCAGCCATGGCAACTGTCGTACAAAAGGAACTATGAATAGAATCGTTTGCGTCGTGTGATAGGCAAAGAATTTCTCTTGGATTCGGCTTTAAATGCACCCCATCAACTAAACGCTGTCACATGCAGCTGTCTCATGGGATGGTAGGAGGGCCAGCGAGCGAGCGAGAGAAAGCGACGGGGGAGGAACAGATGCAGGCTGATGCACCTCAGAGGAGTCGTCTTAACCCCGTTCTCTCGCCACCATTTCTTTCCGCACAAAGGCTTTCTCCTCTGTCTACAAGACTCATTTAACACATGAGTGGCAGTGAGGTGCAGAGGTGAGCTCACTGCCGCTGAAGGTCCATAAAACCCGTGTACCTCAGCATCAGCTCACCTGCCACAGCCGCACGACAGAACAAGAAGCGCAACATGGAAAGTGGCAAACTGCTGTGCGGCGACTTGGACGGCCCCCAACCAAAAGCTTTTTTTCCAGTTGACTAGTTGTTGCACATTTATGATAATTTAATCATTTTAAAATTTGCCTGATATCTGGCACGGACAGAAAAACACCAGTCACCTTTACGTGCACCGGCCTCAGATTCCAATTCAAATTTAAATGAATTTAAATGAAATTTTAAATCCGAATTCAGCAATAGAAGAGAGATGAAGACTTGTTTGACAAAGACCATTTCAATCTGTCATGGTTGTCTGAAGGCAAACACTGAGGTCACATGCGAATCAGCACCAGCTGTACACCTCTACTATTGAGCGACATTCAAAACACGTTCTACATATTTTTAACTGATCTGCGTGTCCTGCTCTGTCCCTGTTCTCTCTCTCTCTTGTCTGTGACAAAAACCTACTGGAACTGTGTCGTGGAAAAGAAACACGACTGCACCGACTCCACTATCGTCGTCATAGTTTCATATCATCACTTAAAAAAAAACGATGGCTCCGTTCCGGAACATCATTTACATCCGATGAGTGAGCGGAATGCAAACGGGGCTTAGAGATGAATTCACTTCCCTCCCGTGGTGTGCGCTGACGACCTTCCATGTCACTGGAAACTAAAAGCTTCATGTGCTCTCTCTGTGCGGCGCCAGCAAAACAAACCACACTAAGCAAGATAAATAAAAAGCAAATGCGAGTCTCTAAAAAAGAGCATAGAAGCGAGCAGAAGTAACTCACAAAACGTTGATTAATAGGGTTTTCATTGTGGCTGACGGATGAATTTTCACGACCACATCAATTAGCAAAACTTTCCTTTCTCTCGCCCTCATTCAGCTCTGAAAAGACTCAGTGAAACTGCCACCGCCCGGCACAATAGGAAAGCCTTTTATTACGCTTGCCTTTCAGACAGGCTGTCGACAAAACAACTTTTCTGCCAGCAGCACTTTTAAGACGGGAGAGGGAGGAGGACGCACAGCGGTTCTTCAAAGCTGCTTCGGAAGAGTGTGACGGTCTCTGATCAGAGTGCTCTAAAGATAATTTATGAAACTAAAACAGTTTAAAACTGTAAACTTGATGGCGGCGTTATTGATTTTCTAGCAGCAAAATGTCAGAAGTCGCTCCTGTCCATAGACTATATAAATAGACACGTACGATAGTCGTACATTCAAAGAAGTTTCTAATTCTAATTATTTTATTTATCCCAAATAGGACAATTCTGTTTCCGCAGCTGACCACACCCATACCCTGATCACAAAAAGTGACACCTTTCAGATGAAATTTGCACCTAGAATGATGCGTAGCCTTTACAGCTGACCTGAATGTGACCTCCTCTAAACTTGTGAACACATATCTCAAACTGTTAAATGCTCCAGTTTTCACCACTGAATGTTCCGGTTCAATGTCAGCTGGTATTCCGACTGTCCTCCCCGTCACGCCGCTCACATTCTGACACCTAACAAGTTTTTGCCAGCTGATTGCAAACCACCACTCCATGCTTTTACTTAAATGCCTTTCATTCATAACATAACATCACTGTGGAATGAACGTTTTACCCATTTCCTATTAATTTCACCCCAGAAGTGTTTGTGAGCATAAAAACAACAACAACGTCGACTCTAATCTAATCAAGGTAAAGAGCATTTTCTGCAGCTTCATCCCTAACAACGCTCTGGTTAACCCAAAACCAGCTGCTGTCATGTACGTACATGCACACGTGTGCATTTCCTCCGGCGTCACACAGACCTTGTACTCCTTCTGTCTGCGGGCGGAGGGCCCTGGTGGCATTAGGCTGCACAGGGTCCAGAGAACCAGCTGGCCACCAGCTCTCAGCAGCCCCAGGACAGGCATGAAAAGGCCCCTCAGACCTCTGGGGAGTGCTTAGTGACTTGTCGGCCATTGTAGCCCTTAATGGTCCCCCGCAGTCGTACTCAGCATTCATAGCTGGCCATTATACTGGAGCGAAACCAATCACTTCGCCACGCCTGTTGGAGTCAAGAGGGGCCGCAGCCTCCTGTTGAAACTATAAAGTGCTTGGCGCTTTCTCCGGCGCTGGCATGGGACACTGGGTTGTTCCTGTCCACAACTTTCACTTTCTCTCTTTTCTCTTCTGTGATCTCCTTTGTCCCCTCTCCACCCTTCCCTCCTACCCCCTCTCTCGTCGGTCGGCTGTGGACTGTATGGGGTTGACAGCGCCCTCCAGTCGTCACCACCTGTCCACCTTGAGGACGATGAGGGGTCACACAAAGACACAGCAGAGAGCAGTCTGCTCAGAACCGGAGGGATTTTCACACTTATCTTCCTCTTGTTTGGATCCTTTTCTTCGATTTAACTTCATGCTCGTAAATTGCCTAAAATACTCATATTGTATCAGGTTGTCGAGTCCAATCACGTCTTATATCACATACTGTATATATGACGCTCCATGTTAGACGTGTGTGGATGGTGACCTCAGGAGTTTGTCAAACTGCTGAGTCATACTTTTGTTAAACACAAGTCATTTCATTTGATTTTATTTATTTTATGACACTTTTCTTTGGAGTTGTAATGTAAAAATGCTGTACATTACTTGAACGCGTTGACTCATGTCGTGTAACAAACATCACAGGCAACTGTCTCAGAACATTGCTACGTAAATAACGTATCATAGCAACACCTCGGATTTCACCTCTGTGAAAACTTTCACTGAGGCTGATTAAAGGCTCACAACAGTCAGGGAAAGTCCAGAGAAAATGACAAGCGAGTGGAAGAGCAACATAACCAGTCAAATCATGGACGCCGACATCCATCTGACTATCTGTGCGCACCGGGGACAATTAGTGCAAATGGTGTGCAAAGTGCAGCAAGTGACCTGATGCTGGATGTCATGGTGAGTTCAAAGGGCTGACAGTCAAAGAACACCCTCGTGGGGGCTGCACGAGTGAGAGCCGAGCCTCTGCTATGCACACACGACATCTCCCCGCAGCCTCGCAGCTCCAGGCAGGGGAACAATATCAGTGGAGTCTGTGAATTTCTAATGTGGCGAGGAGGAGGAGGAGGAGGGGGAGGAGGAGGCACGTGTGCGTACGCCGTTCTCCAAAAAGGTGCGCACACACACACACACACGCACGCACACGCTTGCAACTTCCAGACACAAAGAGATGAGGGGAAGACTTTTGAGATGAATTGCGGTTTGTGAGCGGGGAAGCAGGTAGAGGGTGGGTGAGAGGGGAGAGAGATGCTCCCTCTGGGGACAGATGATGGGGAGAGTGAGAAATACAGTCTGAGAAGTCGGGTACCTCAGATCGATTGAACACATGGCTTCAATTCAACGGGAAAAGGGGGAAACTTGATCATCTTATTGTACTCGGCTGTGAAGGAACAGGGGATGTCAGTTCAAAGAAGACTTGTCCTAAATATTCAGACTCTATAAAACGTATGTTTGAAAGATCTAGGTTGGAACTTGTTTGTCTGTGACAGAAAGCAATTTGTCTCGTGAAATACTAGTTGTCCTGCGGCTCAGAGAGCCGTGATGAAAATGTCTTTCTGGGTGAGGCAATTCAAGACGTCGCCATTTTGATTTCCACTTGTCAAACGTGTTTTCATGTGGGAATGTCAGGCAATAAAACCTCGAAAGTGCGTCGGGATTTCTTTGAACAATTCAGTCTGAGGCGGCAATTCAAAGCTACGCATCGACGAGAAGCGTCTCACGGCCACGAGGGACGTACAGGCAGCGGGGTACAATATCGACGGGTTGAAGATAGAACAGGAAGATCAAATATCAGACGTGGTTTGATGGATCTGACGGAAGCAGACTGCAACTGCTCCGAGCTTCAGACATGATTAGTTTCATATGATAAAACGTGTTGTTACATCCATTAGTTTCACACGTGAAGCAAGTGTACACACGACACGAGCTGCTCAGTGTCACTGCAGACAGTGTGTGTGTGTGTGTGTGTGTGTGTGTGTGGCTGGAGTGCTGCAGCAAACTTATTCCTGAAAACTAGAGAGACCTAATGGTCTCTCTTTCTCTCTCTCTCACACACACACACACACACACACACACACACACACACACACACACCATGTTCCTGTCAGCGGTGTGGATGTTGGCCCCCTGCAGCATTACCTGCAGCCAAGTCAGAGGGTAACATTAAAATTCAAGATGCTTTCGCCGACCCAGGAAGCGTTTAGCATTCTGCTCACACACCATCACACAACCGACAAAAACTCACACAATCCATCCACGTCTCCACAGCCTGTGGAAAAGTGAATTCTCCTCCTCCTCCTTGTTTAATATACAAATGAATATTTCACCGTTTAGCCAAAGGCATTTTTCTGTCTCTCTTTCTTTTCTTTAATTAAGTGTCCGATTCTACAAATCCTTTCTTATCCTGCAATGTCAAAAAGCAAAGAACAATGATTGGGGGGCACGAGGATTCAAACCGGCAGACATCATCTGTTAAACAGTTCTGATCTGATTCAGTTGTTAGTTCTGTGATGCGACTTCTGTGAGTGCAGGCACATGTGGTTCATAACAGAGACTCACCATCGCCTCCACAGGAAGAGAGTGGTGAAAACAGCCTTTCCGCCTTTTAATGGAAACTGCGCCGATGAAGCAGACTGTTTTGGATCCATGTTATTTTCAAAATAAAACAGTCTGGTACCATCTTGTTTTCTCATATGCAACAACATCCATTAATAACAACAACAACAACAACAATAATAATAATAACTATTTGTATAGCACCGTTGCAGCTCAATATGCTTTACAACAAAATGATTAAAAGACATTAAAACAAGGATAAAACCACGGATAAAGCCCTCGTCAGCTTCACCATTTTCAGCTCATCCTCATTTTTGCCCCTTTTTTTCCCCTCGTGTGCTGCACCATTCGATTTGACTCTTTAAACATGCTGCTTTATGTCACGAATCGCTGCATACGGTGACCACAGTTTGAAATATTCTACCCTGTGATATTTATTTTGTGCACAGGAGGTGACTACAGGTACGTTCATGTGTGTAACCGTTGGAAACACATTTGAATCTCCGGGAGGATCCCCTCATATTTCTCTGCAGTTATTTATCGAGGCAGCAGAGCTGACGCGGCTCTGCAAAGAATCCATTCTGTCTAACGGGGGAGAAAGAAGAGAGAGAGCGAGACGAGCACTCATGAAGATTTCAGCAGACCTCAGTACCTTTGAAATAGTTCTTTTCACAAGCATCACGGCGTGTATCCATACATATTTCATCTCTATTGCTCTGTGCATGCTCGGAGAGGCAATGAGAATTATTTATGCAGTCCGACAAGAGAAGGGGTGAAAGGAAAAGGGAGACAAAGCGTGAGACAGGTCTGACGCCATTTATATGAGGTTTTATCACAGATTACGCAGGGCACAAGCCAGAGAGATACGTGCTCAAGTAATTAACGTCTAAATTAACTTATTAAGTCTTTGGCCTTTTTTTTTTTCCCCCAGCCAATTAAATCTTCCTTAACTTTTGCTCTGGCGCCTACTCAACTTCTTTGCTCTGCACTCACTCACTCACTCCCTTTTTGTTTGCAACAGCCCCCGATGTGTGTGTGTGTGTGTGTGTGTGTGCAACACTGCTGCAAACATTGACTTGGTGCTGCGTGGTCCGTGCTTAGCTCGGGCAGCCTCCAGCAGAGTGAACGGGTCACAAGGACGGGGAGAGTGGGGACGGGAATAATAACTTGTTGAATCTGTGTGTGTGTCTGTGTGTGTGTGTGTGTGTGTGTGTATGTGCTTATTATGTCACTGTGCTTTTCCTTCATTGGTGCAGGAACACTGCTATGTAGACATCTGCTCGGGTTGCTACAGTTCTATCTAGTGTCGAGTCTCGGGGGTAGCTTGTTTTGCCAACTTGACACGTTCCCAGCACGGTTTTTTTCTTCTTCTTTTTTTTTTTTTTTAACACTCTCACACGCTCCCCATGTTCTCTCCTCCTCGGGCCTGTGCAGTCTGTGATAAGTAGAGCTATTTTCTCACACCGGAACCTTCTAACCTGGACATTTTTTCACGCTCCGTTCAAAACCCCATCTGTGGTAACTGATAATCTGCTTTGCGTAGACGTTATTTGTAGCTATAAACAGTGAAACGCGAATCCACTGACGCTAAATTTGTCAGATCAGAACAGACAGATTACTGCAACCATGCAAGCATGACGTTAATTTATCGAGTAGTCAGGAAGGAGACAAAAGGATGCCTGTGTGTGTGTGCGTGTGTGTGTGTATTTGTCAATTAGCATGCAAATTCATGCAGGCGCCTCCCTCAGATATCCAATCGGGCTGTCACCTCAGCAGGGGGTGCCATTATGAAGTCCCTATGAAGTGTGGCTCTTGCGAAATAATGGAGGGGGCGAAGCAGGGACGAGGCGACACACAGTTTGGATGACCGCTGACTGTTTGATGTCTCAGATCAGAGCTGCACATGTAATCTCTGGATGATGACTGATGTCACCTTAACCAGTTTATCAGGACTTAATGTCTCCTGATAATAGATCATAATAAAATGAAGGATTGCCCACGGTCTTTTTCACCCTATTTCACGTACCATGGCGTTCAAATATGAGAGTCTGACACACTACATGGATCCCAAATGACAGGTGGACAAATTCAGCGTGTTTGTAACACCAAACAGTACGTAGATCATGAGATGGGTTGATCAGTGTGACATTTCTCTGCTACCTTCTCTTCTTCTCATCACTTCCACCTCCTATTTTTTTTTTTCATTCCATGTTCCTTTGCCTTTGCGTCAGTTAGGTGTGTGTGTGTGTGCGTGTGTGTGTGTGTGTGTCCGTCCACCTTGGCCGCCATCAGTCACTCTGCCCGTCACAAGGGGGGAAATGGCTCGTGAGAGATTAAAGCTTTGTCTTGTCATAATGAAAGGTTAGAGCGATGGAGAGATCTGAGTCCAGTGAAACGAGAGGGACAAGACAGACAAAAAGAAAGAAAGAAAGAAAGAAAGGAAGAGGGGGAGGGAGGTAGAGAAGGAAAAATTACAGGAGCGGAGGAAAATCAAGATCAGAGGCAGTCAAGCATCGCCCCAGTGGAGTCTTGCCGTTTCCCCCTCCATGAAGTCAATCAAGCGAACGACAGACTGCCACTGACAAATGTTGCCTGTGAGTTTTCTTTCTCTGTCCTTCCCCTCCTCCATTGTTAAGCCCACAGATCAAGAGGTAAACAGCGGTCTGTCGCCGCCGGACCACTGCACAGAAACAGCAATTACAGAAAGCAAAACAAAATCCAGTTTCACACCATAACACAGCAGACACGAGCGTTTTCTTCTTCCAAACACCAATTGGAGACTCTATGATCAGCAGTATACGATGTCATGTTATGTTATGTTATTATGTTGTGCATGTATTACTCTGCCAAAATATGATGAGCCCTCTATTAGTATACCACAGCTCCCCCTAGTGGCAGACAGCAAAAAATCCCCAAAAATTCATAACATTTAGATGTGTCATTATTTATGCTATGACAATACAATGCAATACCACTGAGTTTTATAATTTAATTATGATATTATTATTACTCACTCCAAACTGTGCCAGTAATGTTTTTTTATGACAATTACCCTCCCATCAGATATCTGATAGCTGCAAACACTGTCACTATTTGTTCACAAAGAGGTTGTCGTTCCAAGAACTGGTTTGGAGGGTGATTCTGTTTTAATACATTCCCTCCCGGCAGATTGAAGTGAGCGTGCACATTTTCAGAGGAACACTTGGACTGATATCATGTCAAAGGCTCTTCCTGTGACCCTGCATTCAGGATGAAAGTGCCCCAATAGCACCCAGAGGTTGGACAAATGACCTTTATATCTCATAAATGTGGCACAGGTGTCAAACCCTGACTGCGCACAACCGCTGCAACCTAAATCCACACCGCGATTTAAAAGCTTCCTGCGGCAGCGTCACTGACACTCAGCAGAGGCGAAAAAGGGTGAAATGCTTTTCAGTGTTTTCTACACATCATCAACAGCTTCACTTGTCAAAGATAATGATTTGAACCTCACAGGACCACTTGACATTCAGATGTGATTCATGCCTGAGTCCATTTCTCACATATGGATCTACAGTGATTGGCACCTGCAGCGTGCTTTGAATATTCTGGAAGGGTAAGATAGTGAAGGGAAGTCCATCCCCACTGGTCATTTTCACCGTATGTCGCTGAAAAGGAACTCAAGGTCGCCGTGCTGAATGTTTTGACCTCGCGATGAATGTGTCGAGGATCTCAAAATGGGGGATTTTACCTTCTGTCTCTGCCCGATAGAGGGGTGATTTACTGTTCAAGAGTGGCTGAAGGGCAGAGCGTCATCCATCACGTTGTCCTCCACGGAGCAGACAAACACAGTTGAATATGCAAGCATGCACATACATACATGTCAACATGCAAGCACAAGCAAAACACACAGGAGATTAGAGGATGAGGAGGTGGAGGGGTGGGGGTGGGGGGATGCCGGAAGAGCCTGAGATACACCGCAGCAGTTTCCAGAAAGCTTCAGGCACTGGCACAGGAAGTGAGAAACTCTCAGACCTTCAGCTGGATCCAGAATCCTGCTGCTGTTTGCACACACCTACAATAATAATCGAATAAACCAACAAATGATATATACGTGAATGACATTCCAAGGTTCTACAGACACTTTGACACACCTATTGTGGTAGTTTTCACTGTATAAAATCCAGGAGATATACAGTGATGCATCCTTTGGCAGTAATTTCCCAGAGCTGGATGTTTGGAGCGTGCTGTAGCTGTGGCCATATCTTTCAGGAACTACTTTTTCTCAAATATTCCAAAAAGCACGCACGCAAAAAACACTGGCCGCCGTTCTAAAACGGTCAAAGGCCATTGTGCCATGTAAGCAAGCATGTTTATTCACTCTCCGACAGCAGAAATCAGCAGACGTCCCCGCCGTCCCCGCCCCTCCGGGAATCATTCTGGGCGGACAAAGATGCATTTGACATCCCCTGTTGCTCCCATTACTTCTTCTACTATTTTTCTCCTGTCAAATTCCCTTTCAAGGCCGGTGCGGACCCCCACCCCCTCCACTTCCACCGTCATCTTAGAAACACAGGCACCCAAACGAGCCTGTATAAAGCATCGGCCACCGCTGGCACCATCGCTAGCTCGCACGGCTAAAAAGAGCGACGTCTGGCTGCTGTCTCTTCTGTTCTGCTCCATACTGGTATTACTATTTTACAAGCAAGCAGGCTCATTACAGAACCATATGCTTGGTAACGATGAAAGCTGTGGGTGCATCCCTTGTATGAGCCGGGATGCTTAAATTATTAAATACACCGCCGAGGCTTGATTCAGATGTGGCAGGCAGCCCAGTTCCCCCTCTCGCTCTCTCACACACACACACACATACACACACACAAACACACAAAGAGACACATGAGTGAATAAAGGCATGGGGAAGAACTTCAAACACCTTTCCTGTGCATTTAGTGTAATGAACAATGCCTTAATTGAGATTGGCTAATTACCCAATTTCAAGATAATTAATATGATCCTAATTAGCATATGTAAATGGGACGTTGCATAATTGAGAATCTCTGTTTTGAATTAGATGGCTCTAAAGTGAACTCGCACGTGAAAAGGTACAAAGCAGCTATTAAGACTCTGATGCTGCTTTAAAACTGGCCATCATTCATCGCGCGCTGACGAAACGCTCAGCATCGTGCAGATGTTCCGAAACATTAAGGAATGCGGCTGATTAGCGTTGATATGTTTTTGGGATGTGTCTAATTAGGAGCCATTACCTGCTTATCACTTTTGTGTCACTACTTAAGCAGCAATGAAAACAATCTACGCGCTGGAATTGGCGTGCAAAAGTCAAAAGACAGTGGTGTGCGCATTCAGTATTTGGCTGGTGTGCGTCCTTGGAGTGTTCGTGGAGCCAAGTCTTCCTTAGTCAGATAGTATAGTTGTATTAAGGGAATAGATAGAATCAATCAACGCAAATGCGACCGTTATTAGCAAAAATCCCTGTTTGCATCTGCACCTGATGTGTGTTAACGGTGGAATGTGGTCGAAGCCAGTGAAGCTTCACAAATGTATCAATCAAATACAAATTGTTTTAGTGTTTTAGTTCATGTGTTTCATATTGTCCACTAGCCCGGTGTGGTGCAGCCAACAATTGGTCTGACCTCTGAGTGGTGGAATGACATGTTGTCCTCACTGTGAGCTAATATTGATCTGGTAGCAAGTGGCAGTTGACTGAGCGGGCCTGGAGGGCAGCGGTAATCGGAGGGCCAGGGGGCATGAGGGGGGCTAGCGAGCACCTGGCTCACCCAGCTGGTAGTGAGGATCCTCAGGCACCCAGAGGAGCCAGGCTGGCTCGCCGACACCCACACTGGGCTACACGCACATCCACTCATCCGCTCATGTAACAGACACGGCGCAGACACTGTGGCGCTCACTCCCGCACACACCGCCGGCCCTGTCCAGACTTGTGGCATCAGTGCTGTCAGGACACAGGCCTCCACGTTGGTTTCGATCAGCAGCGTTGTCAGTCAGCGTGTGCACATTAACATACACTCACATAGGTTGTCGCTGCTTCCTGCCTTGGCACAAGGGGAGCATGTTGTCCTTCCAGTGTGATTTCCTCCTCCCTCCCGCCTGCCATCTCTGTTCCCTCGGCCCTGTCAGCTTTGCCCCCTCTCCTTGTCAGCAGCCATATGGCCACCCCCGCACCTCCCCATCATCCCCTAGACTCCTTCCCCATGCCTAATCCCCCCGCTGGAGCTCGGCTGACAGTTCTAAATGCACCTCTCTGCCTATTACAATAATTCCCGAATCCCATTTTTCTTCAACTGTTCCGAAACAGATGTAACTTTAATGAAGTATTGTAACTTTAAATCTCAGTCGACTGTAAGTAAGAAATGCTAAAAAAGGGTTATTTTTGGTAAAAACAGCTTTTGTCATGAAACTTTTTTTTTTTTTTTTTGGTGTTGGAATTTTGATGCAAAACCCGATTTCACTTTCCTCTAAAGCGACCATCAAGCAGGGGCTTGAAGTTTAAGTTGTTTTTGCGTGAGGAGGAGAAGAAAGTGATGGTCCGTGCTGTAATAAAGTGTATGACCGACGTCCCAAACCATGTCAAACAGAGACTGAGAGCAACAGAGGCTGCCAGTGCCGACACGGCTGACTGACAAATCTACCATCAGGACCAGGGGACGTACAAATGTGATGGCTAAAAGCTAATGTCAGAAGATATGTGGAGCTGTCATCTGCTGTTAGAGGATTACTGCAATCGTCTTGACTCAGAGAGGGACAAGGGGAGATCGCGGAGGAGACATGAGCAGTGGTGAGAGAGACTTAGGAATTAGAAGCAAACAGGAAAAACAAAAAGGATTCTGGCCAAACAATCAAAAAGTGTGTCGCGTTGGCAATTCACGAGTCCAAAAGTGACAGGCTGAGTGCTGCAGCCATTAATTCTGAACTGCGCCGATGAATTCTCGTGGCTGAAAACCAAGTTGAAATTACCAACCTCAAGAGAAGGGAGAAGGGCTTCTCTATCATGTCCACTTAAAGCTGAGTGACACTAGCCGTTAGCGACCACATATTAGCACAACAGATGTGAGTTTAGGTAAAGAGACAGCAAGTCGCCGTTGACCTGCCAGCGCCGATGACATCAGCCACGAACAGGAAGGATGTCACGCCTCATGTTAAACACCTCTCCGGTCCTCTCAGTGTCTGTCGTCTGCCAGCATCCGCTCAAATCAAGTTGCAAGTAGTGCGGTAGTCTCCCCACTGACATCAGAATCGAAAGTACTCACGCAGAACTGGTCTTTAACTTAACTTTATTTGTGAGTTTTAAGACCTATTTAACTCCTGTTTTAGTTTGAAGTGTATTGGTTTCCTGATCGGCTCTTGGTTTTTCACACCAAAGAGTGAATCATTTTGAGGAGGTGATGGTATTTTTTCATCTCATTTCCATCCAGGTTGGTAATTAAAAGATTCATTTTTGTGACAGCCATACACACAACGGCATTTTTCTTTAAAACTGTTCCCCTTAGATTTTCTTGAAGTAAATAGAATTTTACACCTTTGTAGTCTTGTCCACCGTTGTTGAAGAAAGCAGTGTATGTGGATATTGTCAGATTGTCCCTTTTTCTCCAAAGGAACTAAAGTGTGTGTGTGTGTGTGCGTGTGTGTGTGCACACTGTATATAACCTGGTTATTAGCGCTACATGACTTACAGGTTATGTGAATCCTTTCAATTTCATTAAGGATGCAAAAGTGCAGCTAATTACACTGCCTAATTCAAAGAATCCATCATCCTTGAAATAGTCTTTAATGTAACTGTACAGCTCCATCCATTGCAGAGACCAAGTTTTAATTGAATCCCATTTATTGTGCTGTTGATTCCATTAAAGCTGCCAGCGAAGCACTTTTCTGTCAGTGAGCCTGCCTGTCCGTCATTATCACTCGCCACATTCCAGCGCCAGTAACACATAACGCTGCCGTTAATCTACTATGGTCTGGAGCGCAGGAGTCATAAAGTAAATGCTTACTATCCTTCG
>CAAKHB010007771.1:46657-73073 GCA_901007665.1 Aeoliscus strigatus
CCGTTACATCTGTCAATCTACTGTGTTTGACATAATTTTGACATATTCTGACTCCTGAGCCTACGGGGGGGGAAAGGATAAAAAGCAGCTAGTTCTGCAGGCAGACAGCGGACAGAGTGACCCACCTCCTCGTCTCACACGACGTTCCTTGTATACCTGCACGATGTGCACGAGCTCATATATGTCACTGATGAAATATGCAGTGGATCAGGTTAACAAGTACACAGTCCATGTACTGTCTGAGAGGCTTCAATATTTTACAGCGCCAAGGTGAGCACAAACTGAGCAGAGATGTAATGCTTCCACCTGCTGCAGGAGACACCAGCTGAATAATATTCCTCATGCGGTGCGCTATAAACATCCGCGGTGAAACTCTAACACCGCATTGACATGATTTATGCATTCAAATTCCAGCCAATGACTGCTGTGGCCAGACACACAACGTGGACTGCTATATTATCCTGTCTGCGTATAAACGCAACCAATGTACTGCAGAGTTCTACGTACAAAACCTGAATTAAATTAACATATAACACATTTTAGAGTAATGAGTGACCAAACAGAGTGCGCATGTACATTGTTTTCTCTGCTAAAAGCAGCACAATTGTTCATCTGTAAGGAGTTTTACACACCTTTGCTAAAGTCTTGCTACAACACATTAGCATACAGCAAACTATAGCATTTTGGAAGTGGGATTCCTCAAGCTAATTACCTGGGACTGTCGTCACCCAGGACACTACAATACATCATCTGATGTGCACACTTGCACACACACATATATATTAATATTAATCATGTACACAGCTTAGCATTCATAATTTACATCAGATGCAAACAGCCTTTCAATATTCTGACATTTAACACATCTTAACACAACACACACACACGCTATAATTCACCATGGCTACAATCGTATTTCACACGTTTGCCACCATTTCTTTAAAACACATCCATCATAATCTTACATTAAGATTACATTAATCAATACCATGCACACCCAAAACAGACATTTAACGCAACATTTAATACACACAAAAAAACCCGCTGCGAAATATGTTGGAACATACTTTGTTTGCCTATCAAGGGTGCAAATCATCTGCGATAGCCTCGTCAAACGGCAAAGAACAGCAACAAGTTCCCAACCTTGGACCTCACACTCTGTATTATGTGGTTATTAGTAACTATGATAGTGTGTGATGTCACTATTTACCTTTTCCCCTTTTTTTCCCCTCCGCGGCCACTCACAGTCAGAGGTTACCACTCATACACAAACACACACCTTTGGACAGGTAAGCAGAGTGAACTGCTTTTGTTGTCATCGTCATCAGAACCGTGCCTTTCTTTCTTTACATTTGAATCCACATCACTCTATCAAAGGGTGTACTTGGAGCGTGGCTCCAGGCAGATAGTGGGTTTCACTGTACTCAGCACTTTTGTCCTATCGACACTCATCTCCAAGATTCTCCATTCAAGACTGTGTTGTATCACATCTCAACAAGTCTGCATTATGCATCACTTTCCCACTGGCCAAAAGGATCTTTTCTTCCTTTGAGATTGATCATTAAACAATAGCTCCGAGATAAAATAAAGGAGGAATAAAGTGGCAGGCTGAAGTGAGAACGTCTCCCCTGCCGTTTGTCCTTTTGTTGTGCTCTGTGTACGAGGGAGTGATGTTCCTCGCACACAGCTGATACTGACCTTGTACATGGAAATCAGACGTGGAGGGAAAGAGTACAGAGTGTGGAGGTGAGAGCAAGACAGGTACAGAGGGAGAGAAGAAATGTGTGTGTCTGCAGATGTGCATGGTACATGTCTCGGCCTGTTTGCCTGTGACAAGTGTCTGGTTGACCGCACCTCTGTGTATTATGTGTGTGTGTGTGTGTGTGTGTGTGTGTGTATGTGTGGATAGATGTGCTGTGCTCCTCTGTACAGGCGCGTGTACGTGAGGGAGTGTGAAATGAAAGGCAGGAGTCCCATCTGTTGTGGTGTAATGACTGTGCTATTTGGAGGCAGGAAAGGTTTGGTGCGGGAGCAGCTGGTACCTTGCCCGGTGACCTTTTAGCATTCCTCCTCTCACCATCTGACAGATGTGTCAACTCGATTATTTCAAAAGGCCCTGAATAAATAAGCGATTGTGGGAGCGCGCGCCGCACACTACGCCCGACGCATCGACGGAACACACACACACACACGCACACACAGCGAGAAAAGCAGATGCACATTGAATCCAAACCACCACTGAACAAAGTAAATGATCTCCGTGGTGAGCGGACACATCACCCGTATTGTTGCGTTGCTTATCCCCCCACCTCCACACACACACACACACACACAAACCAGTACATACACACTCTCTTTTCCTAACGTCTAGTAAATAGCTATGGAGTTGTCGGTATTAGGCTTGGTAAAAGGCAAACAATGTGGGTGAAGAATGCTGCCGTGCCCTTGGAGCACCACTATTAGCTGACTGTGAGGGTGTAGGGGTGGGGGGACTAGTGGTGGTGGTGGTGTTGGTGTTGGTGGGGGCCTCAGGTGTTGCTTGGAGGCCGCCGATGGACTCTCATTCCCTGGCTGAACTCACAGCGGACAGACGGCAATGGGAGTCTGTCGTGCATATGTGTGCGTGTTGTACGTGTGTCTGTGTGTACGTGTGTGCGCGTGCGTGCGTGCGTGTGTGTGTAGGGGGGGGCTAATTGACTCACTGAGTGATTGGGGGACTGTGAAGAGGCGACTGCAATCAGACTTGCCCTGATAGAGTTTGATGCCTCCCTAAATAGTTTTCAAATGGAGGAGCAGGTGCTGTTTTTCTGAAGCAATCCCCACTGTCCGTGTGTGTAAGAGGTGTGTGTGTGTGTGTGTGTGTGTTCGTGTGCACCAGTGTGATCGTACAGAGGTGACTGCGTGGTTTCAGTGTCATCACATAACTCTTTGTAATTAGAAGTATTCACGAGTCACACATCTGTGACTTTTTAATTCATCACCTCAACATCACTTTGTGGTCCCACTTTCCGTTCAATTTTATATTTACCACTGCAAATAATTTTACCCAGCAGGAGTGGTTTTTACAGCATATGGAGACTATTTCTTAACGTATGACATTTACTGAGTACTTAGGGTTTTTTATGTCTTTGTTTCACTTATGTCCTAAAGTGAATATGTTCTACATGTGTTATTTGAGATGGACTAAATCAAGTTAATTGGATCAATAATAACCTAACAATTTGTTAGAGAACACCATGTTGTTGGCTGTATTAGCATTAAAATCGTCTCATTATTTTATACCTTTTGTTGCATGGCATGTTCATATTAAACATGTTGGAAAATAACTTATATTACAGCTCCAACTGAATTAAGGAGGAAAAAGACTGCGAAAGAAGCTGAACTAATATTAGAGAGTGCTGAGGGAATACAGATGAGGGATGAATCCCACAGCGGAGCCTCTGTTACCTCAGAATTCAATTCTGAGAGCTAAAATTGGAGAAAAGCCCTTCATTTTGTCTAGTCTCCTGTGTTAAGAGTGACTTCTGTTGAAAATCCTCTGATGCTCTTGTCCAATACCCCAAGGATTTGAACTGGTCTTGGATCATCCATCTCTCTCAGCAAGTGTGAAATGGGCTTCATCAAATCATGTCTGGTCCTCTTGACATCGCCCAGTGGATCCAGACTGGTTTGGGCCGGTTACTGGCACGTCATGCTTTGACATGTGTAGAGCAAGACGTGGCACAGTCCATTCTCTGCTTATTCTATTGCCTTGTTTCACATCCACTCAATATGACATGCTCTGAATAACCAAACAGGCGCTTAGTAAAATGGATTATACAGAGAGAATGTATAATATTTCTGGCATAGGAGCAAAGGAATGAGTGTTCCAAACAGATGTCCCACTCAGAAAACTGATTTGAATTCTCACAAGCGAGACTCAAGCTCTCGTCAGTCCCCGTGCTCACACCAGCCCGAGGTCGGCACAAATGCAGATTTAACATCAGCGCTTTTGCCCACTAGGTCAGGACCAGGCAGCGTAACCGTGGTCATTCCTGGACGTGTGTCTCAGCGCTGCTGTCTGCACAGCGAGCACCCCCCATCTATCATCCCCATTGATCTCCACTAATGACAGATGGTCGTTATGGGTGGGGAAGACAGATTGTCTTCAGCACAGCACGGCTTCACAGACGCGTTCAGGCGGTCCAGACTGTCTGTGTGTTTTCTGATATCTTTTTTTTTCCACAATATAAAGTCCACTTCAAATACAGAAACCGAAAAAAAATACTTTAAGATTTTAAGCACTTAGGCAGAAGACGGGTAAAAATACTGCGTCATGCAATTTGAAGCTAAAACCTTTAAAGTGAAAAATCCATGCTAATGCATTACACTTCCATATCAATGGTTTCGGCTTAATCAAACAAGGAACATCTGTCAGAGTTGAATAAAGCAGTTCTATTTTTTAAGACACCTAAAATCCCATTAGAGAATCTGGGTCACTAACCCATTCACTCATGAAATGTGCCCAGACAGCATCCAGATGCGTAGCATGTGGAACGAAGCAAGGATGCTCACTTTCCTCCGTAGCATTTTGCTGAATTGTTGCACATTATGCATTTTGTATGTGCTGCTTTGGAGACGGTATTTAAAGATGCACAAGCCATGTGTGCGTCTCAACTGCTGTTCCACCTGCGATGGGATCAGTGTGTGGGATTTTGCTGTGTGAACTTCAGCGTCACTCCACAGCACTGACATCGGTTCAGGTGTCTGGAATTTGTCTGCGAAATGTGTGTTCGCTTCCACAAACCTTGACAGTACCACATGTTCAATATGCATTTTACAAACTGACAATAACAGAAAATAACATGTGTCAGGATCTATCATGTTGTGGTCGTGAGAAGTGTATTTGTTTATTTGTTGTCTTTCTACACCATGTCAGGACCTTTAGAGAAAAAACGGTTGTGTTTCAGGTCACACAATAGCAGACTTCTTTGTTTTGTTTATTAACTGAACCTTGAAAGACTGGATCTAACGAGCTCAGCATGATTTATTCATAAGTCTATGGATCTGCGTGATCAATGCGGCAGTGCTGCTTGGGGAAAAAAGGTCAATAGCTGGTCGATATATTATGCTTGCATGAGAATTATTCATCATTCCCTTGACTGTTGGTTCACCATCATGTCACTGGACATCAATATGAGACTTCACTTACCATTCTTGTTACAATAAGAAAGCAGCTAAGTTGTCATCATTTTTGTTCAGTTATTTGATAGCTGAGCGCATTTTCCTGGTCATGAGGTTGTGCTTGATCAATACTAGTATCCCAGATGGCCGTAGATCAGTCTATCCTACAGACATCCATACATATGAATAGAAATAAATGGGCCACGTTTGACAGATACGACTATCCTTTCATTTTATTTCTAGTCCAATCACGGAAAAAACTCGCTAGCGACGGTCGATAACGTCGATAATGTTTTGCTTTTTGTTTATGTATTCTGAGTTTCTCTCCCACATGCAAACATCATAAATTGGTAAAAAGATGTAGAGAGAACCATTATTTCTTGTACATTTTGCCCCAAACAATGTTCATATCATCTCATGTGCATGTTTCTATGTTGATGACATTTGAATATATATCACAAATAAGAACTGTATCATTTTTGTTTTATCCAACGTTCCCCCAGTTCACCTGACCTGAGATCATCAGTAAAACTCTTTCACAGACAGCTGTTTATTCAAGCGCTAACTGCTATACTGGTCCATGGTCTGTAATCTACTTATAATATAGAGTGAAACATGTATTCATGTTGTGGTACCATGGTGAGATTAGATCCAAAATACTCATCCTATTGCTGATCTAATCTGTTTATTCTGGCACATTCATGATTTATATCTTTGCTTTGTCAGAGTGGGGCCACGCACACCTCCTACATCTATATCCACAGCGGTAGAAAGTCTATGTAGGACACGACTTGGCCGTGCTCCGTCTGACGGGACCTTGACATGTAAAACTTGCCGAAAGAAATGTGAACCGATCTAGACGGTCCACATTGTGCCCTCACTGGGTGCAAGAGGTCTGGAGCAGCCGGTGGGGCCTTCCTCAGACATGAAAGCAACTCAGTGATTTACATTAGACCATAAAAGTTTAAATGGAGATGAGAGGCTAGTTGCTTAATTGACCTTTATTGGGGTTTCTGCTTCATTTGAAGACTGGGTATAAAATTAACATGATAATTCAGGCCTGGCGTGTTAATGCCGCTACTGGCCCCACTCACCACCCCCCATTTTAATATCATCCTGTAACTTTTATGGTTTCCATTGATTTAACGCTGCTTTTTATGAACTTGCTTTAATTTGCCATATTGGCACGCACTTAGACAAAGAAGGTTTATTTCAATTGAGCAATACTCTCTTACAAGATTAGAGGTTTATGAGGCCATTCCTATTGAAAACCTCCCCCATTCTCAGTGTGACACATATAGGCTGTGATACTGGGATGAGTTCTAATGGGGGAGCCTTGGGATTGGTAACTCCGAAGCAGCAGTCTGATAGAGGTGTGTTGTACATAAATGCACTTGGAGTGAGGGTTATTTCACTCCAGCATAGAAAAACTACCACAATAATAGTTCACCATTAAAGCTAAACACTCTAGTGCTGCTGCTGTAATACTCCAAACCAACAGGGGGCAACAGTCAGCAGGGGTGTCCATTGCAAAATTGCTGACATTTCTGAGCTGAGTTGGAGTGTGAAATGGATTTACATTCATTCCAAGCTCCGGTTAATACATCAGAGCATGTGACTGCAGCTTTTTGACTTTTTCCCCATTCATGTCGCTGGCACTTAGCAGAAACAGACGGAGATCCCCTCCTCTTTTCATCCTCTAGCTATGGTGCAATTTTCACTAACTGTGTGAATTCTCATAAATATTTCCAAAGATCAAATCCCGTCACCCAAGGTGAAATGGAGGGTGAAAGAGCACTACTGTCCTCTTGTGGAAACACAAAGCAAAAACTGGGATTACTAAACAAAAAGGAGACTCAGAACTTTCAGCTCTGGCCAGCAGCTTTCCAGAATGGCGCTCATAAATTGTGCCCATAGCCTGCATAAACATTCACGCACGTGTTCATATCATAGTCAGCTCATGTCCTTCATTGGAAAACTGTTATTACATTGGGTTCATGTGTACGTGTTTAGTATGTACACTGCTGACACTTGTGTGATGGAGTCATGAAGAGAGGACATTTTGCAGTGGGTGAAAGAGAGAGATCCTGAAAAAAAGGAGAAAACACACTGCGAGTCGCAAGTAACAAGACCCAAGAATCCATCAGCACATGAGTGGGGAATTGTTCCTTTCTTCCCTCTCCTAAGTGGATGCATTATCATTTCATCTGTCACCAAAAAAAAAAAAAAAAAAGCGAAAGAATATGAATATCCGTTTACATCTGTCTCCCATTAATATGCACGCCCGAATCCACACCTCAACACAAAGTCAATTTTCTGGCCATCTGGGGAATGGCTGGTGGAGGTAATGAATATTCTTTATGAATATGTTTTATTTTGCAAGGTGGCAATACATCATGAACATGCCACTATCTTTGTCTTGTCGCTCTCCTCTAACTCACTGCTTCTCGGAGGTGCAGGCAAACTTCAGTGCACAACTTGATTTTAATTGGACAGTAACGACAAGGGATGGACGGATGGATGGATGGACAGACAGATGTTGGGAAGGCAGCACGGAATGAATGAAATATATGATGTTTCTAATGAGAGCTTTGATCAGCACCTGCTCTGAATGGTAATTGAGGAGCAAGAATCTATAATCCACTCTGGCGCTCACTCGTCCTCGGCCCTTTATTTCTTTACTAATTCACGTTGAACACGCGAGCAAAATCCTCACTGAAGTTTTGGCTGAAACAAACAAAAACATCATAGGGCGCAAGTCACAACGCCATTAATCCAAGCTTAAGGTGAAAAGACTCAACATATGTGAGCCATTACCTTTATAGGTAATTTATAAGACTTCATAAAAAAATCACACATAATGATCATTTCTGGCACAAAACCAAAAGCTGCATCTCTTTTCCTATTGCTGCGATACGTGTGACTTAATAACAGGATACATTTTTATGGCAGCGCGTTAAGAAATGAGGGTAGAGAGGCGGAGTGCGTCAGCCTGTAGGCACCTTGATGTGCCACATTGATGATTTAGACGTCAGTGACAGAATTACTGTTGCGCCAACATCTCTGGGGGCTTGGCACAGTCCATTGGCTAGTGGTGTCATTTAATGATTTATGATTGAAGTTGGCCTATGAGGTCCCCAGAGGACGCCCCAGAGCAAGCAGCACAGGGAGTGGCCAGTTTTATGGCAGCACTGGGAATCAATTATGCTAACGGTGGCTAATGAATGCACTTGAGGGAACTGCTCCTGCACTCAAGGGCCGTTTTTCATTTGCATATTGATGGCAGACGCACAGTGGCCACTTTCATCCGGCTGTGACAGAGCACCATGGAAGTGGACTTCTGTGTGTTCCTGTCACTCTTGCTGCTCCTGCTCCTGCTTCCTTGTTTGCTCTTGTCTTATGGTGCTGTGTTATTGGTATACAATGGGGACACACACACACACACACACACACACACATATTACATCTGCAAGCCTGTCCCTCTTTTTCAACAGTCTGTGGCCATTTTCAATTAGTGCCCTTAGCGGTTGTAGTTCAGCAGTCCTGGAAATGCTCCAAATGCGCCCCCCCACACCCCCAGTGGACTCTGATAGACACTTAATGGTTTCGGAGGAATAATGGTAAAGCTTTTTACTGCCACCAAGGTTAACGTGCATTAAAGTCATCTGTTTGCAAAGATGGGTGCCTGGCAACACACTCCTTCACTCTGCTAAAATGCATTAAGGTAAATAACGCCGGGACCGCAGAGAAATCACTGCTCTATGCCCAGTGCGTCTCAGTGAAGTAAAGAAGGCTATGAATATGAAATGTTCTATGAATAAGTTATGCCGTGGTGGTGACACTGCAGAAGGAGCTGGGTGCCAGATCAAGGCCTTTTCAACACACAGGGGAGTTGCTGTCCTGTGTGGGTGAAGTCATGAACGGGATGTGAATTAGCCTGCAGCAACTTCCAATCACCCTTATTTGTTAAAAAATAAAACGAGGTAAGAGACGGTTGGCGATAGACGGTCTGTACTTAGAGTATCATACCTGTGGGGGGATAAAGTTTGACATATAAACTTGAAGAAACTTCCATGACACTACCACGCCATGAAATATAGAGGCAGACAGGCAGTGTTCGAGGCTCCCGCTAATTTGATCTGGTGACATTTTCTTCTCCAACTCCTCAAGGGAAAAGAGCAGCGGGTAGAGCCGGGTGGGCAAGTTAGAAAAGGAAGTGCTGGAGTGAGTAAGACAGACAGAGAAGGGAAAGAGAGGGTGGAGAAGTAGACACTAATGAACGCAGACAACAAAGACCCTAACCTGAGCTCCAAGCCCCTGGAGACAGAGAGGTTTTTCAGCGGGTCAATAAAAGCACTGGACCGTGTCTGCATTCTCCTGCCCTTCAAGCACCTTCCTAACTGCAGAGGGAGGTCTTTTGTTCAAGGTTGTCGAGGTTAAAGAAGAATATCACTGTTATTTGTCTTTCAAATATGTGATCGAGATCATTCTTGTTGTGACTGCTGAGAGAGAGAGAAAAGATGTGTTACGACTAATGTGTGACGACAAACGTGTATCGTCATGAGGGATTCATTAGGGGAGATGTTGAAAAGACCAGAGGCGATTGTAGAGTCCGTTTGGTCGCTGGGCGCCTCATCCACCATCGTTACGAATAATCGACCAGCAAATATATAAGATTTATTGATCTATTAATGTATTACACATGAACAACAGCAGACACATTGGATAAATGCCACTGCTGTATTGTTCTAGCAAAGACCTTTGCATCTTGATATATTTAATATATTTTGTTCAAAACATTAACAGCTGAACTCCCTCTTACAAGGCAGCAAAGCAATATTAATTATCCACCGCAGAACATAGTAAACATAATACAATTACTACTGACTGACAGAAGCACACACAGTGAATTATCATGAAGATGGGACAGGTCACTGGGCTTCATAGACATCCAGCATTAGGTCATTTTGAAAACGGACAACATTTATACTCTGCTGGTTTATGGGCTTAATGAGGAAGAGGAAGTTAGTGCACACCTACAAATACTCCATCATTTCTCACATAAATACTATAGAGACATCGTCACTGATCTTAATATGTACATTGTCATTTTTTGTCATTTTTTCAATTCCCTTTCATTTTAAATTCTTCTGTTTCTCTTTCTTTTGAATTTTCTGGTATTTTTCAGTAACAAAAAAAGAACAAAAAAAATCACAAATGATTTCACTCAAAAATCCAAATAATCTCTGAGGAAGAAGATGAGGGGCCACTAACATCTCCAACAGCATTCCCTCTTTTCTTACCTCTGTCTCATCCTTTTTTTTATCTCCGTCTTTACAACCAGATGGTTAATCACCGTAATTTTCCTTCAGTGAGTCTCACAAGCAATCAACAGTCTGACAGGAGCGTCATGGGGGAGAAAGTTCAGAAGTTTAGTTGAATGTAAAAACTGAGCTAAACTGGATGGATGTGTCAATTTGTTTTGTTTTTTGTTGCTGTTGTTTTTTTCCCCTTTATTGACCTTCTCAGGAGAAAAATGTCATTTAACCTCGAGTAATCAATTCTTAATTTAACGTCTATTACAAAACCCTGAGAAGTGAGTTTGTAGAGTTTGAAGTTGGAGGCAGGCGGTTTTATTTCCCACTGGATTCCTCTGGGTTAATCTCTGCAGGCCAGCGATGCGTCTGCCAGATCAGAAGAGTGTGGCGGAGTCAGAGGAAGGAGAGCGAGGTTAGCTGGAATCAGTCTGATGAGATATTGACTCTTGTAATTTCATTTAATGCACCAAGTGGCAAACAAGACATCACGCCGTTTCTAATCCTCTACATCCCTGGACACACAGGCCGACATAACACCTCCCACAGACTCCTCCTAATGGGAAATCTAAAGCTGTGTGTGTCTGTGTAGAAAGGTCCTCACACTAGGACTCACCTGAAGGGCTAACACACACACACACACTTGGGGACACACACTTAGTTGCCCCACTAAGTCCCCACATGTCTGACATATGTCACTCCCAATCTGCTCATCAGGCCGTACATCACTCATGTGTCGATCTGCCACTGTGGCATGCAGCGCAAAGGGGGAAAGTTGGGGCCGGTGCAGAGACGCACAGCGATGAAGATGGAATAAGCGAACACAGATGGAGAGAAAGACAAGAGGAAGCGAGACGGAATGCATTTAAGAGAGCCTCTGCAAGCAGCTCGTGGTTCCTACTCTCCTCCCTCTAATTGGTGGTTCGGAAACAACACCATCTGTTCTGAATGTCAGATGCGCAGCAGAAAAAGATGCCACCGCTCCTGAATACATGTTATAGCAGCCAAGGCAAATAACTCAAATGTCCCAGGCGTGTTTCTCAAATTAATGAAAAGTGACGCTTCATGGTTCCACAGGAATGGGGTTCGATCAGCGGTTTGGGGAAGTGTAAGTTACGTTAGTCTACAGCTAATGACATACACCATGTGGAATCTCAATAAGCTGTGACCCACGTTCACATTTATTTTGATTAATGGGCCCACTAATGTCCAGACAATTCCTGAGCTGATCAAACATTTAAACGGGACACAGTATCGTGTATCAAACCACACTAAGTATGTTCTGATAATCTGACAAATATGAGCTAGGTTCAATTTATTTTATGTGTGAAAAAGGATCATTGTCTTGTCGCCACATTAATTGCTGATCATTCTTTTTGTGTACAGGAAATCACATAAACAGATCACAACAATACGAGATACCCCTGCTTTGGAGGGGGGTGGGGGCTGGTCAAATTGATGAATGGATGTAGATCGCCATCCAATGGTTGAGATTGGCCATCACACAACAAACAGCCTTTGTCAGTCTTTGTCTTGGGCCTCAAAGTGAATTATAACCACACATTCATTAAATTAATCAAATATACAATAATATATGTTAAGATAATAATATAAGATAAATATTATGATATATAATGATTTGGCATTCTTCATAATCATATACACTATGTCTAGTGTTCAAGGCCTGATGTAAAAACAAAAAACATTGTACCATGAAGTCTCTGTTACAAACAAACCAGGTTCATGCCAGCATAATGAGTTAGGAACTTTTCAGTGACATTGTTAAAAGATGCATGTGGAACTCTATACCAGAGACTCAAACAAAGACTACATCCACCAGCATCAGCTGTAGCACAGTATAAACCAGATCCTCTTGGGATTTCAGGCACAAAGCTCGACACAATGACTGTGTTTTACATCACCAATCTGTTACAGTGGGATCTCCCCTGCTTCAATCCCATGGATGATTAAGCTTGATAATTAAGGTTTTTGGACATTTTCCACACTGGAGCAGATGTGGCAGCTGGTGACATTCATGCATTCCCAAACACAGAGGAGGGAATTTCAATGAGGCCTCCATTCATTTCGATGATCACAAAGTCAGCTCTTGGCACCAGTTCAAAAACAGCTAGACTTGATTTTCAAGAGGACAATTTGTGGTTCTTTTTTTCTTGGGCATGAAGTACCATGAGCTATTTGGCGGAAAAACAAATATTTGGATTTATGAATGATGAATTTTTTATGAATTATGAATTTCCTTTTGTGTTGTGAGAAGGTATGTTAATTTTGGGTAATAAACAAATAGATGGACAGACAGACTGTCAAGCAATTCTCCAGTGTTTATGATATAAATGCTGCATAAGAAAAGATTTGATGTGTGAAAATTAACAAATGTATTTACAGTGGTCAGACGTATGTGGACTCATGCATATACTCAAGTAAAAATTTCAGGGTACAAGGGATTTGTATTTCTCGTTTGTGCTACATGATATAGTCATCAAATGAAAAGGAAGAGTTCATTCAACTATTTACCCGCACTCAGGTACTCAGCCATTCAAGTTGGGAGTCACATTAAAGGCATATTGTCATTCAAATCAATGCAAAACGAATTGTTTTTCTGACCTGTGTCGACAAACGACTCAAATTCCCAAAATGCACCGCGCGGGCGGAAACGCTGGTGGGCTCCATGGAAACGGCGGAATGGCGTTCCAGCCTGGACGAGAACAGAAGCTAGTTAGCTAGGCAGTGTTGAACCCGGATTGATATTAAAGGACTCTGGACATCGTATACATTTAATTTACTACCTCTCAGCAGAAATGAGCCGGACTCCCGATGCAAGAGCGAGGTGAGAGGCATTTAAATATCCAGTTAATGTCAACGGGAAAAGCTCGGTAACTCGACGTTAGCATTGTGAAAAAAACAAAACAACGTAGCGAGAGAGGGACCAAGTAATACCATGTAAGTAAGTCAGCAGCTTGTTATATGTCATTTTACTCATCTCATTACTATTATTTGACTACAGCCTATGAGGTGATGTATTTTCAGGCAAAGCGCCGATGCCGACGTTCGTAAAGAAAAAATGTCCCTCAACAAGCAGTGACGGTTAAAATTCACTTCAGGTCCAATTGGTGCTCTTGCTCTCCAGGGACAGTCAGACGAGGAAGATCCAAGAGAGCATCACCAATGTGGAGAAACATTTCGGACAGCTGTGCCAGATGTTTGCTGGCTACAACCGTAAAACAGCCAGGCTCCGGGACAAGTCGGACCTGCTGGTTCGGGAAATCGGTGTGTACGCTGACACGGAAACACCGAACCTGAAACGGGGAATGAAGCAGTTTGCTGATCATCTGGCCAAGATCCAAGACTACCGCCAAGCTGAGGTACCACGAACTGACTTCCGGTCGGAGTGAGTTGGGCCATGACGTCACTGTTGAGTTCTGTCCTGTTCTGCCATGCAGGTAGAACGACTGGAGGCCCGAGTCGTCGAGCCGTTGAAAAGCTATGGAGCTGTTGTGAAACTGAAAAGGGTAAATGAAGGGAAACACAGGACAGAACGCTCCTTAGGAAATGGGCTTGTTGCAATTACACGTCCCCCTGTTTAAAAAAAGAACAGTAGTGATACTGACAAAGTCATGTGACTAATGACATCTGATAGCTTTTTCTAGCTGAATTTGTAGCTGAATTAAATAACAACATTACACGGAGCTAGTCACTCCTAGTTTCTCATATGAAATAACCCTCAGCAGTTATTGTTGGTTCATGCAAACCGTGTTATCCCTGCATGACCACATGGGGGCACTGTTGGGTTAATCATAACATCATCTCCAACTGTTGTTCTCACTTCAGGGCATCTTCCAAAACTCATAATCAGGCTTAAACTTGGACTTAAAGACTTCCTGAACGAGTTGCATGTTGTCCCATACTTACAACTAACTGCCACCGTTTCTACCTAACTGTCTTTGTGTGCTTGTGCATCAATGCAGGAGGATCTGAAGGCGACACAGAGTGCCAGAGACAGAGAAGCCAAACAGATGGCTCAGCTTGAGAGAACCAGACAGAGAAACCCCTCAGACAGACAAATCATTGTATCCTTGCTGTGTTTCTCACCTGACTTCAACATGGGATCGACACAATTTGACCCCGAAAAAAATGCGGTGTTACAGCCTAGTTCCAAAGTATTTGTTTCCTTGACGAAACCTTCAGTCCCAGGTGTGTGCATCGAATCACCGGTGATGTATGGCGACAAAGACAAATACATACAGTATATGAGTTACAACAGAAAGAAGTTCTGTCTAATGATCATATCATCATGTAAAGAATTCTGGGGTCGGATGCGAGCCCTGATCAGATTAGAGACAACCTTCTGAGTTTGTACTTGAGTTTGTGTCTGTCCGAGTCACAGTTGGGGTCCACCTCATGACCCGCTCATGGTTTTTATATAGTTTGTAGCACTGAATGTTGTGTGAGGGCGACACGGTGGTACAGTGGTTAGCACTGTCGCCACACAGCAAGAAGGTCCCCGGGTTGGGTTGTTTCTGTGTGGAATGAATGAACATGGTCTATCTCTTTTTGCCCCTCAGGCTGAGAGTGAGCTCCAGAGAGCCACCATCGATGCCACACGGACCACCAGGCAACTGGAAGAAACCATCGACGAGTTTGAGAAGCAAAAGATCCGCGACATAAAGGTCTGTGATTTCCTTCCTGCGGTCTGACCACGCGTCTCCATCCTGAGAGAAAACCTTCTGGAATGCTGTTGAAAACAATTGGTCCCTGCACTTTTAAGCCCCGAACTGTTCTGTTCGTTCTGGCTCTGTAGAAGATCTTCGGTGAGTTTGTAACCGTAGAGATGTCGTTCCACGCCAAGGCTTTAGAGCTGTACACGTTGGCCTACCAGAGTATTCAAAATGTGGACGAGGAGGAGGACCTGGAGGTAAGTCTCACACTTTTGCCACACCCTGAAAACGATTCAAGTAATCTGCAGTGTCTGCTGCACCATTCAGATTGATGCTGGCCGTTGTTGTTGTTTGTTTAATCGACAGTGTGCGGTAACTACATCATGAGAGGCCAGTACTGAGAACACAAAGGGCGTCCTGCCATTTGGCTCCACCCCTTCCCATCTCATCTGTGTGTTTTAGCACTGACTCATCTCCCCTCCATTCATATTGCAGCGAAACTCCTCATCCAGACAAGGCTGTTTTTCAGTGACTCATAGCACAAAGCATGGGAGATTGAATCATCTGAGAAAGGCACAATGACAGGCATGAAGATAATCCAGATCCGCAGCCGCAGCGCCTCTGGAATTTTTTGTTCTACGCAGTGAAAACTGTTGATGTGGTTTAAATGGCTTGTTGTGATGTCAGGAGCGTATTGTCTGATGCTTTGTTTATTTACGAACCAAATCCCCCGACCAGTCGTTGATTAGTTGGGTATTCCCCATCGGATGTTTCCTCCTTTCATGTTTGTCTCTCCAGGTAGAAGAGATTTTTTTTTCTCACCATACCAACATTAATGGGTACAGAAACAGACTATAACTAGAAAATTCAGAAGGGCAGAGGCAAAACAAATAATCAAAACCAGAGATTTCTGAAAAAAACGAGCGGTTTCTGTCAGAAACTTGGATCTTGGCCTGTGACAGCTTAAACGTAAACGTTTGTTAACAAAATTACACTGAACACTTCACCCAGAGGTCAGTAAAAGAGAGAGGAGATTGATACTCCAAGTAGTGTGGTACTTTGCCTAAAGGACACATCCGTGCATTCTGTCTGGGACCACCGTGGCTGCGTCTCATGCTCCCAGGTATCAGTGACATTCACTGCACCTAATACTCATGTGACTAGTTCACATCTTCCTCCATCAACCAGGTCTAGCACTCTGTGCTGTCGTTGGCAGGTGTTCAGGAGTTCGCTGCACCCCCCTGATTACCAGTCACGCTTAGACATTGTGCGAGCAAATTCCAGAACCTCTCTGGATCGAACCGGGTCCCTCCTGAGTGCTTCAGGGACCTTACAGGTAAGATACAGAGGCTCTTATTGCCTTTTGTTTCATGGTGATGATGAAATCCAAAACTTCCCTGCTTCCGTCTCGGTAGTCGTCTTCCTCATTCTATTGAAGCTGATGCTCGATAACTTTTGTTGGTGGTTCATCAGCGGTGCCAGCGGTGTTTGTGCGCACCATCGCCGCTGTCATCGCTCAGTGTGAACTTGCACACGCAGTCGCACATGCCAGAGCTCTCATGCATCACCTGCTGTCTTCACAGTGTACCCCACATTTGTCAACGGCAACCTCACACTGACCTGGTCCTGTCCAGTTAAAACTAAATGAGGGCTTTCAGAGGATTCTTGTAGATATAAAGTTCCAGGGAGGAGAGACTGTCACAACCACACTCACACACATTTGTCAGCTAGAAAGATGAACATACATTGTTTTATTTTTATTTTACTCACAATTGAGTTCAGTGTACTGTACTGTTTATATTTCATTAATTGACATTTACTTCATATACTCTTATGTGTGTGCGTATGTGTGTATAGCCTACATATGTGTGTGTGTGTGTGTGTGTGTGTAAATGATTAGTAATGTGTTTTGTGTTCATCTCAAGGGTTGATTCTTATCCAATAAAGCCAAAAGTCAAAAAGACCTAATTCAGCCGGAATGGGCAAAAGACAACGTTGGAACGAAGCAATGAAACATCGCAGTGACTTTAGAAGAAGAACGTGTCTGTGCCATCGGCATTCTAGAACGCCCCATCTGAGATCTTATCCACACCATGGGCCCGTTTATTTGACATACTACAAATTCTGATTACTTTTATCTGTCCTCTGACCTCTACTCTTACCCACAATCCTCCTGGGCAAAGATAAAGACAAAGCAGATTCCAAGAGATTTGTTAGTAGATTTGTTGATCTACACTCTGATTATTTGTCTGATGCAGCAACACCGAGCTCCTGGTCGGCAGACGAGAAGAGAGGAGGAGGAGGAGGACGACGATGACGAGGATGAAGATGAATCTGAGGAGGACGATGACGAGGAAGACTCGGAGGACAACTGAGTTGTCTCTGCGTGAAGTAGAAGTGACCGAAAAGAGAGACTGTCATTGCCAAACTCCCCTGACGCCGGTGGTCGGAGCAGTATTGTAGCATTGTGTAGTTGTGTGAGGCGTTTGTTCCTCCTCTGTCCTCACTCCCTTTTTATAAAACCAACAATGACAAACTGTGTTTTCACCAGTGCCCAATTTATACTTTCATTGGATTTTACGGACCCACCAACATTTGTGTTTATCAATAAAAAAAAGCCTTTTTGTAACATTTTGCAGCCTCTCACTGAAGTGCTGTTCCATTCCAAACACCCTCCGTCACGTTGCATTAAGGCGCCGGCAGAGAGGTTGATTGCTATTTTTACAAATTGTTCCCTGTGTGAATCAGTGTAAACGACAGTCGTTACGTGACGCCTGCAGTTGAAAGTGACTCATGTTTTCCACAGACATGCAAGCGGTACAAATGAAGCGCAGAACGTTTTGCACCACTTACCGAGACGTGTGTGTGCGGATGTGTCGGGAAACTTGTGTACATGCATGCAAATGGCGCGCAATGAAGTCAATAAGCAAACCTAATGGCCGCCGTGGTGACCTTTCACAGCAGGAAACATGCAGGTGGAATGATTTTTGATGACCCACATCCAGGGTTTGGGATTATTCAAGTTTACATGCTGGCATCAGTTCCACACATAATGGAACAAAGCCCTTTGAATTGTTTGTACCTGTGTTTTCCTGCTTTGACAAGTGCAAACGTCTGCCGGTAAAAGGGTTTATAATATGCTGCAGTGTGTGTATTGACTGCCAGAGTGGAGGTTGAGATGTCTGCATGAGTCACCCAACACATTTATCATTCTTCATGACACTACCTTTCTGTTCTTGGTCTCTACACACACACACACACACACACACACACACACACACACACACACACACATCTTTGTCTCCCATAGTGACAATACGTCCACGCATGTGCATGCATTTGGGGATCCGGTGCAGGAGTGCAAACATCCCTGCTTGTTTTATGTTTTTAACATAAACCTTGCAGGAAATACTCTATGTGAGTGACTAGAAAAAAGCCTGGTGTGTGTGTGTGTGTGTGTGTGGTGTTCATCAGCCCTCTGCACAACAGCGCCCTAATGCACATAAAGGTTAATGTGTACGCAAACACCGAAACACAAACACACGCTCATGTACCTATTTGACCACGGTGCTCTGTGGCTCTGAATGGCCTGTGTTGCAATGAGTCATCACCAATAAAGCGTGTTTGTGTGAGCGAGTGAGTCAGAGCGGCTTTCCAAGCGCAGATAAACCGAGCGGCTCCACTCCCTGATCGCACGGACAGACGGTCGGTCACCTGTGAGAGGAGAAGGTGCAAATTGAAGGAAAAGATTGGCAGAAGAGAGACGGGATTTGTAACGTTCCAAACAAAGGCGAAGGTTTCCACGCAAACAGCCAGAGGTGAAGAGAGGTCACTCACAAGCCCGGATCCTTATCGTTAACTGACTCAGTGCCCTTCAGCGTCGTGCCACTCCAGTCAGAGCCATCGCCCCGTGGCTCACGTCAGCATCTGCGCAGCTTCTTACAGCTGCTCACAGTACCTTTCCCTGAGGCCTTGTTCCACTCATCTCACCTCCTCTCAACACTTTCACCATGGAATTTTCAGCATCTTCAACGCATCTTCAACACACTAAAATAAAGACTTTTGTCCACAAACAAATAGATCGTTCAGAGCAAATAGTGAGAACTTCAGCTGAAAGGCCCGATTCCTGACTGTTTACTTCTACTGAGTCACCACTAGAGGGAGATGTTCCAGGTGTCTTACCTGAACTGTTCAATCAGGAAAACTGGTGAGGAGACATTGTGTTCTTTTCTGTGGGTCATTGCAGTGTGTTGGGAGGACATGGGGGTGGAGTTTAGGCAAGTACAGGGTATAGTTAGAATAAGTTAATTCTCCAGGAAATGAATGAAAGTAATGACCTTTGACGTGACAGAAACATGATTCCGTGTGTGTGTGTGTGTTTGTCAGCTGTTATCAGTTACCTCTGCAGTTGGATGGATGGCATTTTGAAAGACACATAAGTGAGCTTTGAACTGCAAGACAAAAACATCCGTATGCACTGTCTTATGCATGCAGAGCAATTCGACACATTTAGTCCACCGCTGGTGCTAAAAACAAACACACAAAACCCAGCTTCAACTGACACCAGTTAAATTGCTGAGAGTGGTACATTAACCTGCACGGTGTGCAAAGACGGTTCCCTTAGAGTACTGATTCTATCCTGCAGCACGGAGCCTCACACAGATTCTAGAAGTCTAGACGTGGCAAAGCACGGCTCTGAAAGCTGCATACATTCCTTTGTCAATGCATAACAGAGTAACTCATCGGTCAAATGGAGTCAGTATCTGGGGCGCAGACGCCCGTGATTGGCCCTCCTGCAGATATGGCACACAATGAAGGATTCCCTCCTCTCCCCCTCTGACTCATCGCCAGTCATACGCAGTCACAGGCGTATCTGTGAGCGCTTGTTTGGGTTTGAGAGGAAAGCAGAACGACATGATAGAAATGTCACAGCACCACAGTTTTACTTGTGCACACAGACAAATCGGAGTACATAAGTGTGTATGTATGTGAATGTGTGTGTGTGTGTGTGTGTGTGCGTGTGAATGTGTGTGTGTGTGTGTGAATGTGTGTGTGTGTGTGTGTGTGTGTGTGTGCGTGCACAGGCCTACAGTACAGTTGTCTGGAATATTAAAGACAGTGCAGTGCTGGCAGCTGTTATAAAATAAGAGGCAGCATAGCCGGAGTGTGACTCACACACTGACTCACTGACAGTGCTGCCATGGTGTGTGTATGTTTCGGTGCTCGGGTGCGTGTGTGTGTGTGTGTGTGTGTGTGTCTCACACTTGGGTTCCTCTGGCAGACCCACTGTGTGTTGCTGGTGCTCTAAGAACTCGGAACCCCGTCACATTCCCTAGATTTCTCAGCTGCAAACGAGGTTAAATATGTGTGTGTGTTTCTTCACATGTCCATATGTGCGTTCATGCCAGACTTCATGTCTTCATGTGCAGCTCCCTGTGTGGCATGACAGACTGAAGACTCTGAAGCGGCTTCTCTCTCGGTGATAGTAAACACCACGACTACACAACAACTGCTCGTCTTCCCGTTGCGTTGATTTAAAAGGATCCGACATCCGTCAAAGCCACGACGTCAGTTACCGTATTTATCCGAATGTGTAGAACAGATTCATAATCATATCATGATTCATGATCATAAACCAGGGGGCACCTGCGCTGTGAACAAGTGATCAGTACGGTAAAGGTTTGTCTCAGCGCCGTGGGATCCGTGCTGTGATACAGTGGATCACCTGATGGTGAGAAAGCAGAAAGCGACCGTGTGTTTACACTCTCTGATAATGGCGTCACTTACCTCACTCAGCATAAATCACTATCTGCAAACGCTGAGAAGGAAGTGAGAGACCTGGTGTGTGTGGGTGTGTGTTCTCTGCAGATGTCAAAGTATGGTGACATATTCACATGAATATACCACCTATGGGCTTCTTGGGAACTTTGAATTTGTTGTTAGATTTATTCATTTATTGACTATTTACTTTTCATCTCAGAATTCCCCGTCTCCTTTCGTCCTTTATTTCCTCCTTTGTATGAACTTATTTTCTGTTATTTCAATAAACATCTCTGTTTATTCCTCATTGATTTTCGCATTCATAGATTGATCTTTGCTTTTCACTATACTTGTTTTTATCCTCCAGTTATTTATAAAAGATTTTACCTTTTTATTTGTTTTTTTCTTATTAGTATTATTTTCTTCTGAACAATGTCCTCAGTTGTTCAGTCCTCAGTTGTTCACAGGCTCACGGTGCACACATGAAAAGTGCTATCTAAATAAAAACTTAGTTTATGTTATATAGATTGATGGAGTGTTCCTTCCAGTTTGCTCTGTGTGTGCGCTTCAGGTGTGTGTTCATCATTGGTAGGACCTGATATGAGGTGTGTGTTTGTGTGTCCATCATGTAAATTATTAATCCTGAAAAAAGAGTCAATAGTTTTTCAGCAGACGTTTCAGAATGGTTCAGGAAACTAATGTAAGTTAATGCAGTGTGTCAAGCTGTAATAACAGCTTTGTGTGTGTGTGTGTGTGTGTGTGTGTGTGCGTCTTTCCATATCTGTATTTCGCAAGATGCTTATCAGCCGGCGCTGCGCTGTGATCAGTGAGGGAGGCCTTGGGCCTGTACAGGAGCTCAGTGTTGCTTCAGCCTTGGCGTTAAGTGTGTCTGTGTGTGTGTGTGTGTGTGTGTGTGTGCTTTTTTTCTGTCCTTCTGTCTCGTGCCTACGATCAAACAGCGGTGGGGGTACGGACAGGTCTTTGTGGGTCTGTTTGTGGGTTGGCCAACCCACTTCTCGGTAGAACAATCTAACTCACGTAACCCACTGGCCTTATCTCTACTGGAACACATTACATTGTCTCCTTTTTTTAATGAACTTTAACTTCTTAATCAATTTCTGAACCTTGGTCACAGATTAATTTAACAATTGGCTGACAGGTAGGCTTCTTTGTTCCATGAGCTGGTATTCTGCAGAGGAAAAGAATATCTTCAGCCTCTGTTTGTTCTTTTGTGCATCTGTCTTAGGACTCTTTGGTAGCAGACACATATTTTTTAATAGAAAATTTAAAACGCATACTGTGTGCATAAGTAATATTTGTGCTACACAGTTTTAGATTTATTTATACTATATACTATCCCACAACACATACATTTCTACACATTCTGCAAGTTACAACTTGGAAAATCCTAATCTGCACTCTTGGCAAAGAGTGCAAACACTCAACTTTAAAAACTGTACAACCTGCCTACATCAAAAACCTCTGAGCAAATGAATGAAAGTCGCCTGATTAGATCGATCTGTCAGCCAGCGATCGAGTCAGGCGAGCCGAGAAGGAAGTGGTGTGTCAGTGCAGACGGACAGAATCTACCCTGCAGCTGACACGGGAGGAAGTGGGAACAAGCTTTCAAAGATCAGAACATTCGCATACAATCAAACCACCGACAAAAAGAAGAACTGCGATAAAACATGTGGCTCACACGTCAGACTATGAACTATGTATCACAGCCATTCCTCATGTCGACGGGTCGTTAAAACTAATAATAACCGATAAAATAATGAATCATCACCGATAAAACGTAGCAGTCTGCTGTCTCGTTCTAAATTACAATTCACAGGAATGTGGGTGAGTGAAGTGAAGCTCCAGCACCAGGTCATGAGAGGTGAAACATATTTGCTCTCTTGCAACAACAAAAACATTTTTTTTTTCCCCTTCCACATTTACGAAAAATCAGAACACAGACTTTTTCTTTCAAAGTCAACCACCCAACACACACACACACTTTTTTCTCTCCCCAGGCTGAAAAACAAAGTGAAACCAAAGACAAAATGTGACATGAGAAGCTGCTGTCGGGCTCAGCTCGGGTCAGCGGCGGGGGGTGGGGTCAAAGCTATGTCTGGAACCGCACAGTCATCGAGTGATGTGTTAACAGTCTCTCAGGGACACTTTAGTACATGACAGCATCACAAAAAAACACTGAATGTGTGTGTGTGTGTGTGTGTGTGTGTGTGTGTGTGTGTTGACGCTGATGTTCATCCAGCTCCTCTGGGTGTATGTAATCCACCGGGAGTCCAACTGAACTTTTACGGTAAAACACAAACAAGAGCGTCACACACGAGACGTCACGCTATGTAGTGGTTATGTAGCGGTGGCTAAGAGACAGCCTGGGAACCACTGGTCCACTAATGAGGTCTATCCCATGAGGATTTACTACTGAACAGAGGAATGCAGGCTCTCCGCTCTCATGACTGACCTGCCCTGACACACACACACACACACACAGCGACTCCACTGTCCACGAGCTGCCCTCTTACACATGAATGAGAATGGATAGAAGGCCTCCAAGAATAGGATACTTGTAATTTGGTTGGTGGTGCATTCGGAACAAACATGAAGAGCACACTGGGGAATTTGACACTAATTTGAGAGGAGGGCGAGGCGAGGGGAACGTAGGGATAAATAAACAGGGGCACAGACAGGTCAGAGACAGAATGAGTGGCAAGGATGTGAATCGGAGCGTTTTATCAAAACTCGCTTCTTTGCTTGGCTCGTGACGTGGACGTGCGAGCCAGTTCCAGTTTTCCTGGAACGGATCTGGTGTCTGAAGCGGACAGACCCCATTCCCTGGTGGCCTGTTGACGGCGCCTGCTGCTAACTGACAGACTGGCAGCATGGGTGTCCGTCGCTGTCACGACTCTCAGAGTACACAGGAGGGAGTCTCGAGAAGTAAAGTAGAACTTTGGAGACAAAGTACTTGTTTGGAGATGTTTGAGAGGCCGGCGCGGTTGCTTAACCGAGTTCAAATATTTAGATAGTGAAGACATCACGTCAACTCTGTCAAATGAACAGATTCATTTTAATTCAACATAACTCAATTATTCTTTTTTTTTTTTCCACTTTTCAATTTTACTTGGTTTGGTTTCATTGTAGGAGGATAAAATTCCCAAAAGTCTGTATTTTTTGTTTAATCTGGTGTGAGCGTTTTCCGGACATGAGGCAGTTGTTGCAGTGACACGTGCTGTTGACAAGGCTGGTGCGTCTTTTCCAGAATGGGGGTTTATGGATAAATGCCATAAGCATGAAGCTAAGGTTTCACCCTCTTTAGCTATCATCCCCGTATCGGCGCTGCATTTTTGATGACAGCATCTGTATATATCACAGCACTGAGATGTCCAGTTACCCATAAAGATGCAGTATGGATGGAATAAAACTGAGGTTGCATTTATTTCTAAATGGATTTTTTAAAAATTAAGTATGAACCCCAGTTGAAGTTCAACTATCCGACCTCTAAGTGACTCACTGGTGTATTTATAGACAAACTGTCAACAGGGCAACCGACCTGCCACCTTATCATATTTTATGTTTTCCCTAATAACACTCAAGGAGATCGTGCTGCGACCCGACGACTCCGGCGAGGTGTTTCCACATCACTCAGAACTGCGTTTGAACTTTAAGGGGACGTTTCGGTTTAGTCGTCACGGGTGCTGCCGCTCACGGGCGACATCGGACAGATGCTCCCGCAGGACGTCGGGTTAGATGGATGAGATTTATGACGTGTTTCATTAACGGCGTGATGACACAATAAATGACAGGATGCGACCGCTGTGCGCGCGTCCCTCCGTGTAAACACTGAGCTGCTGCTCATCGTCCCTGTGACAGCCGTGCGTTAACAGCGTGACGCAGGCCGCCACGCATGCCGAATGCCTCATCGGCCTTTTGTTTTGGAAAATGTGGCAGGAGTTACCATGGCGCTGGTGTTTGATCTGCTGTAATTAACTGAGCCCATTGATTGCGCGATGCTTCACCCTGGCTCGTCCGCCATCAAGCAGCTCCGACTGGACGTCTCATTAAACGCCGTGGCTAAACTATAAACTGTGCCGTGGATTTAAAAGACAACGAGAAAAAAAACAAACTTTTCAGAGTACTTCACATTTTTCATGTTCAAGACTCCAAATGGAAAAGTCATGTGCTTGTTAGCAGGTTGCCCTGTTTCATTCATACATGATTCAGTCCGAGGACGTTCAGCTCGATGACGACATCGCTGTATAAATTTGTCCTTTGTCCCTCAGCGGTCCAGTCGCGGTGTCCTGATGCGTGTCACGCTGCCTGGTTTAAAGTCAATTAGCCCGGCCTCCCAACCCCAGGGGTGACAATCTGGGGCTCACATGTCCCATCAGGACTGACCTTCACATGAGCGATTGAGCCAACACACACACACATGGCCAAGCCCTCGGGTGGGAAACTGCCTCCTCTGGCCAAGGACAGGGCTGCGTGGAGGGGTGGAGGGTGGAGGAATGGGGAGGTCGAGCTATAATCACACACTTTTTTTTTTTTGTGGATCCCTACATGGTATTTTCCAGGGGGAGTTGTTTTTTTTTAACAACCTGAGGTAGAAGCTGAGATGGATTCCCAGGGAAAAGGCTTTGTGAGTGCTGCAGAATGTATTTCACATTATTTGTCTGGTGTGAACCAGTGAGAGTCTGGCTGAACATGAAGCTAATAAGAGACCAGAGAATTCCCTGCAGGGGATTTCCACTGAAACAAATGTCCCTGTAAACCTGCTTGTAGATTTCTACAATAACCCTGCAGCTAAATATATACTAGAACCATTATTACAGAAATTAAGTGGAATCTCACCAACATAGACACAGTGGGTCCCCTGACTTATGTCTGGACTTTCCCAGAGACGCTGTGAATGCAGCTTCCCTTTTTTCATTTCTTCTTTCGTAATCCACGGCGGATCAGGTGGGGTAGCTCCCCTCAAGCTCCAGCAAAGATAGACCTCACATATCTGAGGACGGGGCTTGAAATACAGAGGAGCAAGACCACCCATCACTGAGCTACCGGATAGAAGAAGGTTGGCCCAATGTCACTAATTTGAACCAGACTCCCTCCGATGCAGATTTGACTTTCAATGAGCTGAAGCAGATTATCCATCAGTGGACATTTGATGATGTAATACACATACTGTCGGGATCCATGTGAAGCTACACAATTAACACACTTTTTTGTTTTACATTTCAATAAAAGCGTGAGCTGCAGCAAATTGGGGTGCTTTTAATTTGAAGGTCTATTAAGTCCAACTAAATGAAAAAGAATCCTGTAATGCAGCAAATCGCCTGAGCTGGCTTTTCCAAACCGACTTTACTGCAGTAGTGTGTGTGTGTGTGTGTGTGTGTGTGTGTGTGTGTGTGAGAAATTGTCAAGCGCTAGTGGCTTCTCTGTTGTGCAACTGCAGCCCATTTGCCCAAAGCAAATAGCAACATTCTAAGAAAGAGGCAAGGG
>CAAKHB010007771.1:73353-86679 GCA_901007665.1 Aeoliscus strigatus
CTTGTCGAAGGTTTTGCGAATGTTTTCCCTTTCTGTTTTCCACCAATTTCAATCATTTGCGTTTCGTCGGAGGGACTTGCACAATTGTGTGTTTCATTTGATGTTGAGCAACACGTCGATAAAGCTCACAAACAGCTGTGGCACTCCTCTCGAAAACATCTCGTTGAAATACACCGGGGTGCATGAATCATTTCTAATAGTGCGATTATCACAGTCCGCCAGTGACATTGTATCAGTGGGTTATTTTAAAAGGTCATCTGCTCTGCACAAACGCCTCGCTAAAGAGGTGTTGGCTCAACTTGTAAGAGCCTGTGTGTTGGCTCACATTCCTGTAAAACCATAACCTGTGGAAACCACAGGTTGTCAGGTGAAAGCCTCGTGCTTTACAACTCTCCAAGAATATCTAAATTTCTAAAATGTAGAATTTCGAACTGTACTAAATACTTATAGAATTGTCTTTAGATATTTAGAGAAAACGAGAGAGCAATATAAACAGTTAAATGGGAATTTAACGGGTCAAACAGTTCAGTTAGTTCCACTCAAAATCCACAAAATAGTACAGTTTCTGCTAAAACTTGAAAGTTCTGCTTAAGTTTCTGGTAATTCTGCAGACGCCCACACCCACAAAAGAACGCTGGCAGAACCAGAACACTATGTCAAGGTATAAAACACAAACCTAAATCCATACATAAAACTGTATGAAATGCTGAGATATCCTGAATTACATTTCTGGTTCACTTGCAGTAACCTCAGCAAACAGGAAAGTGGAACGCCTGTGATGAAAGGTAAATATGGAGGATGATAAAACACATGTTCGGTAACAAGGTAACCGCCCGGGCCACCTCGGAAGTCAACAATCACCTCTGCATGAGCAAATATGCGTGTTCCTGTTTACTGTCAGCGCTACCGGGATGGAGTTTTACCAGAAGGCAAAAGGGAGGAGGCACAGTGCTGGGAAAGCTCAACCAGACTGATTTCAAATCCCTTTTTCAAGCTGGCGAGGCCCAGCTGACCTCAGATCTGCTGTGACATTTCAGCCGGAAGCAAACGACTGCCGGGGCCTTTGAGAAGTGACCACCACGCCCCCCTCGCTGGTACGAGACGGCTGCTGGTCACCACGCATGAGCTCCATCCGGTCATGAGCTCCATCTTGTCGATGTCATTATCGAACCCGGTTTGAGTTCTGCTGCACAACACAAAACCAAATGATTGGGACAAACGTAAGTCGGTTTGTGTGATGTTGTTGTTGTGGTTTTTCTCCAGCCTTACACGTTCATTATTTATGAATTGAAAAAGGAGTTTATTGTCTGTGATGAGCGCTCATCCTGAACTCCCGTCAACTCGAGGTCACGAGGCACATTTTCACTTATTCAACAGATGCAAAATTCTTCTAATGCGTTCCAACACAGAAAGCCAAGGTCACATTTTAATTGGCTGAAGCCGAGCGCTGATATTCTCATATTCCCAGTAATGATGGGTTTCCGAGTTGTGCACATTCCAAACCACCCGTATGTGACTTTAGTCATGGCGCCCTGTGCAGTCCTTTGTCTACTACTGTCAACTTGCAGACACCGGGGCTTTTCTAAGGCAGCAAATCTGAAATGTAGAAATGTTCCCGTTTGTTGTTGTTGTTTGATTAAGGCCCAGACCACACACACTGTGTGAGTGTGTGTGTGTGTGGGGGGGGGGGTTCTCTTCTTAATAAGCATGTTTCAAGTCGAAAGAGACAGTTTTCCACTTATTCATATTCATGTTGTGTCTGAATCATCCTCTCACATCACAAGGCAACAGTGTATGAACGGCTTCTTCAAAGTGAATCAAAATCACAGTCAATTACAGCCATTATCTGACTGGAGGACGCAGGAGGAGGAGAGGAGGAGGAGGATTCTTTACGCAAATCAGGAAAAAGACGTCCTTTAGCTGTGTGGACTCACAGATGGACCAGTCTAACACTCCAATGACCGGATGAGAGCCCAGAAAAGTATCAGTCAGCTAAATGTTCCAACTTCATGCAACAAGTCACATCATGTTGAGAAATGTGTCCGTCAGGTTTTTAACTTAGTTATTTAGGTAATATAATATACCGCAGCTTCTCTGAGGTAAATACCTCTGTCAGAGAGGTTTTACTTGTTTTTTACTTGTTGCTGAGGAGTCCAACGAAACCATCATCAACACTTTTTTTTTTTAATAATTGGTTTGTGGGTTTGTGGGTCTAGTTCTCATCCTGTTACAAACAAGTCTGATTCTGTAAAGCAACGTGTCCATCCACTGGAGAATCTATTAATACTGCTGAAACGTTGCAGAGCTTGTTGAAATCAAACCTGACACAGTGAAGTTGACTCATCTGATTTACTCTCCCCGCTAATAAACACGACTTTAATTTGCCCCTTTTCTGCAACGAAAACATCTGCTGAGCAGCCGACCGATAAGATTTCCCTTTTCTCGTCAGCCTCTGTCCAACTCAAACACTCGGACAATAACTGGGCCGTCTGAGCAGAGGAACATTAAACACTGGAAAGAAGGCTCATCCCTAAGAATCACACATTCCACCTTCAATTTCGGATATCTTATCTTGACGAACGTGTCATCTCAAACATTTTTCTAGCAACTCAAGCCTATATTAGGTTTGGAATGCGGTTCTGTATATATCCGGGCGTATGGATGGACACTGATCTCATCATACGATCGATGAGCTCATCCCCCGGTTCCACACCGTCAGACAAACGCTTCCCTCACAGACATATCTGCACTTTCTGTCACAACGCAACGCTTGTGACCACAGACGAGTATGGAATCGCAAACGAAGGAACAAAGTAGGTTTTACACAATAGCGGCGGCCCCAGCTGGAACACGAAGGCTGCAAATCGGTCCTTTGTTTGGGACCCCCGTCATCCTGTGCATGCCGACTTCCAGATGCTCCTATCGGGGGCGGACGTATTGTCCCTGAGGTAGCTCTAATAGACACAAATGAGCCTTTGTTACATCTGCTTTGGGTTTATTTAAACAAACTACGACCTTGCATGTCATGTGATGGTGTCATTTTTCTGTTCCATGATTCACCGGCGCCGTGCAGGTGATATTAATGCATTGTGCAGGATGTGTGCGTGTGTTTATATTGGACTACTTTGCGGACAGCGAACTGAAGGTTTGCTGAATCTCCCTAATAAGGTAACAGTATACAGCGTCCCCGAGTCTGAACAGGGAAGTGTGTATTTGATCTTTGGCTGCTTGGAATGTGTTCTGTCTGCTCAAGGTTATACAGTTTCATTACATCCCATCAATCATTCAATGATGTAAATGTCCTCTGAGCATAAAGTTTTACCAGACGTCCTTTGCCGGGTGAGATAACGGAAGAAAGAGTGACGGGGAGAAAGAGAATAAATGAAGGAGCGAGGAAGATGACAGATAATAGAGGAGACATGTGAGGAAGGGGGCGTTTAAATGAAATATCCGGACTGGGAAGTGTCCAGAGATTTGCCATGTATCCTGAGACAGGAAACAGGAGTTCATCTGCTTCCTGTGAGGACGAGGAGTCTTTTCCTCCAGGGTTTGTTGTCTGTGCAGCCGGAAGGGCGCCAGTGTCTACGATCACCACTTCTGGCGGTTGACGACACTGCGTCATTTTTCTCGTGAATCAAAACAAAACAAAAAAAAACACAACATGTGAGCTTCATTCAGGGAATCTGGTGGAGCAATCTGGTAAATCTGACTCATAGACAACGATCAAATCCAATCAAAACACCATGTTTGGCCCTAGGGAGCAGGTACGTAGCATCAGCATTCACAGAAGACAACCAACCTCCACGGCAAGACAAGTGTCACATTAAACCCAAAATTAAACTAGAACAAAACACGTTTTAATGAAGAAATTGGTTGAAATTAGTTCATGAGTGATACCACACACATTTCAGGGTAGCAACTGACCTTTGACCTTCCTGATTTTCTGTAGACGTCAGCGGTCCAAGTGACATACACGTGTAAAACGTCGGCCGATGGCCACAACTACTAAACAGAGACGCACGTTCCCAGCTGCAGCGGAGCCCTGTGTTTGGGTGTAAACACAAATGAATGCGGCTCACAAAGACTTTGTGATGTAAATTTATCTCGGGGGCTGGATTCACTTACAGGACTGGACGTGCCGAACTGCTCGTAAAAGTTGGGGAAGGTGTGACGGGCGATCAGGGTGGTCTGGTTTTACTATCCGGTTCATTCTTTCATTCGGAGTGTAAATACATCACCTGGAAAATGTCCTCTCCACCTAACACCCCCCCCCCCCCCCGGGGTCCTTTGCCCTTCTCCCTCATTCCATCCCTGTGCTTCTCCCCGTGATGTCAACCTGGCTGTTTCCTGTTTCCTGTTACCTTTACAAGGATGAAAATATTTACTCCTGAAAATGAAGTGGAATAACTTTCCATCTCCAGCACAGTGCCAGGAGACATCTGGCTTTTGTTAGAGGAGCTTCAGTGTGTGTGTGTGTGTGTGTGTGTGGAGCATAATAATCATAAGGGAAGCGTATTGTTTCTCTGCCACAAGAGAAGCCAGCAACAGTGGTTTGTACATGTACGTATACCGACAAATACAGTTCAACACACACACACACACACACAATAGACCTTCCTTTTGTGTGAGTGTGTAGGAGGAGATTCCTGTAATACTTCCTCCTTTCCTATTAATACACACACACACACACACACACTGAGAGGCTCCACTGGTGGAAAACCTCCCATTCATGCGCGGTATGTACCACTAACCTGCGGTCAAACGTGATGTGTGTGTGTGTGTGTGTGTGTGTGTGTGTAAGTCTCCCTCTCACTTGCACTGCTCACTTGTTTCCCTCTGACCCTTCCTGTGTGTCCTCTGTGGGCCTTTCACACACTAAACCCCACCTTCAGACCACGAAGCAGCTTACAGAGCAAACCTCCTGGTGGAATAAATCTGCCTTCTGACAGCTTTTCGAAGGTCACACGCTGTCGATGATTTTGTTTCACGTCGCTGGTCCGTCGTCGTCCTCTGCAGACGTGATCTGTCGACTGCTCTTACTCAATGTCCATACCAAATCATAAAAGGTATTAGTGCTATAATGTGTATTTTCCAGCCGACCCCTGCAGACAGTGATCATCCTGCTCCTCAGCCTGCGTAGATTCACCATCACGATCATTTAGTTTTATGTGAAGAAAACGTGTTTGTCGGCTTTTGTCGCTGGCTGAAAAAGTAGTGAGTGATCCTCAGAAACCTGATGTGACTGAAGCGTCCGCTCTGGTACAGTTCTGGTAGAAACGCAGCCGCCAGCCTGCTGAGGCTGACGCCCGGGAAGGAACCGGACTCCTGCAAAGACCAAGGCTGGCGGACGTCCTGTTTAATCAGTTCACGCATATGTAGATTTCAGATTATATGACTGATCCGAGAAAGGTGCAGGTTGCAGGGTGTGTGTGTGTGTGTGTGTGTGTGTATATAAATCTTGCCTTTTTGCCTCGATGATAGTTTATAATCAAGGTACTCAAGTAATTTTTTCTATTCTATTATCTTATTTTTATCTATTATTTTTCCCTTCACAGGTTCTGGGCCCCTGAGCACATGCCCCGTTGCCCTAATGGTTAATCCGGCCCTGGCAGAATGGAGCTGCTGTCAAACACGTGACGCGAATCTTCAAAGAAAGAGCACCTAGCACCAAAAAAAAAACAAAAAACAACTCTCTCTCTTCCCTCCCTCTTCCCTCCTCACTGTGAATACCTCACCGATGTTTTCCAGGCAAACCTCCACGCAGCTTCTCTCAGATGCCCAGCCAGACGCGGTAAAGAATAATAACATGTCAAAGAAGCTCACAACAGTGGAGACCACAGAAAAATGGAACATGCCTCAAGGTGGAAAAACACTTGAGGATTTCTTGCAGTGCTCTCAAACTCATTAACTGCCAAGACTCCTACCGTCGTACCGCTCATGAGCGAGAGACAAAATGTGGGAAAAGAAACACACAAACACCGAGATATGACTTTGACCTTGTCAAGTGAACTGTGCCACAACACATTTTTCTATCCCAACATCGATCGAGCCTTTACGATGCAAAGAATATAGTCTATATATAAAATGTAGTCTGCTGCAGGTAAGCGCCTCATCGCTGAACTTTAAGCAAAACAAACAGCACGGCTTCACCGCGCAAAACGAAACGCAGCTTTAATCCTACGGCTCAGCATCAAAGAAATGACCCGAGGTCCATCAGCCACAAAGAAGAAATGCCGATTGGCCTGTTCTGACCTCTCACATGCATCTGAAGTCACAGGAAGTCAGTGTGTTTGTGTCGTCCTGTGACATCTTTGTCGGTAAGCAGAGTTTAAAATGGTGGAATCCACCTAACCCATTAAGAATTTACCCAGAGGCGCAATGACATAACACTTAAACGAAAGTCAACACTAAACACTGAGTCACAGCTTGGAAACCTGCCTCACACCTAAATCCTGCCTGTGCGTCATAGTAAAAGATGGCGGCCGCGCCACTGCTCCCTCCCTCCCTGCCTGCAAGGGAGGCTGGGCCTCAGCTGGATGAGCGGGTCGGCGGTTCAAATCCCAGCTCCGATGGCAGCGCCTTGCATGGCTGCAGCTGCCCGTTGGAGGAAGAATGTACAGTTGTAAATGTTTGTACCATGTTCCGGTTGAGGTTTGAGAGACGACATGGTGACATGGTCACATGAGAAACACAGAGGAAGTACGCAAAAATACACAGGTAACACACACACACACACACACACACACACACACACACACACAGCCCAGGGCTGTTAAAGCGTCTGGGCATGACAGATCACGCTGCCGCTCCATTATTACGTCGTGTTACGATTAATAATGCATGTTTCCTGACACCTTAATTACCTCCGCCCACACCCTGTATACACACACAGAAACACACATGCAACCCTTCAGTCAGCAACAGCTTTATCACATTAACACACACACACACACACACACACACACATGCCCTGTGGACACACACTGGCATAGAAGTGGATGAGGAAGTTGAAGTCACCGCAGCTGTCTGTCCCTGACACACACACACACACACACACACACACACACCGATGGTTACACTGGGGACAGAACCACCTTCTGCAGGTCTGACCCACTCTAATGTGGCACACTGACTCATTTCATTGTTCAACACTAACCTTTGCCCTGGGGGGGCGGGGGAGGTGGGGGCAGCATTCGGCTGCACAAATGTTCCTCATTAATATCTGTGGTGAAAATCCATCTGCATTAGAATTTCTGAAATAATTTTGAGACACAATTTCTCCATGCAGGACATTAAAGCTGAAGGTCTGGTGAGTTTGTAAAACGTCACGCAGCCGTCAGTGAACTTTCTTTGGGTGGAAAATGTTCCCGTTAGGACAGATTCATTAGTCGATTTATACGGTTCCTCTCGGGCTACAGCGCACTAAATCATCTCCGTATTTAATCAGTTTGGACCACTTCTCTTTACAACTCGGCACAGCTGGACAGCCACAGTGTACACAACAACACAATAAATCAGTGAGGGAGGTTCTGCGTGGCGAGAAAGTACGTTTTGAAGAAGAGTTTCCAAATAACTCAACAGCACACGAGGAACGGTATCGTCCTCTGATAGTGACATGACGACTTCAGGATCAACGGTTTCAGGCTTTCCAGCAGTTCAGGATGTTTTTGAAGAATTGGTGCGGAGCATCCTGGTCGGGCGTCTCCCCTCAATTAGGAAGTCGTGCCGTCACCGTCCACGGGGACAAACGTCTATGAAAGATTTCCGCGCCGGTTTCAACAACATCATGTGTGCTCCTTTATGACGACACGCCGGCGTCGAAACACAAACTCTCATGAATGCTAACCCATATTTTCAACATCCTTCAAAACTGATGAAACGCCAAGAAACGTGGCGCATAATTATGAGCAGCCACGGAGTCTGATGTTAATGGAGCTCCGGCTTTCATCTCCCCCACCCCCCGTGAGTTGTAGCACAATCATATCATTCAAAGCGCGGCGTTAGAGTGACAGGTTGTTGTTGTTGCCGGCTGAATAGTGAGAGCGAACGTCGACCCACAAACGCTCCTGTGTCTCTGCTACCTGGGTCTACTGCTGGCCTGCCCCCCCAACTCCCCAGTTCAAGCAGTGTGTTCCGAAGCATGGGAAATAATTGGCCACCCTTTCATCACGGGATTATGAGAAGAAATCTACTTTTGCAGCGGAGCAGTGCTAACAGTGGTTGAAATCCTGTTACATGGGGTATTATCCTACAATTAATTGCTTTTTCCAAATGCTAGGCTCCGCTCCCTCCCGTGAGTGCTGACTTTGATCAATTCGGGACTCGTTGAGTCACTCTGGAACGAGGTTAGGGGCGAGGGTCGGGCGATCGGTAACAAATAAAAGTTGTCTCTTTGCTGGTCCAACCTGCTGGGGCTGGAGAGTGTTCTTTACGTCCTCGGTTATTGAGACAGGGAGCGAGCGGCGGAGTCGTTTACTGTAGGTGTGTTCAAAGCAGACAGCCTTTGTGAGCAGCTGCTGTCGCTTTATCTTAAATCAAGCCGCGGAGAAGAGATTAATGCTCAATGACACTTCCATGCACTAAGAATATTTGTAACGCGTCTGATAAGATAAATCAAAGAGGCACAGTGTGTGTGTGTGTGTGTGTGTGTAGACCTTGAAAAAACAAGTAAGAAATACTGTTTATGCTGCCAGTGTTGGACACTTTCATCCATGTATGCCCCCAGAGGGATGTGAACAATGCCCACAGACGGTCATCAGGTGAATCCTTTTGATTTAATGTTCTGATGATGACTAAATACCTGCACAACCAAAGACACCCCCGTCAGTCGCGCTGCTGATGGAACGCACACAAACACACACACACACACACACACACACACACATGCGGTTGGAGAGAACTGTGCCATCGGTGTTTGTTCCAGTGGACGACCCAGTTCCACGTTGACTTGTGATTGCGTTTTGGTTTTTAGTGTGGAAAGATGTTGGATTGTGAGAACTACAAGTTGGAAATTAGGTTCTACTGGGTTTTATTTTTTGAATTTCTCACATTCAGGGGGTGACAGTGGATCCCTGGTGTCTGGGACATACCGATACATGTAAATGTCAATTCAGAGAAACGTACACACTCAGATTACAATGATAACATAAATAGCGATATTCAGTCACAGCACCACCGCAACTCACCACCTCCTCCACTCGTCTGTCCACGTCGTACAGACATGGACAGACGTGGACAGACATGGACAGACTTTTAGAAGCTGGGCCTTTCTTCATAATGACCATTGTTGCTGCTCTGTCTGTCCCAGGGAGAGGGATCCGTCCGTTTTTCCTCATCCTGTCTGGGGGTCTACAGACAGTAGATTAAGAGTTAATAACTGGAATGTGTTTGTCTGCACAAAAAACAACTTCAGGTGGAAAACTGAATTTGCATTTAACAATTCCTCAGAACGGGGTCATCACAGCCTGGGAGGACGTTGCTTTGTGTTTTCTTCACAACATCCTGTTACAAATGTCAGGATGTCAAATTCCTGTCAACATTCCAAATGTCATGTGATTTCCAGTGAAGGAAGTGACAGTAGCGTTAGCAGCTATTAGATACATGGAACTGGCTAACGTGAATGTGAATGCTGCTGTATCTTCTTACTTGATTTGTCCAACGACACTTGAATGCAGCAAAAATAGAAAATATATATATTGTTTTCAAACAGGCCCATCTATGTTGTGAACCGAGTCTCTCAGTCTGTGTTTGCTCATTCCTCAGAGGATGACATCATTGGCTCGGCCCGGATGAGCGGAGACAGGTTGTGTAACCTCGGTGATGGGCTTGTGTCAGTATGCTGATGACGTGTGTGTGTGTGTGTGTGTGTGTGTTGGCCGCACACACAAATGCCATCGACTTCCCATTAGCAACAGGAAACCCCTTGAGTCATCCCTGGTGGCGCGTTGAAAGTTCGGCCAACTATTTCAGTGAAATCATGTGTTGAAGAATGACTGATAACGTGTTGAAATGATGCTCTTAGCACATCAACAGAAGTGAAATGCTGTGAAACCCTGCAAACGAAACTCTGAGAGAACACGAGAGGGCGAAGTTCCCAAGAAAAAGGGATGTGATCACATCCAAAGAAGGAAACCCATCTCATTCCTTTGAGTCAAGCGCGTGAAAGCAAATGTCTGAATGTCTATTCTACTGAAATACGAGTGTCTTCTCATCCGGCTCGTCAGTCAAATACTGCCAAGGAGTCACGGCCCCTTGGCGACATGAAAGTCCCTTTTTAACGAACGAGATGTGGTGAGCTGTTGAGAACTGCTGACACCTCTCCAGAGAGGGAAAGAGTACGGAAATATTCTCCTCAGGTAAAAGTACCACTACTTTGGGACGAGTAAAACCTCCGGTCTAAAAATGCACAAAAATGTTAAACAAAAGCTACTGTATGAACGGGGTTAGGATTCTTTACGCTGTAGCCTAAAAAGGAGATACAAATATTAAAAAAGACATACAAACATATTACAAATATCAAATCAACTGGTTTCATTGAGGGCAAACTTTGACTCTTATGTCAAATCAACTCCAAACATATCTAGATCTTATCTATCTCATATCTATATGTACACACATATATCTGAGATGTAAATCTAACCAGCCTCATATATGCTATGAAACAGTCCGGCGGCCTGTGGTTGTAAAATGTGATTTTACAAAACAACAACCAGTGTTCATGAGTTGGGTTGACGTCCAATGGGCAGTGCAGCTGGATACTCATCCAGGCCTGACACCTTTTAAAAAAAAAAGAAGAACAACTCCAGTTAGGAATTGGCATCACCACAAATATTGACTTGGTGTGATACCAAGTAAAACCACAGCCAGGGTAATTGTTATTACTACTGATGGGAGATGGATTTCCAAGAACGAAATGATCTAAAATGTGACAGATGCTTTTATGTGCCAAACCTATTGATTGAAGTCCATTTATTCTCACTGCTCTACTTTTGATGGTGCTCACACCAATACTCACCCCCACACACATATTTGCTTTTGGTTTCATATTGCATTGCTGAGCCGAAACTAAAAACAATGTATTTTAGGAAATAAAAGAGTTTTGGAAAGTGAAACTGAATTAAGTAAATAACTTAACTAAATCTTCAAGTGGTGAAACGGTCCCTCATTGTTGCCGTAATGAATGAAACTGTGATAATTCACGTTGTATTTGACTCCTGCTGTCACCTCCACTGTGAAATCAGCAGTTTGCCGGGTTTTGAAAGGCAGAGAGGAACGTGAAGGTGTTGTCCAGTGAATGTAAACTCAAACTACAGTGGAGCTGAAAAAAATCCTGTCTGGTCCAATGCAGCCAACCCCGTCTCCACAAATCACAGAAGTAGTGACGGACAGATTTGGATGATTAGCGAGAGATGGAAGATTTTTTTTTTTGGCCAGACAAACAGTCTAGAGTCGGTCCACATGAAACAGTCTCCATCCAGCTCCAGGTTTGATTTATTGTCCTTGGGCTGGGCTGAGGTTGTGAAAACATGGTCCATATTCAGACACGTTGGTTCTAGTGGGCTTCAGAAAAGGTTGGTAACCTCGTGCTGGACATGACATTATCTGACAGTCAAACAAACAGACAAGGTACCAGTGTGTGTGTGTGTGTGTGTGTGTGTGTGTGTGTGTGTGTGTCGGGGGGCGGTTGTCACTGATCGGAAAACGTTGGCTCACGTTCACGCTGTCTCGGTCAAGTCTTCTTGCTCCGACTAATTGCAAACATCCAAGTTGGACAAATCAGACTCCGGGCTGTGATCACAAAGGCTTCAGAAGCTCCGATGATTTATCTACGTCGGTGAGAAACACAAACCAAATGAAAATGACTCCAGAGATCATCTGTTACATCTCAGTGAAACCAAATATAGCAACACTGGGCTGATTAAAATGAGGTTTAGTTTCTGGTTTTAATTGTTTAACATACATGCCAAAGTACGTAATTCAGCCACCAGAACCATTTTCTCCTCTTTCCTTTGCTGTGTGACTGCAGCTCAACTGGATGATTGAGTATCAATAGTAACACTTGGGTTTTTCAGCTGCGAGTCAAAATAGCTTTTGTCAAAAAGTTTCATTCATCATAGGAAGTGAATGTAACAGCTGTTCTACACGGGTCTGAATTACCGGCGTGGCTGTAGCCAGTGTGGCTGAATGGAGGTGTGTTATATTCACTGGATGAGAGGAGGGACACAAAGCAGCAGCAGGGAGCTGGTGGTGTGTGTCTTGACTTTTAATTTGTTTGTGTTATCAATCGATCAGTCGACAGAGTTAGGAATGAATTTAAGCCGGTAATGAACTAATAATCAAAACTGATCAAAGTCCATCATCACTTCAGGTGTGTGTGTGTGTGTGTGTGTTGGCTGGCAGCCAGATCAGATTGAAATATTCTCCGAGCGGATCAATTCTCAGCCTCCCTCTGCTGCTGCTGAGTGACTCAGCTAATTATAACAAGGAAGAGCACAGCCTGAATTCTGCTTTCTGCTCAAACACACTGGCACAGGACGAAGCAGCCACATTCCTACTCAAGCTCTGCACACACACACACACACACACACGCACACACACACACACACACACACACACTAAAGGACCAATCCCAGGTTTGTTGATCCTGAAAAATGGGTGAGTTTTCAATTCTGTCGTCACATAAACTGACAAAAATCAAACCAAATGTCTTTTAAGTTCCACTAACTCTGAAATAGTGGAAATTCAGAAGACTTTTGCTCATTTCAGGATCAACAAACTCAGTAGTTTTCACTAATCCACAAAACAAACGAATGAGACCAACTGTAGAAGTATTGGTCTAGAAGAGGTTTACTGTATGAGAGGGATAAACAGAAAAAAAGAAAACCACGTCGGGTGTTCTGATGAGTTGAGTGACGCTGACGCTGATGCTGATGACCAAGTGTCCATCAATCAATGAGGAGTTCATTGTCTCAATCTGCCACAAATAAAAGGTTAGATTAGACTGATTCGACAGTTTGAAGACGTTCTGGGTTTTTCCCTCAAAATGCAGCTGACGTGAATAAAATGGGGAAAAATGACCCAACAACAACAACAACAACAACAACAACGACGACGACACACACCAACACACCAGGTGATGTCTCTCGTCTCCTCACCACTCATCCTGCTTTTTTTGGACTGAAACCTGTTCCTGCTGGATGTCATGACAGACACGCTCGCTCCCAGGCGACGCACACACACACACACACACACACACGCACGCACACGCACACACACACACACACACACACACACACACACACACACACACACACACACACACACACA
>CAAKHB010007771.1:102552-152250 GCA_901007665.1 Aeoliscus strigatus
ATAGTTGTCATAAGCAGCTTCCGGGCCCCTGGACACACTCCAGCCAGCTGTTGATGCAACTTTGTGTGAGAACAGACCAGGATACCTCGATAACGGTTCCGGGGGTGGGGGGGTGGGGGCAGGTGGACGTGAGGACAAGGTCGATGCATCGGGGACGTTTTCAGACGTCGGTCAACAAACAGTCAAAGAACTAACATAGATGGAGGTACACTGGGAGAGTGCAGACCTGAAGAAAAGGAGCAGAAATGATCAATGAAGCCCCCCACCAAAGGAAACTATATATGTTCATTGAAACTAAACAAAACAAATGATCCCAATAACAACCATTTGTTCAAAAAATGTTGAAGTAGTTCATTAGTAAATTACATTTTCGTAAAGAATGTAACCCCCAAAAACAAATCTATCAGTTTATGACATAAAACAAGTCTCACCTCATCTGTTCAGCCGGTTTCAGGACGGTTCATCATCCGTCCTGTAGAGACGTCGTCTGCTGACTCACCTGATGGACATAAACACCCCCCTCACTCCGCCACTTGAGACACTGGATTGACTTTCTTTTGTACTTTATCACTGGTCTGGTCTCATCAATCCTGTTTGGTGGCCAACGTGACCTTCATCTAATCCGTTTCCACTTTGTCTCTTGATTTTCACAAAAGCCATCAATGAGCGTTGATGGTCCGTTATAGATCGCTGGGCTTCAGACAATAGTCTGCTCATATTTTACTCCAAATTAAAAGAATGCTCGCAAACCCTGTCATTTCCTCCCCCTCACATCCACACTGACTCTCTCTTTGTTTCTTGCATTTTGCGTCACCGTCTAGAAAAAAAACATGGATAAAACAAGCTGGTCAGCTCTGATGTGCTGGAGTCTGATGGATCAGACCGCTTGGATCCGTTCCTCACCTCGTCCGATATGAAAACGTCCGTAGTTCAAATCTGCACATTCATGTCTCCGCCATCGAGGCGTCCATCTGTCTCATTTGGTGAAGTCCGCGGGGACGAGGAACAGCGTGCTGACTCTCTGAAGAGACAAGAATGGGGAAACCTCCGGAAGAGACCGACTACATCCTGGAGATGCCCCCCCCCACACACACACACACATTCTTCAACTAAAAGAACTGCTGGACTGAAAGCGACGCAGCAGACTCTAAAGGTTGATCCTTCGCCATCTGCTCCGATTGTGCAGCGACACTGACACACTTTTGGAGCAACGCTCTGGTCCCCAGACCTCCAGACAGATGGACAGCGTCAGTCCGAGCGCGGCCTCAGCAGCCTGCCAGGGCCAAGCGACCGCCGACGCCCAAACGTGACCGATGTGTTCCATTTCACTGTGGCATCGGCAGAGTCTGACACGACGGCCGGTGTCGGGGTCTGCAGAGGAGAAGGGAGCGGTTTCACCTTGAGGAACAAAAGGCGCTTCTTTCATCCTCCACGTCAACAGGTTGCGTTTCTCCCATGAAGGCAGAGTACCGCCGTGCACTTTTCTGTGCTTGAAAAGGCAGCGCACTCCTGAACAAGTAATTACTTAGACAGCCTAATCAATGTCACCGTTAATTTGTTTGTTCTGGGGAAATTACAGCCACGCCGCACAGAGAGCCAGAATACAAACTGGTACTTTGGAGTGCAGCTTTGTCCTTGTTTTCATCTTCAACAGCCTCTGGAGAGTCAGGAGACTGTTGACAGAGGACCGACTCCCTGCGTGCGCGGCAGCAGGTGTACAGACACACGGCACGCAGCTTCTCACACACGAAACGGTTCGACCACGTGTCGGCCGACGTGGACGGAAGGAGAACTGACAGCGAAGGACGCAGCTCGGCCTCTTCTTACATGAATCTTCATCATCTGTGGAACATAATCAACGAACACAGGTCCGTATTCGCAGCAGGAGCCTGCGTCAACTCTCCTGTTGTAATTACACATTCTGACCACTACAAAGTCTGGCACACTTCCTGTGTTATGACACGTCCATGGTCCTGGTTTAAGGTTTAAGGAGACGCCTCGGGGGACGAGTAGGCCCTGCAAAACAAGGACAACAAGTCAAAATTGGAACAAACGTGCTGCAGAATGCACTCTTGTACAGCGACTGATGCGAAACATTGATGATCTTGACACATCTCGTCTCTCTGGGGTGGCGGGCACACAGATGCCTCCGCCCAGCCCCACAGACACATCCGGCCTACAGACAAGGACCAGGTCAAAGAGCCAAGACAACAACGACTGAGACCGAACGGATCTGGGACAGACGATGAAGCCACCTGCCTCTGGTGCCTCCCTGGACCTCCAATGAAAGACCAAAGCTTCAGGCAACATTTGGGCGTGAAACACTCTGAAATCTGTGCCGACAGCTCACTGGTGAACACGGGATGCCAGCGCGGTAATAAATCCTGAATATAAAACAGCTGTGGTCCAAACATGTCAGCCGCAGCAGGGACCGTCACGTCATTACTGTAACGGGCCGGTGGGCGTCGGCTGACGCCAGGAGGACTGTCCCGCAGGTGTTCTTCTCTTCCAGCCTGCTGCCGCCGCCGCCGCCATCGGCCTCCCCGTCAGGTCCAGACGGGTCCTGTCAGGACGGGAGCAGGAGTCACATCCAAGACCGTAAACAAACGTTGGTGTCGGTGCCGCTTCGACGTTTTAATGAGCTCGGCCGGACCCGTTTGCTCGTTAGGAAGAAAGCAGATGAGCCCGCATGTCGGATGGAAAACGATATCGTTTAGAGGTTATTAATGACATTCTAGAACCTTCTCAGAGAGAAGAGGTGGAGTGTCGACCTCAGCTTTGTTCCAACAAAACACCAACTGCCGACTGAACAATGCAAATCTCAGACTAAACATAGAGAAAGGAAATTAATTGAATGTGTTTGAGGGGGAACAAACATGTTCCGGTCTCTAATTGTGTGCCGAGTCTTTTGTTCGTGGTTGAATAGCAGATGGGAACATTTTTGGCTTTTCCTGTTTTAAATTCTAGACCACTCCTGCTTGGAGAGAATGTCGTTCTCTGTGTATTGATTTGTATTTTGTTTGTCATTCCCTGGACTGCTCCTCGCCGTTGACAATGAGGAACTGACAAGTTTAAATAAAACAAACCCAAGATGTTGGCGCACGATAGCGGGATTGTACCACAACAGGCGAATTGTGAACACTTTGTGTGTGTGTGTGTGTGTGTGTGTGTGAGTGCGTCGATCCAAACACATCAGCAGCAGATCTACTTCTCCTCAGCCAGGCAGGAGTTCCAGTTTGTTCCATCAGGATCTTTTTTCATCTTGGTAAAAGACCGAACGACGGACGACGGAGCAGACAGACTGTCGTACCGACGCTCCTCACCATGCACTGCAGGGGGGTGCATGCAAAAATAAAACCCACCGTACAGAGGGCAAGAATCACCATGACGATATATCTGACAAATAAAAGACCAAACCGGGCACTTCGATGTCCGATAGGTCAAGTATTGTATTATCTGCGTACTTATTCACTCTAAGATATGTTTATCACACACGCTCTTATTGTGAAAACAGCAGAAATATGACTTAATGGGGCAGCACTGATCCAGAGACTCCCAAACAGAAAAAGGCAAATCTTAGTGGAGAGTGAAAGGACACCGTCGTCTGCCTGTGGGGGGGCCTGAGAAGAACCAGGAGGTGATGATTGTCTGCCGGAGCAGAGGACACGTCCACAAATAGCAGCAGGCGGCACATCGCCGAAAAAACCAGGACGACTCATCAGAAGCACCAACTACCTGCTCTCACGCAGGATGAAGGCCAGGATGTGACATCTGCGCGGCTGCACTCACGTCTGGCGAGACGAGGCTCGCTTCAACATAAAAACTGTCTAATGTACTCGAGGAAGGCTGAGCTCGACAAGACAGCGAGGACGGCTTCGGCTGATTTCATTAAAGTGCTGCAAAGAACATCAAGCCATCAACCGGGGGGGAAGCAGATGGCTAAAGCAGCCAGAGATCTACGATGTGCTGCAATGCCATTTTAGACTGCTGGTTCCCTGCGGTACTCGTGATAGAATATTCATTGATTTGACAATCTGTCACGGCTGACTTTAATTCAAACAGTCAGGGGCTGAAGGCCTATAAGCGGTGGAAAACTTGGAGACACAAAGGACCCGAGTCGACGTAACGGCGCTTGTCAAAGGTCGAGATTCTCCCGCGGTGCCGGTTCTCGTTCGTCTGGACGACAGTAAACACGTCCATTCGTCTCGTCTGTTCCGGCAGAACTCGCATGAGAAGATGTGTGTTGGAGATCAGCGTTTGTCCCTGACACACTGATACGTGACAGGTTCATTCTCCTCATCGACGCTCGAAACACACAGAGTCGATTCACAGAGGCAACGAATCGTGTTTTACTTCAGCTTTCAGGACCAGTACACACACTCCTCCATCAGAGTAACACAGCAACATGTGCTTCAGGGCTGGTGCCAGGATGAGCCCTGGATCCTGAGAGACAGCTCACTTTTGAATGGAAACATTCAATTTCTGACAGAGGACACATAAAGCTTTTAGAAAACTACACGTCATGACTGTGTGTCTGTGTAGGTACAAACGAGTCCACCAGCTGGAATCTACTCATTTCCGTTCAGATAACTGAATTTAGAAATTATCGAACACCGGCCTTCAGGTGCCTCGGGCTCATCTCACCCGCTTCAGATGACGCACTCATCAGACCTCTGCAGAGTTTGAGAACGTCCGTTTCAGACAAATCAGGCGTGATGGAGAAGTGAGACATAAAAAAACAAAAACATTCAGACCACAAGATTAGAAAACATTCATTCGACAGTGTTTTTTACTGTTCAAACTAAAACAGTTGTCCCTGTGCTAACACAGCACACGTGACCTTCTGTTACCATGGTTACTCACAGCAGCCTCAGTGCTTTACCTTCTCCAAAACAAGGAGATCCTGGACAGATGACTGAATAACATGAAACGCAAAGAATTCACATACAACAGGTGCAACAGCCAGCTGAAGATGAAGCACAAAAGGAAAAGACAAACGCACGTGGATGTACCGTGAATCAATGAAAACATCACTACAAACCGTCGACAAGGCATCAGTTCAAGGTCTGCTCAGGCTGCGTGGAGATGAACAGTGACTGATGATCATTATTGCATTTTTAGATCGTCACCATCAGCGTCTGAACTCATTTCAGTCTTTTTTTTTTTTTTACATTCATTTGTTCCACACTGTTGTGTTTGTACACCAGATCAGATTGTGAATCAGAGGAGCTCAGCTTCATCTATGTACCATCGCTGTCTTCCAGATACACCAACATCACAGACGAAAACAGCATTGGGTGACGGCTGGTTGTGTTGGATTCTATCAGTAATCTGACAGGTTGACACATGTCCAGTGTCTCCTCCTCTTCAATCACACACATTTTCAGTTGTAGCCTCTAAAATGTGATCAGGGTTTAAGGAGATCAGCTGAAAGGATTTTCCCTTAAAACATCCCGAGAAATATTCAAGGTGATTTGAAGCAATTCATGTTTTTTTTCTGAACCATCTCAGTGCACACGGGTACAGAGAGAAACAGAATTTCTGGCTTTCAACCTTTCACACTGACAGTATCACCGGCGTACTTTGGAGTACCGTAATTATGGGACTAGTTGCCATTCCCAAATTGCACTCGATTCACCTCCCTGGAGTGAAGAAGTAGAAAATGTCGGCTGGTTCCTGAAAGTTGAGAACAGCCGTGTTGCTGTGATTGTCGTCCGTCCATTTGCTCTGTTCATTACCACAAAAACAACAACTTGTCTCTGCAACTTCTAAACCTTCTGGAACCAATCAACGGTGTGTCCTTCACACCAGGTAGGGTAAAAGAGTGCAATTTCTCATCTGTCAAGAGACGCTAATACGTTTTCTGAACGCGCACATTGTCGCGTAACTGGCACGTCAAAGTATGGTGTGCGAATGTATCGTCGGCGATACCGTCGGTGTTTGTCGAATGGTTCAAAGGGCATAAAACAGTGTCAAAGACGACGTCGGTAGAAATGATGCTCTGTCCTATTCAAACTAACATGTAGGAGGGACCAGGACTACTTCTTGAGGTGACCCGGGTCAGTCCGGATCCGTGGGGCTGTGGAAATGAGCCGCCAGCTCCCGCAGCACCGCTGTCCTGCCCAGCTGATCGTTCCTCCGCTTCTCCATCACCGCGTCCTCCAAACTCTGAAACTCCAGCACATGCGAGTGTTTGTCGGGCAGGAACACCTTGAGCCGGTACGGCTGCTTCCCGATCCGCAGCTCCCCGCCCGTCTTCAGCTCCCGGCGGCCGAAGCGGCACCAGGCGGCGAAGCACTCGGAGTTCCTCCAGCTGAGCTCCCGGTCCTTCAGCCCCACCTGCTCCATGGCGCCCTGCACCACCACGTCCGGGCTGAGCGCCTTGAACCGGTACAGGTCGTTGACGATCCGACACCTCCGGCCCTGGCTGGCGTCCGTCAGGAAGCTGTTCTTCACCTCGGCCCGGTGCAGGTGAACCACCTGGAAGTCCCCGACGTACACGGCCCAGTGCGGGTACTGGCCGGTGGCCACGAACTCCACCAGGTCCCCCGGCTTGCACTTGTTGAGCAGGTTCTCCGGGGAGTACACCTCCAGGCCGGAGCAGCGTCTCTCGTAGACGCACTCGTCCCGGTGGTAGACGGCGCACTCCACCTCGTCGCGCTGGTCGAACTGCTTCTCTTCCTGGTTCGGGTCTTTGTCCGGGGCACCGCCGTCCTCCAGCTCGTCGTCGTCGTTGGAGAAAATGTAGGAGACCCCGATCCGCGGACCGTCGTCCGTGTCCACGCCGTTCGGATCCACCGTGGGAACTTCTGCGTAACTTAAATGTGACAACTTCTCCATGTGGTTCCCCATCACGCCGCTGCGCACCTGGCAGCGGCGTGTAACGCGATCTGAGGAAGTGCGTGCGTGTGTGTGTGTGTGTGTGTGTGGGGGGGGGGGGGGTTACCGGAACATCACCGCCATCTGCCACGAAAACCCCACAGGTTCGCGTGGGCCCTGCTGCCAAACAGGGGTTTTTTAATCCAAATTACGCGCAGGATTATCTGCCCGTGGCCGCAGGGATCGACTCGTCGCGCCCCATCAACAAGTGGAGCCGATGGCACCGACTGCTTCCACCGCCCAAACAAGACGCTCCGCAGACGCACCTGATGTTTTCCTGCGTGAAAAAAAAGTCCCCCCAACGCGCAGTGGAACGACGGAGCGTCCTCCTGTATCCGCTCCGGGGGAAGCTTCTCTCCGCACCGGCTGAGGCAGGAAGCTGATCTGCGGCTCAGCGGCGCCTCTGCTCCGCTTTTAAAGCGGAAGTGCGTTGAACCGTCAGCGCCACTTCACCCGAGATCAACCGCTGAAATGCTGTTCGGAGTTTTGGATCAGTCTGCTGGATGTTAGTGAACTCGTGAAAACAAAAGACACAAGAAAATAGCAATCAAGCAAATAAAAAAAATATTCTACAAAAATGTAAACACTGTATATACACACAAAGTCACACATCCCAACAGGTAAAAGGATGAGGACAGATAAACCCTTCGACTGAGGCTAAGAGCACTTCATTCACATCTTCAGCCACCCATATTTGGGTGTAAATATTTTTATTTTATTGAATGTGCGCCTTTAATGTGTATTTTTTTTATTCTATTTTATGTGTGTCATTTATTTTTGACTCTTGGAGTTAAAGTTCCATAGTCATATTGTTTGATTGAACTTTATTTTGTGGGGTTCTCTCTGACGATGGGGCACGTTTTGCTGGACTGGATTGTCTGTCAAAAATATGGAGCCCATGTCCACCGAACCTGTTGGGGACTTGTAACATGGGCCAAAGACGGATCTGTGAAACACCAGAATAAAATAACAACTTTTTGACATCATATTTGGAGGGGATTACGATGTAAGGCTGTTTTTTTGAATGCTCCGTCCCACAATCCCTGAAATAAGCACATGTGTGTTGTCGGCCGTGAAACGAGGCAGATGGAAGTCAACAAGGCTAATATAACCAACAGAGACACACACTGATGCAGCCGTTTCATTAGGAACGTACTCAGTAAGGAGAACTAACAGGGTCCAACATGTGCCGGTGTTCGCTGCTCCGACCACCTGTCGTCCTTGAATAAACCGGAGCTGCACATATCATTTCCTGCCGGAACCATTGTGTCTCCGTTGCTGACGCCTGCGGCCTGCCAGGGCTCGCGCTCCGCAACGGGCTATTTTCTCCTGGCCGTGTCCCACGGGCCTCGGTAATGTGCTCGGCGTGCTCTGAAAATGGCACAAAGCGCAGCACCCTCGGTGTGAAAACACCTGTCTTGGAAAGAGTGTGAAAGACGACGAGGAGCGAGAGCGCGTTGAACGCCGGAGATAAAGGTGCCGAGGAGAGGCAGCAACTTTGTGACCAGAGTAGAGGAAGGAGACAGGGACTGATGTGACAGAAAGATGGGTTCGCTCAGAAATAACTGCATCCAGTCGTAGCTCACGCAGGCAGAGCGGCCTCTTTGGGGAACCAGCAGATTATCCAGGCAGCTCCGGAAAAATATCAGGTTCGTTATGAGGCTGAGCTTTCGTATAGTTGTACCGGATCGCACTGGGGGCTTCCAGCCGCCCTAATCCAGATCGAATGTTTTCCAGGGTTGGTCAGATTCAACCTGGGTCACGGGGTTCATATCAAATTCCTTCAAGCAGGATTCCAGGTCGAGACTTATCCGAGGAAAGCAGCAGTTTTTCGATCCTTTACTTCAGTTATAATCCAATATTAATTAAAGAGATGCATTCAACTTTCTACATTAGTAAAAGAACGCACCACAAAATGACCTTTAATTCTGCAGCTTGCAGCTAATGCGTTATTAAATATACTGCTGATTCATTCATACAGAGGGCAGCGCATCGCCAAAGGTCATCAGAAATTCCTGAGAGGTCATGAGATATTTAATTAGGAGGAGGAGAATCTGAGCTGGTTCTGAAACTGAGCGGAGACACAAAAGACCAGTGGAACGTTGTGTGTGGAGAACCCAGCGGCTGGGCGACAAAGGTTCTGAAGGCTCCTTCTGCTCTGATGTCTGAATATTACCCAGTCACTGTGGAGATCCAATCTTACATCGGTGCATAATAGCGCAGAGGATGATCCAAACCGGTTTGCACTGGATCACAAGATAAAACTATATTTGCATTAATACAAAAAAACACGGTTTGTCTGATGGGCTCCATAAAACGAGCGCAGCGCGGCCCGCCATCAAATTTTTGTCATCGAATTAACATGACAAAAAAAAAGGTGTTTTCACCTGAGTGAAGGTCGACAATCTTTGAGAACACGTGGTGAAATGTGAAGTGGGGTGGAAATCATCTTTGCGTTGAATCTATTTCATTAAAGACTGCCGGCGTCTCTCGGAGCGCTGTGGACTTGATGGAAACTGCATCACTCCGAAGCGGACTGACGCAACGGGACTCAAACGAGCATGAAGATGTTGAAGTTCCAGTTCATTGGGGAGGAGCAGGTGGTGGTGCAGCGCGTACAACAAAGGTGCAATTTCATCATGGCTTTCGCTGACCTTTCATCAGCTTCTACACAATACGTCCGTGCACGTTTTATCGCTCTTCCATCTGACTCGCCCCCCCCCTCCGGTCTTGTGTGTTAAGGGCAGAAATCTGCAGAATGAATCGACGCACAACTTTCACCAGGTTTTCTGACGGCAGGTCGAGGGAATGAGTTGTTAGAGTGGCGACATGCTTCCAGGAGCTTCTTATCCTCAGGTGGCATGACCCAGTTTACGCCCCTTGTGCCCCCCCCCCCACCAGTGACACACTGTAATTTGTGGTGCTGGGAAATTACTGGAGCAGGGAGAGCTGGGAGGCTGAGCTCCACCGGCCTGGGGAGAGAACCGTCACCTTCACCTTCATTTCTCTTCTTCTTCTTCTCAGCATTTTCGCTTTCAACAGATCGACCCCAGTGCTTTGCAGCTCCGTAAAACGTACGCGTGCGCGTATGAGGCAGATGGACAAAGCATCCAGACCGCTGCGTCTTGCGCGCCATCTGTTCCACCTGGCGTGGAAAACGTTTACAGAGCAGTCTGAATCAGAGATTGGCTGAAATTCGAGCTGAGGGAAATAAACACAATAGACAGGATTATTTAGGGAGGAATAAGAGATTGTTCTTATTACATATTTATTTATATTTTCATATACTTTGTACATATTTATTTGGAATAACATCTGGAGCAGAATGGAGGAAGGACGTGAAGGAATGTCAGTCAGTTTTTTTTCTTTTTCTTTTTGAAGCCTTCTCTTCATTAACTCAGTGGCATCAACAGACCCATGAAACTAGCTACAACAAAGATTTCCTAAAATATAGACCAGGATATAAAACTAGCACTTTCTAAACACTGTGGTGTGTGTGTGTGTGTGTGTGTGTGTATGTACCTGGGGTGTGGGGGGTTGGGGGACTGGAGGATATGACCGAGAACTGCAACGTAATTACACAGGCATTTTCATGGGGACTCTTATTGTGAAAGGTGGGCATGTACGCATGAACGCACGCACACACGCACACACACACACATCTTACACACGATCTATACGGTCATCATGCTTCAACGGGACCTCAGCTTTTTTTCTTTTCTCTACATCAGCGTCACATTATTAGAAACAACCACGACGACATGTGGGTCAAACACTGCAGGAGGCAGATTCTGTCAGAAGTAAAAGGGAGAGAAAAGGGCGACAATCCCGAAAGCAAGTAGCACTCTATATGCTCGGAGCTACGCTAAAAATTCATGAGACTTCAGACACTTTTTTTTTAGGCTGTTACATCACTGACGAGTCGCACCACTTTAGCGTTTCCATCACACAGGACTGTGACGGCCTTTGTGGCAGGAATGCTCTCTCCTCTTCAGAATATATAACCCCATTTTTCAAAACACGGCGTAAACATGATCCCCCGGAGAGCGGCGAGCCGACAGTGCGCTGCACTGACTGGAGCCGATCCAGGGCTGGGGCCGGGGTCAAACACAGACCTGACTGGTCCCTCCACTTCGTGTCGGTTCAACCTCTGGAGCCAAACGCTGAGGAACTTGAAGTGCACATACAAGAAAAAGCAAAAAGGGATTCCAAAGCAAAGATTTGATCCAGCAGCTGATCAGAGCAATAAGGCAACGAAAGTAAAGGAAGAAAAGAAATATGTGATGTCATCACACGGTCTTTGGTGCGCTCTTGTACCGAGAGAAATTTGGGGAAAACCAAAAAAAAAAAGTCAGCAGTTCTCTGATGTCGCTCTAGGAGGAAACACCTCCTCGCTGTAAACAGCAGCTCTCAAATCATGTGCACTACAAGAGATTGTTTTTTAAGAAAATGCCACAACTTCATCCTCACAGTGCAAACAACGAATGCCCCCGGTAATGACGTGTGGAGGAAAGAATATTCATGGAACAACTTGTGCAACAGCATCATGCATTAGATCACTTAACATGAGACGACACGGGGGGAGGCGGGGTCTCTGCCACACAGCGGGGGTCCGAGAAGAAGCCCCCTCAACACTTCAGAGTTTGGTTTGGTGGGTCCTTTTTTTTTTTAAAGAACATTTATACAACAACAACCACCCTGCTCTCAACCATCACAACCCATCGACTGAGGGGCAGCTTGGGCGCTGAGCCGCTTCTAAGGGGCTGGGAGGTGCTGCGCCACCCCCACCCCACACACAACATTTACACTGGGAAATGACAAAGTGCTGAGGGGCTGAATACCTCGAGAGCAGACACTGAAGGAAAAGTACGGTGGGCGATGAACTCGACCTGAAGATGCAGAGTTGGACCTCGACTGACAATTTCCTCATGAGACGTGACGTGTTCTGGCGTGTCTGAGGGTTTATGTGGGCTGGTCCTTCTGCAGGGATGAGATGTCCAGGGGAGGGGGGGCCCGCCCGCTCCACTCCCTCAGCTGTCCGTCCTTGTAGAGGAGATTGAGGGCGGGGAGCGGGACGCTGGCCTCTGCCGGCGGCTGACTGAGAGGGTTGGACACGCCGCTGTCCGGGTCGGAGGACTGGCTGCCGTCCTGCCGACACGGGGCAGAGGTCACGGGTGAGAGCAGCGGGCAGAGCAGATGACACGAGGGACAAGGAAACATTTCACCGGGAGAAAAAAAAAAGTAGGAAAGGGCTAAAGTCGTGTCCGCTGTCGGATTTACAATGTGTGACCCTCTCTGAGGACATGTCCAGCCCGTCCTGAACCGGGTGGATGAAAAACTACTCTTAAATATGCAAACAAGGTCACAAGGTTTCGTTATACAACGTCTGCATCTGCGTGCAGAAGAGACACACCGATCCAAATAAAAACACAATTCTATGTTCTGTCTCTTCGTCCTGGTCATCCTCAATCTACACCCTCTGGAGCACACAACACAACACCAAACCTGCTAGTTATTTTCCGTTGTCACTGAAAATATATGTACTATATATATATATATATATATGTATATGTATTTTTGTAATGTGTACTTTGTGAGACTTCAGACTTTTATACGTACCATAGTATTTCATGGAACACATACACTGGAAAGGGAGAAGCTCTCCAATCTAATACAACTGCATTGTAAAATGTTTTTACCTGGAATGACTGAACGAAGCTGAGCACCTTCAGCGAAAGCTTTCGGCTGGAGTGAAGCAGCTCTTGGAGGCTGGAAAAACCAAAAAAAGAAAGGAAAGTGAATTGAAAGGGGTGACAGCTATCGTTCAACGTCTTGACGACAGCCAGTCCCGTCTGGTTTTTACCTCTCGCTGCTGCACAGTTTGTGGGAGGCGATCTTCCGACACACTTTGCGGTTGAGCTCGGAGCTGAAGAGAGGCATGCCGAAGCAGAGCTCGAGAGGGACCCACTCGTCTTCAGACGAGAGAGCTGAGCGATTGAAAAGAAATGTAAACGGGACCTTTGTCCGACTTGTCTGAATTCTCCTCTGCTTCTCAAACATCAGTTACCAAAGGAAACACCTACTGTCCGTCTTCCCTTTGCATTCGCCGTTGTTTTCGTCCGTCACAAGCTCGAATGACTCTGTGCTGCCGTTGGTGTCCAGGCCGGCACCGAGATGGGTGTCGCCTTGAAGCAGAGACACAATCAGCACTGAGAGGGTTCGTCGAGAAAAACAGCTTCGACCTTCAGTTAATGTGTTTCATTAAACTCACGACGGAAATGATTTGCATCTTGCTGAATCAACACACCCCCAAAAAAAGCCTCCTAAACGATTTTAAGTGAGAGATGTGACGATTCTATCAATGGGATCTATCAGAAAATGTAAAGGTAAAGGCTACGGGTGTTCGATCCGCGTCTGTTAGCAGGGAATAAACAACATAATTAAACTTCATTTTATTTGACACCATCAGCGTCAATGAAAGAAGAAACAAACAGATAAACAAGACGCTGTGACAACCGAGGGCGTCCGAGGCAGAGCCTCCTCACCTCTACACTCGGTGCTGTCGCTGGCCCGGCGCCGATGCCGGTTGTTGGAGTTGAGCATGGTGATGTAGCCACACTGGTGCTCCAGATCCACGTGCTCCTTCAGCTTCCGCAGCGCCTTGTGCACGCACATGTTGGAGTAGGAGAACTCTGCACGGAGCGAGAGAGAGGAGGGAGAGACGATTAGGACGGAAAGTGACCATCTCATTCAAGAAACGCAAGAAGCGAGAAGCTCCACGGGAAGGGAGTGTGTCCGGGGCGGGGGGGGGTGTACCTGAAGTGTCACTCAGAGACTTACCTCCCTTCAGATCCTCCTCGTCAAAGGGGAACGGGATGTGGACCGTTTCTCCGTGGCCGTGCATACCATGACCCTGGCGGTGGAGGAGCACATTTACTATCAGTATAAGAAAAGGATTCACACTAGAAGCGTCTGCGGCTTCATTGATTCAAGTCCGTCACACCGGCTGAGCTGCGTCTCTGGAGCGACCGGAAGTTACACACAAGACGAGACAGAGAATCTAGCAGATTTTCAAAATAAAACGCCACAACCGTCAATACATGTGTAGGAGAGAAACAGGAAGGTCGGAGGTCGGACACAACGCGAGTCATGGGCAAGGACAGGTTTATCCTGGAAGTGTCGTATTTGATACCTCACACCAATTTTATAAGGACAACATCAGAAATGTGGAATTCTGGGCTGAAGTTGCTGCAGTTTTTGAACGCTGATAAAAACTGAAGCATCAATCAGGAAATGAAGCCTCGCTCTTGTTTGTTGTTGTTTGTTCACACCGTCTGGTGACTCTCATTCTACTTCGTCGCCTCGCCGTACTTGTAGGGCGTCCTCGCTCCGCTTAAGTCCGTCTTAAGCGTCAACACACAAATAAAACCCTGTCACCTGAATGAGAACAGCCGAGTGTGTCAGAGCATCATTCAGCATGGTCAGCACGTTGGATGTAGGGACCACGCCGGGGTCGTGACCCCAGGAAGTGATCAACAGTCGGTCATAGACCTGAAAAGAGAAGAAAGGATGAACGGAGAATTCTTCCACCGCTGCTTGAAACCACCAGCACTGTCACATGACGGCACACGGCATCACTGTCTGAACCGATTTACTCAGTTCCACCGTCTTAGAATAATGCAGAAAACAATCCATGTTTCTTTTTTTGATTTCATTTGTTTCTGCTCAGTTTTCATCATAGTGTACTTAGCATGTTCTATTGATCTTCACTGGATTATTTCTAAAAGTAATGACTCCTTCCAGGGAACAAAGCTGAAGGTCATGACTCATCAGTTCAGTTGGATTAAACATATATAGACAGAGATACTAATTCAAGTCACATTGATTTGATTTTTTTCCCTTCAACTTTTAGATCTCAGGTTCAAACGTGACATCTTTTTTCTGTCCTCGTTTTTATTTTTCTTCCTTCCCTCTACAGCTCTTATTGTGAAGGAAAACCAGGTCAATACATTTTGTTATGCTCCCATGAAGTGACCCATTTGCATGGTATTAACCATCTTCCCATGAGAATTTCTTCCATCAAACTCTCTTTTCCTACCCCGTCTCGCATTCCCAGGACATTTCAGAAATTCCAAGACAACTCAGAGGCCTTTGAGAAGGAACAAGCATGTGTGCAGTGAGCTGTGATCGTAGCAGGTGCCTCTCTCAGCAGTGAAGGGACGACAACCTTCAGTTCTACAATTCTACCTATTAAGAAATGAAAATGTCATCAATGGAGAAAAGGGGCTTTTTCACTGATCACAAGTCTGCTTTTCTGCAAAATAAAAATCAATTTACTCATGTCCTTATCAGGCGACACTAATTTTTCAGCCAACCTGCTTCCCCTCCATGCCTGATAAATCTTTAGTCGGGGCCTGACCTGGAATATGTCCGGCAGTTTGCGGAGCCTGGAGCCTTTGGAGAGCAGCAGAGACGGCGGGCCCTGGCCGGTGATGTTGTACAGGTACAGCTTGAACCAGATGGAGCTCACCTCAGGGATCGCTGGGCCAATGTGCTGCAGGGACACAAAGATGCATCACAGGATATGGGCAGAACTAATGCGGCTGCGTATTTTCAATCCCATTTAACGCGCGATCGCTGTTGTTTCTTGAAGCTGTTGATGACGTGAGGCTGAAAACAATTTACTCAGTTCCACCTGACTGAGTCTCAACAGGGTGAGAATAAACAGCAGCGAGAGTGGCACAGCCAGATTTAACTTCTTTCCATCGGCCTCTCTGAGCTCAGCCAGAGAGCTGGAGGGCAGCCAGGAGCCTCCTCTTCCCCTCCCCCTCTCTTTGTGTAGACCTGTTGTCGGGGACAACCGCAGGCGGAGTGTGTACACACGGTTGGCGCAGACGCACAAGTGTGTGTACACGCAGTAAGAGGGCAAACACACACACACACACAGGCAAAAAAGCAGGAAGTGCAGGTTGAAATACAAACAGAGACCTCTCACACATTCACTGTGGTAACCAACATCCACCCCACCTCCCACCTCCCCCCTCCCCATCCAGGTGTCATACCTGAGGCGTGCAGCTGCTGATGGGTCTGATCTCGTTGCTGAGCGGCGCCATTGAGACCAAGAGCTTGTAGTTCTTGTTGAGGACGCGGCTGCAGGTGGCCTGGTCCAGACCCAGGAGGCTCTCGCAGCGCAACATGTCCAAGGGGAAACCTGGCAGGAGAGAAACAGGCAGGAGACGGCATCAGAACAACATAACCAGGGCCCACAACTGAGGATGTGTGTCTTCTATGATGTGACACAAGCACCTTATCCACAGAGTTTAGTTTACACCTGAAGACAGAATCAATATCTTTAAAGCTCTAAGAGAGATGCTCGCAAATATGAGTGTGAATTAATCAGGGCACCACTGGCCTATGGGGAAATCAAATGACATCCATCGATGGAAATGAGATTCAATTACACAGACACTTTAATAATCCTTGTGTTACAGCAGCAAATATATAACAGTGAATAACAGTCAGGTAAAAGGAGGTAATACTTAAAAAGAAGGGAGAAAATAGGACGTTTATGTGTTGATATTGACAGCAGCAGCCGGCGTGGCGTGCAAAGGTGGCGCGTACAAACAACGCTTGTTTTAAAAGTTTGAAGATTATACAATGAAAAAAGGAATGAAGACGTGGAGCTTTAACCACACACACAGCAGACGCCAGCAGCAGCAGCAGGGCGACGGACTGATAAGACCAAAAACAAACAAACAGCATCTGTAGGACGTGCTACAACTGGCTGGAAATGTGACACACACACATACACACACAAAGGAAAATGTGCTGAGCACAATGTTAGATTTTACCCACTGTGCTGGGATTTTGACTGTGACGTTTGGTTTACAGAGGGAGGTTTACATGAAGTAACACACAGTGATCACGGTCAGTGAATCAACCACCTGTACAATCAATAGATCTGATGGTTTTTTTTTAGTATTGTTTGTTGCTGCCTTAAAGCCAAAACCTGTTCCGTTACCTATATTTGGAATATCAGGTCCCTGGTCCTGAGTAAGTTCTTTGTTGTAGCGTAGAAAGAGGATGGTATTTTTTAAGGTCAGCGCGTGGTCAAAGTAACGCTGAGCCTCTCCCTCCGCTGTGCTCTCCACCTGGAGGACAGAGGAACCAGGACAGAGGTTTAAGCAGGAGATTCATATGCATGTTTCAAAAATAACGATAGTGTCAGTGTGTTACTTTACAAGAGGGACGCTAACGATGGTGCTTCTCTCACCTTTTCCAACTCAGCCAGGAAACTGTCCAGTGTCTCATCAGACAGCTTGCCCACCTCAAACATGGTGACAGCGTGACTCTTCAGGTTCTAACAGAGGACAGAGACACAGCAAATCCAAATGAAGGTCCTCGCCACCCCCCCCACCGACAGACACTGTGCGTTTGTGTGCGTCACCAACCGGAGACAGGTTTCCCATCATGAGGAACGCTGTGAGAGTGGAGTCAAAGAGGAAGGCGATCCTCTTGGTGGGTGCGGCGGGGATGCTCAGGCTGCTGACGCTGGCCGTATCAGCTGCAGACGGAAAAACAAGCATGAACCTAAACTGATGAATATGTATACATGATTAAATGTATCCTCTAACTCAGAGAGTCATAAAACACAATGCTAACAAGACGCAGCTCACGTCCTGATGCAGATGAACAGAAGCCATATGACTGTATCCATGTTGTTAGTCCCAGTGACTCAATAGAATCCAACCAGCAACACAAACGAAATTCAAAGACATTTCACCACCGTCTAAAGTGCGGATGACTTTCAGATGCAAGAAGGTTCCATTGGGGATTAATTAGCAGCAACACTCAGAACGTGCTCAGGGGTCTTATGTACCTTTACTGTTCTGTATTAAGACCTACAACGGTGCAGTTATGACACCTCACTGTCTGCATGGAGACAGAGTGTGTGTGTGTGCTGACAGTGGACTGAGCCACAGCTCCAAATTAACATCTGTGTCAGTAAAGCCGACCAAAAAAACAGAAAACAGCACAACGGCACAGTCTGGGGACACGTCATTCCTGGACCTGCTGCCCAACGCTGGACCTGGCAGAAACAGATCAGCATTATGTTGTTTAGTTTACACCTGCAGACAGCTCAGTAGGGTGGGGTCACAGAAGATCCCTGGTGTCTGCTAACTACATATACATGGCAAAACAGAGTAACTGACACGCTGGAATTAGAACCCAACATAAATAACAAATTAGTCACAGCTATACCATCTCCTCACTTCATGTCCTGTTGTTCTTACAAACCCGTAGTAAAGAAACGGTCCCATGACCCCCCCCACCCCCGTCTTCCTCCCCGTCATTATTCACTCTCACCAACATCTGTTCATATGAAGCTATTTCTGTCATTGTCTCAATCCATTTATTACAGTCTGGTGGGGATGTACTTTTGATATTTTGGGTTGTGATATACCAGTATTTGTTAAAATTCTGTGTAAACAAGCTAAAGTGTCGTGTATGCAAAAATATTTTTTTTACAATGTGCAGGCATTTCCACTTTGAGTTTAGACAGAAGGTGGGACTGAAGCAGACCTTCTTCCAGACTGGTGGTGTCAGTGTCGGTGGCAGAGGAGCCTCCCTCCATCACGGGACTGCCCTGCTCCCAGGACAGAAGCATCTTCTGAGGGTCCATGGTGCTCCTGACACACAGGACAACATGATTCAAGTGGATTTATTCGTACAGCGTTAGCTGAAAGCTCAGCGTAGCAGCGTGTACGTGACTGATGGAAGAGCAGACGATGCATGTGCAGCAGCACATACTTGAGTCTGTTGACAGACGGGGCGTTCTTCCAGGTCGGGTGAAGCTGGTCTGAGTTGAACACCTGACCTTTCTTCACAGCAAAGCCAAGGCGACAGTACATGGACACGGCATTCTGTTAAAACACAGCAGAAACACGACAATTTGCATGAGTCTGGAGCTAAGAAACTCACTCTCACAGCCCTTATTAACGAGGCTGTGAGGTGGAGAGCTTTCCAAGAATCAAAAACCAGAAGAACTGGAAGAACAAGAGACTGCGGGTGAACCGAGGGAGTGAAATGGAGGGAGAAGGGGTTGTGTGGCACATTTTAAGATTGATCTTCTCCCTCACTTCAGATGAGGAGAGAACAAATGTAACTGTATTGTTGCAAAACAAGAAAGTGTCTAACAGAGGTTGTTTGGGATGTGATTCTGAGTCAGACAGGATAAATGCTGAATATTAAGTCAGATGAAGCCCATTATCAGGTTTCTCAGCCCTTCAGATCCGCTGTGCGATGTGAATGTGAATGTAACAGGAATAGTTTGACTGGTCTTTGGAGTAGACAGAGGGAAAAGAAAGAACGCTAGAGATTGGTCCAGTTCCTGTTCGTGTTGAGGCAGATAAAAGATGAGGATCAAACCAGGCAGGGAACAAACAGAATAACGGATGGTGATGATTGCATAGAGAAGGTCCCATCCATGTTATCATATCAAACAACCCTCATATCTAACAGGGGAACGTGACCAAAGATGATCCCAGGACCAACAAGAAGAAACATGTAACTTTTTTACTTGGCTGAGCAGTTCAAGGTCAGAATGTACTGCCTGGTCTCCTCTGTCCTAAACCATTCGTCCAATCATCTTCCTGTGCACGTACTCTCAGTCCCTGGCTGACCTTTAAATACCATGGTGTTACCACCGTGCTCCTTTCACACCGTCGATTGTGCAACCAATCTCAACAGAAGTCACACAACTGGAAAAAAGATTGAAGAGAACCGCTGGGGGAAAAAAACGCAACGCCCCCCCCCCACACACACAAAGGGAACACTTTGCATTTCCTGATCAGATCTTTCTCACCATGTCTTTAGTTTATCAGAGATACTGCTTCTGCACTTTGATAAGCTAGAGGGGCAAGTCAAGGTCAATGTATAGGCGTTCTCTCATTGGAAGAGTTTGTGACTCAGTCTGTGAAGGAAGTCATTACATTGGATGTGGGTGAACTCCTGTGACAATGGGACTTGGCAGACCATCTCCCAAGTTCCAGGGTTTCTCATTCACTCGCTCTCAGACACCTGTCCCACCTGCTGCTTTCAGAGCTCTTAACAGGAAAAAACACCACACTCAGGGTGAGCTGGTCGAATCTGAATGTCAGAAACTAGGGCAAACTGGAGCAGTAATTCCACTGGAATGGTCTGACTCAGCCGTCTGGTGGAGTCGAGGAGCATGACGGGTCTAATTTGAAACAATGTGCGTCTGTGTCCGTGTGCGCCGCCGTCTACCTCTCAGGACAGGGCGAGAACGCGTAAAAAAAACAGTAGCGTGACAGTTTTATAACCATCATAAACATATTCTACTACGTTAGAAGCACGTGAACATGAGTTACTTTATTGGCTCGATAATGTGGCACAGTCTGTCCCAGCTGGCTCAGTCGAAGGGGAGAGGGACTAAAATCCAAACGTCACAGAAGTTGCCACTTTCGTAAGAAATAGTTACAAGAATAGAGAATAAAAGAGTCCAGTGAACGTTTATGGATAACACAAGTCATGGAAAACATGACTAGACCACTTGATTTCTTCAGTCTCTTGTTCATTTTAATGTCTGGCACTACTAAAGGTACATTTAAGCATTCCACCTTTTCTTATCACACAGGAGTTCATACTTGATTACATGGGAGCCATCCATCTGGCTGGCTCCCATTCTCCACTGGATACCCACCTTCACTAGGTCCAAGTCAATCTCCAGCACGTTGGCCAGCTGACAGGAAAGGAGGAGACAAATAAGCTGATCAGTAAACATACGTGTATGAGCCCAGAAGGCTGGTTCCGTCTCATCTTTACCTACCTCGGCCACGTTTGTTTGCTCGTCAATGGACACGAAGATTTTGTAGAGAAGAGTTTCAAAGTAGTCGCCTTGGACACGGTTCATGACAAATCCCTCCAATGGGGGCACTGGGGGAACAAAAAAAAAAAGAAAAAAGAAAAAACACATCCAGATTTGTTTCTTACAATCTCCTGTTTCCTTCACCTTGTTTGCCAGACCTGTGTGGAAAGATGCTGCTCACACATGAGACCCAGTTTGTGTTGAAGTAGTGTTTACCCAGAGAAAGCTACATCGGATGCTTAAACACACAGCGTGGAGCTTTGTTGGAAACTGACATGTCGGCTAAAGTTTCTGCAGCTGCAGTTGGTTGGTTCTGGACCAGGGAGATATTGGAAGAGGCTAACGAGCCAGACAGCAGGCACCAGTGGACGAACCCTGCTTGTATCATTCCTCCATGTTCCTTTCTCACAACTCATGAATCAGCCCATCAGAGGTCACAACAGCGTGTCCCCTGCTGATCTGCTATCTGCTCCGAAACAAAGAACTCCGATCGAAATGGGGCAAAGAGCAGGAAGGTGTTAATCAATGTCCCACATCCTGGATGGAATGGAGTCTCTCCTGCTCCCCTCCTTTCCTTAAACCATAGAGATGAAAACACAGATGTAAGACAGACACCTTGCAGGAAGAAGAATCTTCGTCTCCTCCCACAATTTACGACTCCAAAGGCCCAATCCTCAAACTCCCCTACTCTCTTCTTTGGGGGCCAAATGATCTCCAGACCTTGTCATAAATTCCTGAGCAGAACTGAGACTCTGAGATTCCATTGTTTCATTTGTAACCTATCAAACATATGAAACATGTTTTGTGTTTGCTTAGAACATTTAATACAGCTTGATATCACAGTTATGGATGTCTCTTATCTTCCTTTACTTTCTGTGTTATTTTATCGTATTAAGTGTGTTAGTAGTCAATAAACAATAAATTAAAAAAAGTTTAAAACTCGTTCTTGTCTGTTTCCTTTGTGCACAGAGACATGATCCATTGAATCTAAAAGATCCCCGATGCTGCCCATAAAAGAGAACCGTGTCATTGTCACACAGGAAGGGTGCAGTTTAATGACCTACTGTGAAAACCAATCAGTGTCTGTGCAAACACATTTACACACACACACACACACACACACACACCTGAGATACAGCTGTCATCAGATATGGGAACATCCAAGTAGATGAAGCCGCGGTTGTACAAGCCTGAAAGGGAAAGAAACTTTCAATTTCATTCAACATTTGCCAGTAATTTTACCATTAAATCTCCCTGTATCTAAAGGGTTTAATTGTATTACAGACATGTTTGGTATGTTAGCAGCACCCGCCTCTATGTTCTCTGACTGAAAATGATTTTTACTTGTGATCGTGTGTTTTTTTGTTTGTTTTTTTTCATGTCATTATTAATTCATTTTCCTTTAACATGGTACACAAATATAAAAACTCAAACAATAACAATAATAATGACAATGTGTTAGACGCTGACTATGTGGTGGGGTGTGTGTCTTGGACTGCTCTTGTTTTCAGTGATAACACTGTAAAAGCTACTTACTTAAAACCACATTATACTCCATTGATCCTGCCAGCTGAGGACCAGAGTCAATCATCTTATCGATGGCTTTCTTCTCTGCTGGAGAGCAGATCTGTAATTGCGCGTACAGACAGACACAGTACATCCGCACATGTGAGTCGGTTTGTCAACAGTCACTTCCAGTTTCGTTCTAATCATCTGTGTTTTGCTGTATATGTCTGTGTGTACTGGCTGGGAAAAAAATGGCCCCCTGGTGGGGATAAGAAAGACACCGGGACCCTCAAGTGAACGGCAGAGAAAGTGTGAGGAAGAACACATCTGCCTTTTATAGAATTACAGTATAAAAATATTTCTTTTGATACAGGGAAGAACAAAAACTGTGTGGAATTCATAAAGCTGTTATTTTAGTCCAGTGCCTGAAGCAGTGGGGTAATGTTGGGGCCTGAGGGGGAATTTTCATACATTTTAATGTGAACTCCGGCAAAGACTTCTAATTGTCTTCCTCACTGTGTAGATCAATAATAAAAAGCTGGTAAAAATAACAACAGAGACCGAACACCATCAAGTTAATAATATCTGATTCTTTTACACTTTATCAAGGGGACCTTCTTCATCCCACAACAAACGTTGAATCTCTTCACACGTGTAAAATCCAGTTAGAAGGGATAAACAGAAGACAGACCCACCCTGATATCGTCCTCAGTGATGTAGCCCGTCTGCGCCACCCACCACGGCTCCACGGAGATCTCCACTGGTTTCGCCGGGAGCAGGTCTCGAGCAGATTTCTTGCGGAAGAATTTCTGAGGGAAGCAGTTACATGTTGTTGTTGTTGTTGTTGTTGTTGTCGTAAAAACTATGCGAGTCTGAGACTGAGAAAACAGGTTTAGGACTATTTTCGTGTTCAATGAGACATGCTGAAGTTTATTTTCTGACACATGATCAAACTCACTTTGGACGACCTGCACTGGTTCATCAGGTCAATGTACTGGTTCCTCCCAATACCGAGCAGCCGCAGACCTGTGGGATGATGGAATATAAGTCAAGTAATGGTCAAGCATGCTGAATTGCAAATAAATCTGCTAGAAAAATTTGTGGCATTTTTCCCTTAACAGCCTCTGAGGCTTTAGGAAAACATTTGCTGCATATTTCCATCTTCACTTGGAGCCACTTCAGTGAGGGAAGGAGTCCCACTGAGAGGGAACGCCTGCCCAATACCCACAGTCATGCATCGCTATCAATCCTTCTACCAACATACACACAGGATCTGTGAGCAGACATATGTACTTTTATATGAACATGTTTGTGCGTAAGGGTCTCCACAATCAGTATAGAGCAGGTTTCCACTCCGTCAGTGCCTAAGAGAGCAGAGGAGAATGTGCTGGGAATGCTGCCAGCGCATGCAGGGACCAGCATTTTAGTCCCCTTAAAGTAAAGACGCAGAATCCATCATGCAGCTCCCGCTGTGTCACATGACACACAAACATGCCCACGTTTTTAGAAAAAAAAATAATGACACACTTCCAAACGTCCCTCAGGGAGACTGAAAGGAAGACGCCTCTTTGCACTGAGCTCTGACAGCCTGCTGGCAGCCTTCTGTCTCCACAGCGTGAAGGTCCTGCTCTTCGACGACTCTGGCACGCACCAGCCAAAGCCTGTTTCACTTACAGCACCAGTCCTAACGCTGCCCTTACGCCTGTCACTTGTAACAAGAATTCATAAAGGAACACAGCACCTTGGTGGAATTTACAGTTTTGTTCATTGAGAAGCAATTTTGATTCGTGGCGAAAAAAAAAATTGGCCATCTGATTTGATTTAACCATGAATAATGTCCGTGTTCTCGGGTTAAGCAAAGACATAGCCTCTGTCGAGGAGGAACGCTCCTGAAGGCGACTCCAGTTACAAAGGAAAGTAAATAATCCCTGAGTTGGAGCATCCTGCAAACATCCACAGCCTCATATACCAACAGCGAACAGACAAACGAATCAGACAAGAGGCTAGAGAGAGAGAGAGAGAGAGAGAGAGAGCACAGAACAAATGTGATGTCACTTCATCAACTGGATGGAGGAGAGGAAAGAGAACTCACAGTCAGCTGCAGTGAAGTTGGGCAGAGAGTCGTAACTCTTCTCACTGTTCATAATATCCTGGAGGTGCAAATAAGAGGAAAAAGCAGATGAGGACAGAAAGAATGAAACTTGTTCTTTAACGTCCCCGGCTTGTGATTAATAACAGGATTATCAGATCTCTCGGCAGGCGTGCTAAATTCGACTGCTCGTTTCCTTCAAGCACTTGAGACGGATTATGAAAATATGACAGAGCCTTCAGCAATTAGTGTCAGCACCCACATCTCAGTCGAGTTCAGCTCCTATGCAGCAGAAAGTAGGTGAAGGCCTGTTGAAATATGAAAACTGAACAGGTTTGTCACATTATCTGTTCAGAGTGAAATTATATAATGGTAGATCTTCTAATATATGCTTTTTAATCTGCCTTTATCTGATTTTATTGCTCCTAAAATGTTTTTATTTCATTTTCAGCAGCTGTAGTTCTTAGGCAGTGTCTGCAATGTAAAGTGCAATATAAATTTAAATATCATTATAATTATAACAGGTTGAAAACTGTTGTATGAGCATTCGTTTCTTAACAAAATCATTTTTTTGTGTGTGAAATTCAGTATAAATTCATCATCAACGCCGTGTGAATACAGCGCTGGCAGCATGAGGATATCAGAGTCAAGGAGAACCCGACTGGTCAGCGTCTGACAGGAGGGTTCTCTGTGCCAGACTCAAACAACAGACCGAGCTTTACAGCCGTCATGTGGACAAAGCCCCCGACTGACCGCAGATCAAACAGCAGACATTTTCCCAGGCTGTGCTTGTCCTGGGAGGAGTGAGCGTGCCCCCACAGGCTGATAGACGAGGCTTTCATCCAGACGCTGCCTGACATCTAGTGACTGACTGCTGCCAGATCTCTCAACAAGAAACACATCAACCTTGCTCGCCTGTACAACTGCAGAATATTATTGATCCTCTAAATGACTTTCAATTGAATGCAATTGCTAGTTCAAAGAATGCGTCATGTTAAAACTCCTCTGCATGGGCCCGCTGTACAACAAGCACAAAAATACACATATTCAGGTTAAATGTAGAATTCGGTGCATTGCCATTGTACAAACAAAGACAGAAAGATGCGCTGATCATTCTTTTTTAAAACCAGTCTTTTGTGTGAAATTGCTTTTTTGAGGGGTGCCAACATTGAAAACATTGTTACATTTAAATTAACAAGGATTGGGTCTTTCCAAACCAATTACAGATTCTTTGTTGCTGCACCATACCAGTTCCTGTTCTGTTCCTTTGGATTTACACAGCTCATTGTTCTTTAAAAAAAAAAAAAAAAGAACGAATTGTGTGTTGTTGCCTTGCAAGTAAAAAAAAATGACCATAATCAGCCAAAGCTCTTAACGTACTGTAACAAAGCCATTCAGGTGGATGAGAAGCAGTATTATATTATGATAATGGAAATATTGCCATCATATTTAATGTGTTCTGCATCTCAGTGCATGTTGTTTACCTCCATGATTCCGGTGTAATATGAGAACGGGGTGACACGCAGGCCTTTCACCATGATGTCAGACAGGTGGTAGGGGTACAACATCAGGTGGTCCCGGCTGTACTTCAGAAGCTCCTCATAATACTTGCGCTCATCCTTCCGCACATGGCGCACTGCACATAAAACAAACAATGTAATAACACAAAAGCAACTCCTGCAATATAGGAACACTTAGTTTAGTTAGTTAGTTAGTTAGTTAGTTAGTTAGTTAGTTAGTTGCTACAACTTCAGACTGTTAAACAACTTCTCTTAACAAGCTGTTGGCACCACATGACACCAGTCCGGGATCCTTAATTGTTTTTGTTGCAAAGATGCATGATGGAAATTTGGTGCTTCATATTAAACAGCAGCTGTCTCACGTGTGTGTGTGTGTGAGGGATAAAAATGCTCACCTAGGTTATTGCGGAATCGCAGCTGGTTGCGGATGCTGTAAAGCAGCACATGTTTTTCGTACTCGCGTTGAGAATTCCCCAAACTCTGCCGAGAAAAACAAGACAAAAACAGAAAAACTATCACAGACATATACTCCATACTCCACTGTGCCAGTGCCATGTACAGGGAGCCTGTAGGGCTTAAATTAGGTCAAAAACTGATCAGGAGATGGATAAGGATGTTGACATCTTAAGTATTTTCAGTAGGAGAACAAAGCCAGGGTGTCACACTGAGCTCAGGGGTCCACCTGGTTGTCAGTGGAGGACAGGACAGATGCAAACCAGCAGCACGCCACTTCTCAACATCACAAGCATGTCAGTTCATTTATGCACAATGTTAACAGGACAAAAACATATTGTCCATCAAGGTGTGACTGCGGGTCACATGCACGCGCTGTAATCACGTGGCACCAGTTATCAGGCTGTCATGTGACCCCCCCCAGTAGATGAGCAGTAATGTCATCGGTGAAACCCCTGCAGAGGAAGCACCGCGGTGACATTGACGGGTTCAACCACCGGACAGCCCCCGCCGGTGCTTCCCCGGCTCACTCCGCCGCGACGAGTCGTTAAAACACGGGTACCTGTTTGACATTAGCGGGCAGCTTGGTCCACGGGTAATTCTGCCTGATGTGGAATTCCACGTCCGTATTCATCGCTAGCTAGCTAGCTAGCAGGCTAACAGCAGAATCCCCGGAGAAGATCACACCGAGCTCTGGGGCAGGTCCGCGGTGATTGTGCGCCTCCCGCCGGCATCCAACAACCGAGCAAAGGGACTCCTGGTTCTGGTGTGCGGAGACGTTTCGCCCGCTGATGATTTTCCCTGACAATAAACGTCCACTTCCTTGTTGTATTTTCGAACGAGCCGTTCGTCACGCTCGTGGCCACATCCGTCACTTCCGGTGGACGCGTGACCATCGTGAAAGGAGCGCGAGCGTCGAAAGTGGCGGGCGTTATGTAACGTTGCTTCACGCGCCAGAAACTCGTATTACATCTTATATCTGGATGTAACATACATGTCGTCAGCATCACTCAAACCTGTGACATCTGTCCCTGAGTTTGAGGCAGTTTGACTTATTTTTATGTGAGAACCTTAGGATATGATTTGGGCAATTGCCATGAAGCTAACAACATATAGCCATTCTCCCTAAGACAATGACGTCACGTTCACGCATTCATATGAACGATTGGTTTCTCCTTACAGCCACTTTAATCGAGTAAGAAATGTGCGAGATGTCTCGACACCCTGCCTCAGTGAAGGAGCCAAATCCTGTTCTAAAACTCAATAAAATGAAGTGATTTGTGACATTTGTGCCGTTTTGAAGTATTCAAAATGAGTTACGAGTCCAAATTCTGCTTGCGGATATCTCAAACTGTAATAGCCGATTCGATTGTAGATTTACATCAAGAACTTAAACTAATCTCTGCAATACTGATGATATTAACCCTTTAACACCAGCGCTATATTCGCACTAGCATACTTTGGAGTATGAGTCAGTATTGTTTCATTTTTATTAAGTAAACGTCACTAAAATATTGAATTTTAAAAAACAATCACATAAACATTCATATCACTATACCACCCACCAAAAAAACAATTGTACTTGCTGTTCTGTGCAGCAAGACTTATTACGAATGTGTGTTGTTTAAGCCAATGAGAGAAAATAAACATGGAAAGTACCCACGGCATACCTAAACCTGCATCGTGCTTCTGATCCCATCTGTAGGTTGTAGCTTGGTAACTGCTAACAAAGTGTAGGATTTCCAAGTCCACCAACGCTGCAAGGCGCTCACATGACATGATGTCTGACGTGATGACAGCCGACTTTCTGGCAGCTATGCCATTCAATCTGTCCAAATGTAATTCCAGTTCCTTGTCATTTGCCGCTAAACAAACATGACAATCACTCATCTCCTTTCCTCCAGCGCTGCAAGATGAGGACACCTTTATGAGATAAAGAAATGACAACTTGGCTATGTGCACCGTGGGTGGAAAAGAGGCTTAAATGCCTGTAAAACATATTTGGCAATCTAAAAACATGACATCATGACATAAAAGAAAGAAGAAACAAGAGGGCGAAGAAAAAAACGTCAATAAGCATAAGAGCAGAACGAAGACGACGCAAAGAAAAACAGCTCACCAGTGTTCAAACCTCTGAGTTATCCAGCCATTGATAAAGGCCACCGAGGGATTGAATCCATTCTGGATTTACAGTAATGAAGGATGGTATTTGGCAAACTGCTCAGAGAGCTGACAGCTCAGGTGAGTCTGACCTGGGTGAGCCCAGACAGACAAAGGTTGGCAGCTCGGGAACACTCAGATTAAACAGCAGCCTGGGTGGGTTTGATGGCTGAGTCAGGACCCAGGGACGATTGTCCGTCCCAGGGCTGCTGTAAACACTCTCTCCACTGGATCCTGGCAGAGCTGTTAAGCCGGCAACCGGGTACCAGAGAGCTCGGTGTCACATGAGAGGACTCGCTGGAGTCACAGTGGCCCGGGATGCTATTCTTAGCGGCAGGAATGTACACAGTGGCCTCATGGCGAGCTCCACAGCGTCAAACTGGAAAGCTCTGTCGTTTCCCTGTGTCACGCTCGCTTCCTTGCGTCGCCACTTTGTGTCTGGATGACGTGCCGGTGAGCTTTCGGCCGGAACTTTCCTCTCTGATCGGTCGTTTGGGACGTTGTTGATCACCAGAAGGCAGGAGGTAAGGACTCACCCCTTCACAGGTGTGAGAACAGGTGAATGAAACCATCATGACACGATACAGTAGGTTATTGCTTGAACTTCTCTTAGACTGTATGTGGTTCACTTACATTATCTGCTGATTATAGGCTTCTAAACCAAAACAGCTGAAGTGACTCAGCATCACACGGTAAATGCAATCGTGAGACTCTTTTTCTGGACAATGGGCTTATCTATTGGGAGTTTGGAAGTCAGATCCACGGTCATTGTACTGAAACAGTTCTATGAACCAGGAAAGGTATCTCAGGGAGTTGCACGACTCGGTTTTATTGTTAAATACAAGAAGTGTGAAATGACTGTGGGCCTGATACACAAGAATGATTAGAGGTCCAAGGCTGTCGCAGACGCAATTAAACTTAAGAGTTTCTGTCGACGAAACACACAGCCAGACTACATACATACATACATGAACATAGCCGAGACGTTTCCGACAGAGAGATGGAGACAAACAGATGGCTGTGATAATGTTAGCCACGATGGATGCTAATGCTACGTGGATGCATTAAGACAGTTTAGAAGGGGTTGAAAATAGAAATCTGTGGGTCGGTTATCGTCACATTAAGGACAGCTGCTCTGCAGGACTTTCACACTGGGATCGTCATGGAGGGGTTTGCGATCAGAGGGATCCGTGTGTAGCCGGAGGACAAAGCTCTGCAGACAGTTTCGGCGTCGAATTAGACGTCAATAACGTTTGCGTGTGATACCATCATCTTGTCGATGGTAGGATGGTGATTCAAGATTTCAAATCATCATGTTTCTGATTAGGTCTTCACACTAGAAACAGTGATGAAATATTTCCTTTATTTCCGTTTCGGTTTCCTAGAATGGCCCCACGAGAGGCGTTCTCCTTCAAAGACCCTGAACTTCCCTCCCAGCTGCTTTCCCAGCTCAACATCCTGCGGCAGGAGCGCATCCTCACAGACGTCCTGCTCTGCACTGAGCACCAGGAGATCCCCTGTCACAGGAACGTCCTGGTGTCCAGCAGCCCATACTTCCGCACCATGTTCTGCAGCAATTTCCTGGAGAGCAGCCAGGCCCGAGTGAATCTGAAGGGACTCTCGTCCAACGTGCTAATCGGCATCGTGGACTACGTGTACACGGGCTGCATCACGATCACCATGGAGATCGTGCTTCCTCTCATGCAGGCAGCATCGATGCTCCACTACGGTTGTCTGTTTGAGGCCTGCTCCATGTTCCTCCAGGGGCAGCTGAGTCCAGACAACTGCCTGAGCATGATACGCCTCTCGGAGATTCTCCACTGCGAGAGCCTACGCGAGCGGGCCAGGGAGATGGCGGTGAGGTGTTTCTCGGACGTCGCTGCCACAGAGGATTTCCGCGAGCTGTCTCTTCCGGAGCTCATGTGCTACCTGGAGGACGACCGACTTTGTGCCGAGGAAGAGCAAGTGTTTGAAACCCTGCTGGCGTGGATCCACCACGACCCTTTCTCGAGACGCGGCGCAATCCACGACCTCTTCAAGAGAGTCCGCCTGCGCTACGTCCACCCAACGTACCTCTTCCAGTTCATCGCCAACGACCCTCTGGTGCAGTCCTCGACCCTTTGTACCGAGATCATAGAATCTGTGCGGCGCCTCATGCTGTCGGTCAGCGCCAAGTGCAGCCGTGAACTGAAGCCGCTTTGGACCACGCCAAGACGCTACACGTGCCGGGAAACGCTGGTGGTGGTCGGAGGGCGCAAAAACAACGAGCAGACTTCACGAGAGGCTTTGCTGTACGACGAACGGACCCACCGCTGGCAGTGGTTGGCCAAGCTTCCTCTGCGGCTCTACAAAGCTGCGTATGTTTGCATCCACAGCATCCTGTACGTGCTCGGCGGGCTGAGCCTGTGCATGGTATCAGGCGACAGCTCGGTCAGCGCCACCGTGTACACGCTCTCGCTTAAGACCAACCAGTGGCGGACGGCTGAGCCGATGCTGGAGCCGCGGTACGCCCACCAGAGCGTGTCCTTTCTGCATTTTATATTCGTGTTAGGAGGCATTGGAATCGACAAGCAAATCTCCCAGTCGGTGGAGAGGTACAACAGCATGTTCGACCGATGGGAGGCCATGGCGCCGATGCCCACGGCGGTGCTGCACCCAGCCGTGGCGGCCAGCGATCAGAGGATCTATGTCTTCGGGGGAGAGGATGCAATGCAGAACCCGGTCAGGCTAATTCAGGTGGATGGATGTTCTGATTCCCATTGAATTTGCCTCAAAAAAACGCCTGTAACACAGAATTAAACGGTCAATGTGCTGTCAACAGGTGTATCACATCTCTCGCAACTTGTGGTCCAGATTGGAGACAAGGACGGTGAAAAATGTTTGCGCCCCTGCTGCGGTCATAGAGGATAAGATCTACATCATAGGAGGTGAGCTGATGAGCGTGTACAATGATGAAATAGTCCATCACCACCTGAAATCTAACACTCTGTTTCCAGGCTACTCCAGGCGGATGATAGCATACGACACCAAGGCCAACAAGTTTGTCAAGTGTGAGAATCTAAAAGAGCGTCGAATGCACCACAGCGCCACAGTGATCAACAACAAGCTCTTCGTCACCGGAGGACGAGTCCTCAGTGGCCACGACACCATCGAGGACTCCGACTGCTTTGAGTGTTACGACCCAAAGACAGACGTGTGGACCTCCAAAGGTTCTCTGCCCTACAATTTATTTGACCACGGCTCCCTGCCCCTCGTCTGCGTTTCCAACAGACCCAACCCACCATGACATGCCGCTCGCCGCCCCCCCGACCCTGCACCATGATGGATGGGCTTGTAACCACACAATCTGAGCACATTCTTGCGGCCAGGATGACTTTCAGCTGAATCCGTCGAGTCTGAGAAGGTGAAGCTGAAGTGAGAAGATGCAGCCGTGCTCACACAACAGGTTCCTGTTCAGACACATCCAAAAAGCTCTCTCTGCAGATGGACTGGAGCTTTAACGCTTTCATGACATCGGGTGCCTGGCTACTAGTGTTTGTCTTCTAGAACAAATGAGACACTTATAAATATGCACTTTACTGAAAATACATTCCTCTTTGAGCCACACGCACACGCTGTGATGGTTCCGAGCGCCAACTCGGACACGCTGGCACGACGGCATGCATCGCTAATGATGTGCTGACATCTCACCACCCACGAGTGAACCATGCTCCTTATGTTTATTCGCTCATGGATTATTTGTATGGAACAAAGAAACTTTTGACCATCGTGGAGGTTTACTCTTTGTTAAGTCACTGTTAGAGAAAACAGAGTCACAGGCAGCTACTGGGTGTTGATGTGATGACATGTGAGGGAAAGAGCCCGGCGGCAATTCCGTGATCTGCGAACGGCAAACGCAGCAGGGGGAGGAACATTCTGAGGAAACAGACAAGAGAAAAATGGATCAGAGGTAAAGGGCTTGACCCTTGACCTTCTTGGCCCTCATAGTGCTCCAACGCCAACTCCAATCAGTCCCATAATGTGAATGTGTTGAGACGGAGACTGGCTTTTTAATCTGTTTTGTGATGTAATATTTCTTATTTGTTTTATTAAATGTCTCTACATTTCATCACAGTGTCATCGGCATTTTGAGTCGTTTCAGTCTGACAGGAACAGCTCTACAGATACTGCCCCTCCAAAAGGCTCACTGTTATTTATACGGCCGACTCGTATGCAGCCCTGAGACCTCTGAGACAGAAACGTGTGATCAGCTTTCACTCATACATTTTAATCCGTGCCTATTAGTGAGGGAACCCTGACACTCCCCCAGGAGCTGCAGCCAAACAGGAATTTACATTAGCAGGCCCCGACTGTCACAGCGTCATACGACTCCTTGTTTGCTTTGTGTGTGTGTGCGTGCATGTTTAAATCATTATTAAACACACAGCTCCTGCAGTGTCTGAGAGTCAAATCTGGACGTTTTAATCTCATCACGGCGACTCAGCGGGACAGAAATCAGTCAGCCGGAGCAGCAGTGAAAGACAGTGAATTATGTTCACTGAGCCGCTGCTGAGTACACACCCAAATCAGACTGTTTATTGATGTGTGTTTGTTTGCGGCCTTTCCATAGTAACCAGTGTGTGAGGGTCACCCTTCAGGGAGGCTGTGCCTGGCCAGGTTATTTTCAGCTTCAGTTACTAACGCAAGGGATAGCGTTTCATTGCTCGCTTATTCTGCCGACGCAAATAATGGTGGTTTAATGACCTAAATGGATGTGAGCCCTCATATGTACGGACGAAAAAAACACCTGTCACTGTGCAAATCCTGCCCATATCAGACAGCCTCTCAGACCAATCATGCACATTTTACAGCCAAAAAAATCATTTTGTTTTTAAATTGAAGCTCAGTTATTTACAGGAAACCTTTGAGAGTTTGTTTTCTGGTTTGCAGGAAAGTCCCAGAAGCACCTGCTGTTTTAATTGAATAATAATTAAGGGATTTCCCTCTGTGATGGGAGCGTGTCTGTAACTTTACACCCGTGTTAATGTGACGGATAGGGAGATACAGAATGTTGGCTGCTACGGTGTGTGTGTGTGTGTGTGTGCCACCTCACATAAGGTCTGCATTTATTAATTTACCCACTTAACATTCATTTGACATGTCCTTTAGTGTTTGGTTTACTCTACTTGATATTTAATCCGGGAAAGGTATGGAAACACCAAAAAAAGCAAAATGGAAAATAGAAAATAAAAATGAAACAAAAATTGTCAGGTAACGATTTATTCATGGAAATTGTATTATTGTATAGTGTTCAACCTGAAAGAAAATAATTATCTCATTCCAGTTAGTACGAGTCCTAAGTGTCACTGTGGCCAGTGTAGTTTGGATTGAATGACAGTTTAACAATAACAGCTTTGTGCAACACTCATCTTTGGCCACATGATGTCGCCAACAACCTGAGTACTGTGTGAAGAGCTGCTGCCGTACCTCTGCTTCCCTCTGCTGACTCAGCGTCCTCACGTTCTGGGACCCCTGCAATGTTTAGTGAAAACAGTAGTTCAGCGTAGGAATCATGGTGAATTTATTCTCATTTCATTGAAAAAAAACAAATCACAATACAGCATGCACACATTCCTAGCAGACGCCTAAAATAAACTGGTTGGGATGTACAGTTTGATTTGGAGTGACTGCGTCTCTGTCCGGCTGCTCAGGCTTTGGGTTGATTTGCTCGCAACTACCGTAAAATATATACATAAGACGCTCGAGTGTGGATGTTTGTGAAGGTTCGTTTCTTCATATTTACTGACAGTTACTTTAAAAAGCTCACATTCAACGGAGTATTTTGTGTACTTGCCATTACAAACCACCGGCAGCCATTCGCACGCTTTCATTCTTGAGGATCCTTGGAAAATGGCACTCTGGACCCCTCCCCATGAGGCGAAAAACTAATGATTTTTATTAAGACAAACGCCCAACATAAAAAGTAAATTGATGCGGTAAAAGTGCTACTTAAGATGTGTGGCCTGTTAACACTGAGGAGTATTTAAACTATTCAACAGAAATAAAATGTTACATCCACACAGATCAGAATGACAAAGACTTCAGATGAATTTCAAATAAACATATGTATCTTAAAACATAGTAAAAATCATACTTCTACTTTGCATTTATATTAAATTTTGCATTACTTCAATATACAGCATGTACACATCCATTAAACGGAAATATTTGTGCTTCTTTCACCCAGCGTGGAACATGAAGGGGCAAAGCTTCGGTTAAATTAAAACGCGCTTATGTACAAGAGGTTCCTACAAAGACATTCAGAGAGAAATTAGAGTTTGGCACCAGGCACATCATTGAATGGACAGTATTCCGAAAATAGCTAAAACCCGCCCAGAAAAATAATCAATTTCCATCCTCCGTCATCAAAACCAGGAGAGCGGTAGCAAATATGCATTTCTCAGATTCTATCTGATGTAAGCTGGCTTCAAAAAGGACGCATTTGGCATCGTTGCTGCTGGAAGAATAAAGAGGAGAGAGAGTGGCAGCCATCGACCCCAGCAGACCTGACAGGAGGAGCTACAGTGCATTTCTGTCAAAGAGACAATCGGTTGTTCTTCCTGAGCGCTAGCAGTAAACACGGGAAACGGAGCTGAGGCCTGGTGGGGCGGGGCAGGTGGGGGGGGCGGGGCTTCATTCTATTTACACAACACAAGGTTTGTCGTTCTTGGATTAAGCTCATCTGACAACGTACCCTGAAATGAGAAAACTGAGCAGATGCCGTGCGGCCAATCATCGTTCCTGAGAAGCGATAAAGGTAGAAGATCCTTTATGAACATGGGTACTTCTGAAAATTAACCGCACCGTCCCGTCCCGACCAGGCCAAAGAGGGGTTTTACTTTTCACGACGTGAAGAAGATCTGGGATAGGCGTGAACAAAAAGTGCACTCGCCGCCCGACGTCCTACATCTCATTAATGGTGCCCTCCGAAGGCCTGAAGTTGACCGAGGTGGACGCCGACATGTAGAAGGACTGGCTTTTGCGATTGAGTCGCGCCCGTTTGGTGGCGACGCACAGGCTGCGGCGGCTGGAGGAGATGATCTCCGTGATGAACTTCTTGCAGTCGACGCAGACCTCGGTGGCCACCCAGTCCTCCGTCAGCTCCTTGGGCAGCTCCGGCTCGTCCTGCGACCGCTCGTCTTTGCTGCCGCCGCTGTGTTTGGACAACCTGAGCGCAGAGGGGAATTCAGCGAGGTCGGCGGACGCAGAGTTTTTACAGAAAGCGTTGAAGAGGAAAACAGCCCCATCTGTCGCAACGTACTTGTAAACGCTTCTGCGGAGGCTGTGTCGGTTGTGTGCCGACCCAAACGGCTGCTTCTCCGGCTCGGACGCAGCAGAAGCACCACTTGCCCCCTCTTTAGCCATCGTGCTCGGACCCAACGTGTAGATGGGCAGGGTGGAGTAGGGCTTTGAAGGCAGTCGCATCTAAGAACAAACAAACAAACCAACAAAAACCCAACTGAATTTAATGTCATGTTTCACAACAGCAACCTCTGCTGGAGCATGATGGTATTACAATATGCATGGAAAGTTCTACCTCACACTACCTGAACATGAAAGGGGAATAAAATGATCGAGCCAAAGAGGAATAAAAGTGTGTGATATGAGCCGTAGTTAAAAGGACAGACATCCGACTGCTGAGTATGAATGATCCCTGTGACTTCTGAAGTGAAGTTTAATGGTAAAACAGTTACTTCACGTTGATTTAAGATCAAGCCGACTTACCTTTTTGGAGCACTGGGAACACACGGGCCTGGAGAAGAGAAACAGAAATGGTCAGTTGACATCGTCTGGACATCGACTCTATTTCACAGAGAAGGTCCAGTGAGAGACTTCACCTCTTGCAGAACTGGCAGGTGTATGACCAGGTGAAGAGGGAGAATCTCTTGGTCCGACATGAAAAGCAGAGCTAGAGAGGGAAGCACGAGGTGAAGACGGTGGACAATAAGGCATCCGAGAACCTGCGACAGACAAACTACCTTTCCTTTCTTCAGGGCGTTGTAGACGTCTTTGTACTGCTGAAACTTCTCCAGCTCTGCTTTGACCAGCACCTGTCTGATGTGCATCACCTCCTCCACCGTCAGAGCCAGACACTCCACCGGGTAACCAAACTCCTCCTGAAAGGAAATGCCGGCGCACGTCAGCCAACGACCCGCGTTGGGGTGGTTTCTGACGCCAAAGACGTAAACACCGGGTGAACGCACCCACAAAATGGACCTGCACCACTTCACCAGAAGACCAAACATGCAATGAGATGATGAGTCTTCTGCCATCAACCACAATGTCATGAAAGGGGGACGCAGAGGTAGGTAAGCTGGGTGCCATGTTGGTGTCCACAGTTTCTGTACAGCTCAAAATGAAAACAACAAGCGGCTCCATCAACACCTAGACTGATAAACCAGGGGCCGGCTCCAGAGAGGAGGTTAAGTTAAAGTTCTGAGTTTGTTCATCCTGAAATGAAGGAAAACTGCACATGTCTCAGTTCTATTTTCATGTAAACTGACATAAATCCAACCGAACATCTTTTCCACAGTTCGGGAAACTCAGGATTTCCACTAAACCTGCGTTCTGGAACCGACCCCTGATTGGCGCATCTGTGACATCAACCTCATGTTTCCATCTTTTACTCTTTAAAACCAATTTCGTTCCATGATTTCTAGAAAACAAGTGGACCCCACACATGGTGCACGCTATGGTTGCCCAGAGATTTGTGCCATCCAACTGAAACTTGCCTCGACCTTTAACATCATGAACGAGAACCTCGATCTGAGACTTGGCTCCAGACCAGGTTTTTTTTTTACATGCCACAAATCTCCCATTGAAACAAATGGTTACAACTCAGTGTATCCGTAAAAGTGGGTGTGATCATTCCCCGTTGAGTGGCGGTGACGTACCGTGCCCTGAGCACCACTGGCAGCTTCCACCTGACCAGCAGACAGAAGAACATTCACATACAGTCCAGGTAATCAGGTTAAACTTCATAAGTGCGACATAACCACTTACATATCGCTGATTTTTGTTGATGAGAACACATAATCTCATTAAATTTTACCCTGCATGATCTCAGAACATTCGTTTATTGCCCATCATCTAATCTCAGACCAGAGGTTCTCAAGAGCTCGTCCCATGATTGAAAAGTCATCTGACGGCAGCTGGTTTCCTCCTGGTTGACCCCGTCCCATGACTGCAGGCCTTCATAGATACATTCAGGCAGTTCCGTCTACATCTACAAGGCTCTCTGAGAGCAGACCTCCACCAAAGCTGTTTTATATGATTAAATACATCCTATTTCAAAAATGAACCAGCTGACACTGGATTTCTCTGATATAATCATTACATATATTGTATTTTCCTAGACTATTTATGACTTCATTCAATCAATCAATATCCTTTATTTAACAAGGTAAAAATATCCCTTTCACACATGAGATTAATATATGAGGCAAATGATTTGAAACATTCTGTAAACTTGACAAGCACTCTGCTACGTATCCTGTACACTGTACATACTGTATCTGTTGCTGGAATGTTGTGGCAGGATCCTGAGGAGGGAAATCCATTCTTCATGGTCTCACTGACCACGCATGAGGCTCGCTGGGCTTTGAAGCCAGTCAGTCACATGACGCGTTTCCCCTAATGACTGAGGTATGTGAGCAGTAGGGACGTTAAGCGGAGTGTGTTTGCTCTTTGGGCCCCGTAAACAGAGCAACTTTCATGGGAATGAATAGAGCATCGTGTCCTGTCTCACACACTTTTGTACGTCCATGATTGAACCCACCGCATGTGATTTGACATTTTTAGTTTTGTTGTTAACTTAAGTACTGCAAAGTAGCAAAGGGTGAGAATGAGGCAAACGGTCCTGTCCTGTGGCTTCAATTAAAGCTGTCGACCTCGCTGGAATCACACGATCCAGCACGGAGTTAGTCAGAGACGCTATGATGTCATGGCAAACAAGTAAGCAGTCACAGGACGGGAGTAAATTCAACAGGCATATTGTACGTCCAGTGTTGTGGCTGGACGGAGCGAGCTGCGTTTATTCACATTCTACGCAACTGGTGTTTGTGTTCTGTAGATGTAATTCACATTGAACAAGTCAACACATGAAGAGAATATTAATTCTTTTAGTGTCAGAGAAACCAAACGCTCTTTACGCACCAAAGACTTGGAGCTCTGTCGGGATGCAGGCACAAAAGGGCGAACGCTGGTGGGGGTCTCCTTCTCAATGGAGTGCCGCCTCTGAGGAGACTGACGCTTGTCTGGTTGGGGGGTGGCAGAGACTGGCAGGAAATTAGGGGGAGCTCCAGGGGGAAGAAAAAAAAAACAAAACAAAAAAAACCCGAGTGTGTTAAAAATGACAAAGTTGATGACGAGGGACGGTGATTCCAATCCATTGCTCTGTGCTCTACTAGTCATACCTTTCTTTCCTACTGCAGACTCAGGAGACGTGTCCATCAAAGAGGGGGACATGCTGGAGCTGCTGCGAGTGGGTTCCTCCTACAGACAGATAACACAATGCTGATTCATATGGGAAGAAAACAAAAAAACAATCAATCATGCAGGTGAACTGTGTGTGCGCTTCGTTTCCCACCAAACAAACACTGTCATCGTCTGAGTCGGACTGCATCTGAACCATAAGCTCAGACGTTAATACGCAGTCTGCTCGGCCTCGACCCATAAAGGCCGCGAGCCAGACATCTTACATCAGATTCGGAGCTGTCCAGCTCGGCCAGCGTGGGCGCCCTGAGCAACCTCTTCCTCTGTCCCAGCGGCGGCGCTCCACTTTGACTTGATCCCGTGCTGGCAGCCGCTAGAGACTGTGTGCTGACAGCCAGCTTCCTGGGTGCATCCGGAGTGTCTGCAGGTGAAGAACAAACAGCGTAGATGATGACAAATATTTGGTTTGGACCGATGTTTTATTGCAGTTGAACTGTGAGAGTCTCCTCATCGTAGCAGCAGGTCATCGTGCTGTCTGCGTAAACGACTGTTACAACATAACAGAGGAGGTAGACGCAGATGTTGAACCCCTTCCAAAAAGCAGGTTTAGTGAAGGTTTCTTAATCCTGAAATGAAGAAAACTATGCAGATTTTCCTCATTTCAAAGCGGCTGATTAACTGAATTCCAACACATGAAACTTAAACACTGCAAACAATATTTGTCTTATTTATGATCCAAACATCTCATTTCTAGCCATACAATCGCTGAACACTTAAAATAAGATACATCACCTGAAAAAAGTAACTTTTGTTACATTTGTCACTTGTTTCAAGCAAACTTTCACTTGAAATAAGCAGACATGTCTTTTTCTTTCATTCATTCATTATAATAACGTCAGATTTATCTGCACATTTCAAGTGGAAATTTCGTCACAACTATGCCAGCTCTAAAATTCAAGTAAAATTGTTCATACAGGCTCAAATTACATTCTCATAGCACATGTAGGAAAGTCCCTGGCTTTGCCCCACATTTCCAACAGAGATTATCAGGTAATCAGCCCATGTTATGGCGTCTAGAAGAGTAGAAGAAACTCAGGTTTTTCACTAAAGTTGCTCTCCGGAATGAGCCCCAGGACAGTACACAGACACAAACAAGGGTTTGTAATTATCTTGACTAAAAGTACAATGTTCTGACCATAGCTCTTTGTGTACTTTACCTGAGCTGCGGAACAAATCCTGAGGGGTGCTGATGCTTTTCCCTGCACCTGCAGATAATTCAGAAAGCACCAGAGTCACTTTTTGATACAGACAAGCGCTCCCTGGTTGGGTGTGCACTCAGGTTGGGTTCACTGTGGGCTCACACACAGTACACAGGCGGTAAAGCAGCAGAGCAGGACAGGGAGGGAAATCTATGACAGAGGAGCGGTGAACGAGGAGTGCAGCCACAGCACAAGGGGTTAATCTCAAACATCCATCGGGATTATGGTGGTCCTGTGATCAGCGGTGCTACGCTCACGCTGTCATCTGCCATTCAGCTGAGGTGGGCGGCTGACACACAAGTTATATAATTTGTCCTCTGCCTCAGAGGAGCGGATTAGGGTGACGAGCAGGGCAGACTGGCAGCAGAGAGAGACCGATGATCTGGTTTACAGACCATCCCTCACCACCACGCCCAGCGCTGGAAGTTACTACGGTACTTGTAGCCTTTTAACTCTTCTTAAGAAATGCTTTTCTATCCCATTAAAAGACATGCAGAGCTGGCTGAACAGCACACACACAGCGTGATGACCTACATTGGCCTCAGGTGTCGCGACAGGGTGTGTGTCTTACATCCACTTGCACAACACGATCACAGCATAGTAGGACAGAGAGGGTGTGTGTGTGTGTGTGTGTAGAAAACCACACTAATTAGAAAAACAGCCTGGAACGCAGCAGGGGTGCAACAGCAATGAGACAAACAGGTGATGTCAAACTTTACCTGATGAGTCAAAACTGTGAGACATGCTGAGAGGACGCATGACTGACAGATTTGCCCGTGTTTGGAAAAAAGAAGATGGAAGCAAATTGGAAGGGAAAAAAAAAGAAAGTCCATGAGAGTTGAACGGATGGGATGTTAAACTGTTAAAAGGTCAATAAAGAGGTTTTCTGCATATATGCGATTGTGTAACAGCTGCTCCTTCAGCCCCCCAAAACCCCCTAACAACAACCAGAAGCACTGTGAGGTAAGGAAACCAAACATTTCTTTTTCTAATATTCTTTCTTTTATCCGATTAAAGCCTTAAATGGTTTAACATATAGCCGGCACATACCAACAGATTATCAACCTCCTGTGCGCTGCCTGCGTTTAGGAAAGTACACACATACAGCTGAGAGTTCCCCGTCAAAGGGGTCCTTGTCTGAGCGCTTTGAGACGTTTGCTGCAGAGACGAGCAGTGCAGCAAGAAGGCTGTTGGCGTGACGTGATGGACGTGTTTAAGGATGATTCGGTCATGGTTGATGGGTTTTCAGTATCAAAAAGAGCAGCCATGCAGTCACAGCAACAATCCAGAGAGTCCTTCTGTTGGTTGGCGCTGACAGTTGCATTTTTGATCAGTGTGTGCGCACGTCAGGGGATTAACACAATTATGTCTGCTTGTCGGCGTCTCACCCAAACGGCTTCTTCGGATCATGTCTGGGGAGACGGGCCGGAGCTTCCTCTCTGCTTTAATGTCCTCCAGCAGTCGCTCGTGGAGGCTCTGGGGACGTGGTGGATGGGGTTTGAGCTTACGGGCGGAGACCTGCCGAGACAAAAGGAACGTTGTGATTCCTCAGCGATCATTAAAATCATTGTTTTATACGTAATCCCATGAGTTATTCTATCAGTCACACTTTTCGTGAAGAACCGTCAGAGTGATGAGCTTTGTTCACACCAGACATTTGTTACATGTTTGCAAACATACAGACTGAGTATTTTCATGAAGGAGCACCATCACCCCTAGGGGGGGGTCAATCAGCTGCTGCTTACAGGGTTAAGAGGAGGTCGTGACCTGATGAATTCGAGAATGATCTCGTGGGCACTCTTCTTCAACCTTGGAGGGATATCTCCATTCACCTGGAATGAGAGAGACACCTCGGTAAGAACATTTAATGGACCAAATAAAAATAAAGGCTCATGTTGGACCCTCACCATGACTTTTCGCAGCTTGTAACGTTTGGAGCGAATGTCGTCCATCAGCATCTCATACGGTGTGAGCTGGTATTCTATGGGTAATGGATTGTACTGACGCTCCTGGACCTTCTTTAACTTCACGCCGTTACGCAGATCGCGCATCACCTGCACCCAGAACCGAGCCTGCAGGGACCAAAAAAAAAAAAAAAAAGATGGGATAAGATAATTGGTCCACTTTGTGTCTTTCACACGCTGTCGTTGGTTGTATCTTACCCAGTCAGCATTCTGCAGCTCATTGAGGTCTTTAACCGACGTCTCCTGAGTCTCACCTTCCATTTTACGAAGGTTCTGCCCAAGAAAAGACACAGGCAAAACATGGGGAGGCAATAAATGATTGGTCCTTCAAATATATTTACAGTGTCAACAGCGAGTGCAAGGATCATTCCTCGGTCTACAGTGACAATAGACCGAGGAAAGAAATCGAAGAAAAGGTAATTGCTGCATTTATTGTTCCTTGCTGGTCACAGGGGGCTTCAAGCCAGGTACAATAACAAGGCCTGTGCTGTGAATCCATACCAGACTTATTGGGTTAAACACCTGGAGTGGTTTCATCAACCACATATTCCCACGTCCTCCATGTTTCTACCCGACCTTTGTCTTTTTTTATGCTCATATCTAATATCAGGAAACAACACTAGTGTCGGTTTGCTCCCTTCCCCCTGCCCTTTTCTCTGGTCGCCACAGCAACCTGGATGTTCAGGTTACTCCCAGATTAGCAGACAGGAATTGACAGTATCATCCTAATTTGTAAGCATGTGTGCGACTGTGCCTGGCTACTTATAAGCAATTGTCCCGAGACACTCGCCGCGGTGCAAAGCGGTCCCTGCCGGCCTGTGGCCCCCTTCTCCAAGCTCCTTAAATAACTGTAATGAGGTTACACTTGATTCTATCAGCAAATATTACATAAGATCGTGTGTGTCATGCAGCTCTTGCATGAGTGTGTAAAATGACGGTATGTTACAGCCATGAGTCATGTGGCAGCAAATCCCTTAAACACTAACTCAATAAGGGAGAAAGTAACATTTTTCTCTCCCACCAGACCGAATCAGTCAATTTTACCCTGATCCCTGACCCTGAGAATATCTGAAGCGTTTGAGGATAACTTGGAGACAAGCCCCCCAGCCTCAAATGACAGGGATATAATGTGAGGCAGACATATTGTTAGTGTTTAATTTCAACCAGCTTTCACACTAACCTTCATCCTGAGTTACCATCATGAATATTACACACTGCTCTTGGTCCGATCCCGTTGCTTGTGACATCAGCAGATCATTGTAACGACACATGAGATGACAGGCTAATTCATTTCCACGCTACATTTTGGAAGTGATGCAGGCGCCTCAGCCGGCACGACAACGGTCTGACGCAAACACCCACACGGTGTCAATCTTTGTGGACCTTTAAGACGCTGCAGACGAGGAGGCTGGATTCACACCCTGTGAGGGTAATTTGGGATGCATGAATGGATTTTTGGAAGCTTGTGGGTGTAGCTGAGGAAACATGAACGCTTGAACACACACACACACAGATGACTCCTCACGGGATCTGTGTGAACTTGCATGCGTCACATGCCAGAACGTCGTACCTCCTTGGCGCTCTTTATCTTCTCCAGGAAGGTGCGCAGCTCCCTCGACTCGGCGTACAGAGCGCGACACACAGCCTGATAATGGTTGGGGGCATCGGACGGGCTGGGGAGGTGGGACGAGCAGAGCTGTCAGGGACATACGGAAGGAAAAGTGTTAGATATTGGAGGCTGGGGGAGGGGGGGTGTTCTGGTTGTTGGACTCAATCATAAAGCTAATGTTAGCTTCTCTGTAAGTTCATTTAAAATGTACTGAAATTCCACTGTGTACTACAAATACTATACATAGTATGAAACTCTGCAATAGGCATGTTTTGAAATTGTATTCCCACAGAATAAAACTAAACTTTCAGTTTTTTAATAAATACTGAACATGAATAGGTCATAATCAAAGTTCAGTGCTAGTTCATATATTGATGTCTCACAGTACGACAAGACTCTTTCATCTCAATCAAATCATGGCTCTGGTAAACTTGAGAAAGGGTTCCAAATATGTATTATACAGTGTATATTTATACAAGGATCTGGTAACAACGCTTCAAGTCTGTTTGGTGTCTCGTGACTGCGGCATCAGCAGAACTTGCCCTACATTTTTCAGTATGATGCTTGAATATTATAATACTAAACTGGAATGAACTGACAGAACAGGGACTGGGTTTTTAATAAATATCGAGCATGAATTGGTCATGTTCAGTGCTAGTTCATATATCGACAAGTGGGGGAAATTATTAGGACACTCTATGATATGTTCGTCAACCTTGCTCTCATCGTAAAAATAATGAAAAGCGAGCTCGGTGAGAAAGATTGTCAAACTTAACACGCTAACATGCTAACACTGACCATGCTAACAGAGTGAATCAACAAGTAAATGCGAAAAATAAGACGGTAATGTCAAGCAGGTGCTTGGACATAAAGAGGGAAATGTGTGTTGTTTTATTTCACGCATTTTATTTTCACTATTTTTAGAATAAACGCTTGACTAGTAACTACATTACTAGTACATTAAAAATGGTTGAAATCATGTAGGACTGGCCAGATCGGTGCTCTGTTCGACCTGGGTGAACCTTCACTTTCATCATAAACCTGTTCTTCCAGTAGCAGCAACATTGCCAGCGCATCTTCCCTGAACCATTTAAAGCTCTGATTGCTGTGGTATTCTGCTACGATTGTAGCGCTAATGGACGAGCTGTCAAAGCAGCTTCGGAGGCATGAAAGAGAAACACGGACGACATATTGCAGCGTTCTCTTGATGGGTTTGCCAAACCACGGGAGTGTGTGACTCAGCAGAAAGTGTCGGTTTCCAAAACAAGGAAATTCCCAGGACAGATGACACCTGAGTCGTGAGAGCACTTTTTATCTGCTCAGAACACTGCTGCATATGGGGTTTCCACGGGTTCTGTGTAACACAGACACACCCAGCCTTGTTCATTTCCAAAAATGCGTATTAACGTATTAACCTCGACGAGCGTTTGAGGATGGAGGCCGATCAGGCCGCTGGCTCGTGTTCAGAGACGGAAAAAGACGTTCATCACATTCTTTATCTGGCTATTCCTGTCTCACCTCTTGTTTCCAGTTAAGTACTGTTGAACAGTCACCGACCCAACCTTCCTCTGACTAACCGCAGCAGAGTACCAGGAAGGAGAGTGGTCGCTCAGGAATGTGAGCTCACCTAATCACACCGCGTCACAACGACAGAATGTTACGTACGCTGAAGCAAATAATTATCAGAGGAATTAGGGGCAGAGCAGGAAAAACACACATCAATCTGTGTTATATATCCAGCTCAGTGTATAGAAAACTTTCTGCCCAAATACCAGCGTGGTTACACTGCTCGCAATACCCGTCACAACACTACTGGGGGGTTACAGCGTGACAGCCACCATCAGGGGAATTCTTTGAGAGCCGAGAACAGAGACGGAAAAATGCTGTTTGTTCACGCAGGTTTTAAGATATCTGATCAGAAGAAAACCTGAGTGGCACATTTAGTCCAAACGTTACAATTTGAGTCAATCACAGTGTACATCATTTTATGTTATACGATTTTTATTTTGTATTAATCTACTTTCATGATCCTGTTACTATTTTAGACTCATTCGAACGAGACATCATCATCATCTCCGATCTCCGTGCCCACAGCTTGACATGTGACGGAACAACAAATGGGTTGCCCACGAGGTATGACATTCCCGAGTGCTTTTGTTTGTTTGTGGTGACACAGGTGCTAATCTCAGCCCTCCTTTGCTACCGGGCGACGCCCTCTCACACCAAAAACCTCCGGATAAACACTCACTTGTGAAATCGTCTGCTACGGTTCTGGCGTGTTCACCACAACCTACCGTGATGATGTCACGATAACTGCCAATGTGGCTGACGGTGCTGGCGAGAGGGACAGGCTCCTCTTCCTCCTCCTCCTCTTCCTCCTCACACTCTTCCTCCGTGGCCTCGTAGCCCTCATCAGGACAGGGGTCGCTCTCAGCTTCTTGCGTGTTGGTCATCATGTCGATCAGGTGCTCCAGCGGCGGGCTGAGTTCGCGCTCCTCGTTCTCTTTGAGCCCATAGTCGAGCGCTTTGTAGATCATGACACCCAGCGAGTCGATGACCTGTGGGACAGTGGTCGAACGGGGGATCATTAGAGGTATTAACCATTATTCATAAGGACACATCCTAAAGTGGCCCGGTGCAGATCATCCCTGCCTGCGGTGAATAAACGCCAACATCTGAGCACACAAAAAGACAGTTCATGTCCTCACACTGAAACGAGGCCACAGTGTTCCTCAAAAAGGCTCAGTAATTCCCAGAGTTGTCCCACCACAGCTTCCCCTCATTAGGCAGGTTTGACATGGCTTTTTTCCAACATGTCGCAGCTCATCTTCATGTCTCACAGACCGTTTCATCTCATACGACTGTAAGCTGTCATTATAGATGGGTGCTAAATATGCATATACAGTGTATATTTATACAAGGATCTGGTAATAGCACTGTTTGGTGTCTCGTGACGGTGGCATGAGAAGAACGTGACCTCGATTTTTGGGTTTTTTTTTCATGATGCTTGAATATGATAATATTAAACTAAAATGAACTGTCAGAACAGGAACTACAGTGTGACATGAACCATCACTGGGAACCAAAAAAAAAACATTTTCACCATTTTATAAACTAAATACACTAAACTACTTCTATATACTTTGTAAGCATAAATAGACTTAAAACATGCAATTGTATCCCAAGAGTCTGGAGCAACTTTGTGTATTTTTCAATGTGCCACAGGTTGTTTTGTTTGAGCGGCGTAAAACACGTGCAGCTCCTTCACCACCACGTTCTCATGCAGACAAATTCCTTCTAAAGATGCAACAATCTGCTCGTCCAACACTGGGAAGGTTTCCTCCTGCAGTGTTCAGTAAAATCAGCTAACTGCTACTTTCACCAACAACATGGCGACGCATCAGGTGTAAGTGAAGTGACAACCGGCAACGCCTCCTTTGACGAGGGCTTCCAATTATCAGCGATTATGTCGAACTAGAAGTGCCTCCCCGTCCTATGGTGGAATGGAGCTGTATTGTTGAAAAGGGGCGGTGTCCAAAGAAAACAAAGCGTTGACAGGGCGGCCTACAGATGGGTTTGGTGCCAGGTAGCAGCACCCTGCTGAGGAGGATGGGGCGGTATCGTACATGAGGGAAGGGTGTTGACCGAGACACATTTGGGAGAACTGTTACATAAATGTCTACGTGTCAGCTGAGGCACCGCCCTCACGTTGTTCTTAGACTGTTGTTGGTAAGTTTTTGTCCAGTGGCCAAATGTTAAATTAGTCAGAAAGAGTCTTAAACATCAACTAAACTTGTGGAACATACCAATTCAGTGTTGTTTTGTTTTCTGTGGTCTGGTTGGTTTATAGCAGCTTCTCTGCTTTCGCTATTAGAGGTTAAAATAACTGGGTGAGAATATTTATTCTGTCATTTCAAGGCTCTACGCCTGAAGTCTCTTGTCAGCCATCTGTGTGTGTGCAGCTGATAACCCTGTGCCACGGCTAAAATAAATATCCTATTCCTCGGTATCTTATTATGCAACCTGATAATCCATCCACTGGACAACATGCGCTGCAGCAGGTGGTGAGACTAGTGGACACTGGAGGTCTCGCCAGCCTCAGGGACGCAGGCGCTGCGGACTGGACATGCATTTGACCAGCCTTGGTTACGAGGGTACGAGCAGACGGGAGCAAAGTGAATCTGTTACCCCAGACAGCACAGGGTCGTAATAATTAACCTTTGACCTCTGCAGACATACAAGTGACTGCAGGATGACTCTGCTACTAGGAAGGAAACAAAATCATCATTTCCTTATGTTCTTGTTCACAATCATGGACCATCAATGAAACATCTTTTACTTGTGGTGTTAATCCAACCCCTAGGGACACAAGTGACCGAAAGACACTGAGGGGAAGTTTGTGACCGAGACAAATGACTAAATACACAGCTGAGAGTCAGTGTGTCACCACAAGAATTTGGGAAATGTGCTTTTTCTTACACAAACTTGCTTTTAGAAAGAACAACTCCTGGCTAATGTTCTCCACCAACGAGCTGACTTATTTTTCAGATATTTCCGCCCTCCGTCGTGTCCTGTTAGCGTCTCTCTGAGAATCAGTAAGTGAGCGTTTCACGTACAAACAACCTTTTGTGTCCTGAAGAACCCAGTCTGTTTACGATCCCTGTGTTTCATTAAACAGAAGTTAACCACCAGTCACTTCCCAGATGCTGCTAAACCAAGGTCACGCAGAGATTTCAGACAAATTCACGAATAAAACCGTGGATGAGAGAGAACGTTTGCAGCCGTTGTGTTGACTGAATGACTCCGCTGAGGAAAACTGACGGGACGTTGAGTAGGAAGTCCGCACATATGTGGAGAATATCTAAAGGAGTCACACGCAGCTTTTAAAAAAGCCGAGCTACTTGTGTGACCCTGTTGGCAGATGTGCGCTCTGCGAGCACGGACCTACACCAAAGTCAACATTTTCACCTGGTCCACGCTGTGAACACGCTTCCACCAAGCGAAGCAGCAGTTCATGGGCAATCTGACAATCACACATGAAGAAAATAACTTATTTGGCACCTCTGCTTGTTTTTCTGTCTTCTGAAAGTGAACAATGTGAAAAGAAAACACTAACTAACTGAACAAAGCCACGTAATTTGAAAACATCTGGTCAAACAGGTGGTGAACAAACAAGTCAGAGAAGGAAAGACTAGACTAGGAAATGATTGGAAATGAGCCGTCCTCCCGTTCTGTGAACTAGCGCGTAGCACAAGATGAGCAACCGCGACGGGGGAAGCGTCAGTGAGTCAACGGTGAGCACAGATGAACGAGTCGTTTGTGTTGAAGAATGTGAATGCACACGAGAAGGGGACGACGTCAAGATCTTTGCTGTCCATTCTTGTTGACGTACACATACAGCGGACCCTGGATTGTCTATCTATCCATAGATGTGAACACTGAAGCGGTGCTGGGGCCATCTGAGTTCACACACCAGCTAAGCAGCCTTCAGCTTTTGCTGCAGCAGTAGCGCATCACTCAGCATAGAGGGTTACGTAAGCGGAGCTAAATCCAGGGGTCTTCCACTGCGGGAGCGGATGCTTGGCCTGCTCTGGTCCGCGGCTCCACTCTGACACTTCACTTCGCGTCAGAGCGGGACGCTGCACTGCTGGCTCTTCACTCTGTCACAAACTGTCCGGCCTGCAGCCGGGAACACGACGTTATTTTTCATCCACTTGAGATCGGCCGACATTACTTTGGAGTCTTCACACAATGGCTGATGAGCAGCGGCATCACAAAAAGTATTTGTGTCTAAAAGTAGACGACTAAGTGGAAAATAGTGGAACTATTCATCTGCAAGGTCTGTCGAGATTAGAAAAAGAAGACGTATTGCAGATTTCCATCCTGGGCGGGGGGGGG